>CM065389.1:19930000-20410000 GCA_033060915.1 Euryodendron excelsum | reverse complement strand
CTCCACAGCTGATGCTGAATATGTAGCAGCTGGTAGTTGTTGTGCACAAGTGTTGTGGATCAAACAACAATTAGAAGATTATGGAATCTTGTTTGATAATATTCCTATTAAATGTGATAATACTAGTGCAGTAAACTTGACCAAAAATCCTATTCAACACTCTCGCACAAAACACTTTGAAATTAGATATCACTTTATACGTGATCATGTGCAAAAAGGTCATATAGAACTTAACTTTGTGTGCACTAATATGCAATTAGCTGATATCTTTACTAAACCATTAAGTGAAGATCATTTTTGTATGATTAGAAGAGAATTAGGGATAAGTGATCCTTTATCTTAAAATGTGTTTGATTTGAGTGAAATTTATGTTTTGAATGTTTAAATATGTTTATCATTTATATGAAATGCTTTTTTTGAATTCATGATGCATTATATGATCATATTAAGACAATCTTTATCTCAAAACTTGAAAAAGATCATTTCATGAAATCCTTATGATTCATATGCTCAGTCTGGGTGAAAGAGTCGACACTTTATTTTATGGAGTCGGCTCATCACGACAGTGGGCTCAAATTATTTCTTTAACAAGACATGTGTCGGCTCATTTAGTTCATGAGTCGCCTCATGCTTCGGGCCTATATACTTTGATAAAGCCCACTTTACAAACATTCGAAATTTCCCTCTCACTCATTCACTCTTACTTTTTTTCTCTCCCGCTCCCCTATTCGCACCAAAACCCAACTGTTACTCTCAACCATTGCATTTCTTCATCTAAAATTCCTTATAAACCCTAATTGACTACTTTTCATTCTCATTAAATCGTCCTTTCTCCTTCAATGGCTCCTAAAATAGAACCAGGCTCAGAAAACCCTAATGTTTCATCTTCGTGCATTTAGAAACAAAAAAGGGTTGGACCAGTAATCAGAGATTCAGAGGAAAGGGCTCCTGCAGAGCAACCTGGATGGGATTCAACACATTTCATAGATGCAATGGCAGAAGAAAGGTATATGAACATCTTCGGTCTTTGTAAAGTTTTGAATGGACTCTGGATAGATCATGCCTTCTTTAAAACTGAGAACTTTGACTTCCCCCATATCCTTGAGAATCTAGGATGGGAACCTTACACTATGATTAGAGAGAATGTATACCCAAAATTGGTTGCACATTTTTACTCTAATCTCATGAAGAAAATTGGAAGCAACATGATTACTAGTTTTGTGAATGGAGTGAAAATCACTCTGAATGAAGGGACTTTAGTAGAAATTATGGGAACTAATTATGGTGGAGAAATGTATTTTGAAAACATTAGTCGAAAAGAACAACTTAGAGTTCTCTTTCGTCATGACATGCCCGAATCCACTCAACCCATAACCAACAACTTTTCTATTGAATTGAGATTAGTCCACCATTTTGTAACAACCATTTTCTTACCCAAAGTTGGTGGTTTTGAGCGTGTAACTAAGAAGGATCTATTTTTCTTATGGGCCTTTCTCACGAACACCATAATTGATGTGCCATAGTACATTCTCTTCAATATGGCCAATGTTGCTACCACCGCCTTTAAGAACCTACCATATGGAATGCTATTTACCAAGATTTTCAAGCATTTTCATGTAAATCTTTTGGTTGTGACATACAAAAAGCCTGATCCCTACAAAGATTAATATAGCAAGTACACCTTGAGTAGGATGGGATATAAGAAAATCAATGGCCATTGGGTTCCAAAGCCAAACAAAGTTGCTCCAGCTAGCTCTTCACAGAAAAGAGCTTTTGCCTCTGGTCCTAGAAAACCCTTAGCCCAAACCCTTGATGCCTCCTCTGTTGATGCACTTCTGGGAAGCATGATGGACATGCTTCAGAGCATGGACCACAAGCTTAATGAAGGGTTGCTTCAGTTGAAAAATCTTAAACAAGATGTGATTCAACTGAAAAGGGCTCAGGGTATTACAGTAGGGGAAAAAGAAAAAGAAACAGAAACAGAAACCGAAAAAAGAAATGAGGAAGAACAAGAGGAGGAAGCAGAGAAAGATTTGGAGGACACAGACCTGGAAACTAAGGAGGATGAGCCTACAGATGATGTCTTTGAAGAAGAATCTGATGGTGCTGCACCAAAAAAAAAGACTGTTCCAGCAAAGAAAGCCAAACCATCTACTTTAGCCTCTGGATTTGTGCGAAGGAAGTCATATGGTTTAAGGCCTAGACCATTTTTTGGTCCATCCAACTCTGCCTCAGATCTTGTTGATCTCTCACACTCTCCCTCTTCATCTCCTTAAACTCTTCCAAAATTATTTCCCATCATCTTGAATACTTAGGGCTTTGTCACTCTCATGGTCCTGTTATAACATTTTATTTTGTTTGTGTTGTTGCTTTGATTGAATGTTTTGTTTTGATTCTGGAATAGTGTTTATGGAAATGATAACTGTGACAATTTCTTTTGTAATCTCAATGGTTCAATCAATGAATATCATTCTGTTCTGGTATCAAATATGATTGCTTTGATAACTTGTTTGATTGATTCCCTATTTATACAATCTATTCTGTTCTTAATATATTTTTTTTTTGCTATTGTACCTGTCTATCATTCTCACTCTATTGGTATAATTCGCATTCTCTTTTTGATGTATTGACAAAAAGGGAGAGAAGTATTATGGTATAGTATTGGCAAAATTAGATATGATAAGAGCAAAATGGAATTGGACAATTGTGTTTAAGTTAAAAAGGGGAGAAGTATTGGAAGTATTGGAGCAAAATTGATAAATTTATCAATTAAGTTTTTGGCAGAATTGGACAAGAAATGAAAAATTACTAAAATGAACATAAATTGTTTAATGTATTTTCATTAAATGAAAAGGAAATAAAATGAATTGCTTATTACCTGATAAATGTCAAGCATGTTCTCAGGAGGAGTATCATGATTTATTTCCCTCAAAATGTTTTTGAATTACCTGACAAAAACTCTTTGAAAATTGTTTTTGAAATGTTTTTATCCTCTAAGCATTATTTGCTTAATTACGAAACAAAGGGAGAGATTCTTTACTGGTATGATATTTCACTTTGTTCATTTCATTTAATCTTATATGAACTTATTTTGCAAAGGTTTTGTCATCATCAAAAAGGGAGAGATTGTTGACTCAAGGTTGACCCTTGTTGACTCAAGGTTGATTCCCATGTTGATTTTGATGATAACTAAACCTTGTGTTATTTTACTAATGACTCTACTTAGTGTATAGATTAACAAAGTTCATAATTTAGACTTAAAGTTCAATCTTAAGTCTAATACATGTCAAAGAGAATGCACAACAAATTTAAGATCAAGCAATAAATTCCAAGAGCTATGCAATGAACCAAATAGATGAGTGATGCCTATCTCTACTTCAAACAAATGTTTTACATTCGAAGAGATTGAAGGTGTTCAAATGAAGCTTTTATCAAGTATGCATAGACTTAATAAAAATTGATTTGCACTCAAGAAAGAAGAAGACTTCATCAGAATGTATAATGATCAGTTGGAGATGAATTGATTGTTGAAGATGTTGAAAATGCTAATGAGAAAACTTTATCAAGTATGCAAAGTTTAATTCCAGCTTATGTGATTAAAGTTGCTTGAGAAGAAGACTCACAATGATTGTCTGATTTCCACCTGGAATCTAAGTAAAGAATTCTTCTACAATATAAAGAATCAATGAAGACTAGATGTATGAAGAGATTTCATCAAGCCTGCAAAAGTCTCATTGAAGTGATTTTAAAGAAGAAAGAAGATTTGCTAGCAAAGAGAAGAAATCAGAAATGAAGCATTGTAAAGCTCTACATAATTAAGGAAGCTTGGCATTAAAGGAGATGTTCTACAATGAAAGAAGAAGCTTTGCAAATGAAGAAGAAAATATCAACATTGATCTAATAAAGCTCTGACTGTTTGAGAGTCAAGAGAAGATAAATGTCAAATGATTGATTCAATCCAAATTGAATAGAAGTTAACTCTGATGAGTTAAAGAGATTTGATTGATCATTATACCCTAAAAAAATACTCTTTGAAGATCTTATAGTAGTGCTGAGATGAGCTAGATTATTAGAAGTTAGAAATCAGATTTCTGGGCAATAAGCGGATTCATTGAAATAAGGAGTTACCTCATGGTTACAGAAGCAAAAGGCTTAAAGACCAAATAGACAATGAGCGGACTCATGAAGAAATGAAGGTCGCCTCTTGATCACAGAAGCAAAAAGGCCTGAAGACAAAATGAACAATGAGCGGACTCATGAAAATGAAGAGTCGCCTCTTAATCACAAAAGCAAAAAGCCTGGAGACCAAATAGATAATGAGTAGACTCATTGAAATGAAGAGTCGCCTCATGGAGACAGACGCAAAGGCTTAAAGATGACATGATCAATGAGTAGACTCATGAAGATGAAGAGTCGCCTCATGACAACAGAAGTAAAAGGCTGAAGATCAAATGAACAAAGAGCGGACTCTTGAAGATGAAGAGTCGCCTCATGATAGTAGAAGCCAAAGAGGTGAAGACAGAATGAATAAGGAGTTGCCTCATTGATATGAAGAGCGGACTCATGAAGTCAGGGAATAACATTTGGTAAATGTAGAAGCAAAGTGTCGACTCCACAAACCTAGAGCCGACTCCTTGGATATAATGGCTATTTTTCTTAACGTTATAACGGATTGGACGTGCATTAATGATGCCCAATAACCTCTAATGGATGGAATCAATACATGGGTTTATATACAAGCTTCCAGCTGCATTTATATAAGGGACAAAAGATAAATACAAGATCAAACTGACTGATTCACTGAAAAACCTTGAATATTCTTCCAGTCTTCATCTGTGAGCTTTGATTGTAAAATCTACTCTTGTTAGAGAGTTTGCTAGCTACTTGTATATTCTTATACACTTATAAGGGAGAGTTTAAGAGTTCTCTTGAGAAAGAAAAACTCTTGTAATTTTGAGTGGAGCTTGGATAAAACCACTTGGAGATTGAAGAGCTCGGTGAGGAGTTTTTGTGTATAGTGAGCTGAGTACTTTGTCAATCAACAGCCCATTGTAATTGGAGGTTACATAGTGGAAGAAGACTTCAAGGAGGTCTTGGGGTGAGGACGTAGACCACGGTTTGTGGTCGAACCTCGGTAAATATGTGTGTTCTTTCTTTTGCTCTGTTTTATTTCATTCTTCTGATTATATTGCTTTGTATATAGATTGATCACTGTTACATTGGTTAGATTAAATTTAATTAATCTTAATTGCTATTAATCTTTGAAAAAACCAATTCATCTCCTTCTTGGGTTGCCTTTTGGGCCAACAGTGTGGACCAATGGGAGTGTGGCATGTAAATGGTGAGGTGGGGGCATGTTGGGGGGCACATAAGGGTGTTAGATAAGTCTCTTTTGACTATCAAGTCAAAAGAGAAGCTTGGAGAGAGATAGAGATTGGTGGAAGATTTGAAGAAAAGAAAGGAAATAAAAAGAAGAAGAAAGAAAGAGGAAGAAGAAGAAGAAGAAGAGAGGAAAAAAACCTAGGGAAGGATTGGTTGCTATTATCAAGGTGAGTTCCACTTATCTTTGCTTGCTTCATATTGTTCTTTGCTTATTGTGTGTTGTATGTTGCATATCATCCCTCACCACGGAAGGAGGAAGATGGAGGAGAAAAGGGGGTTTTCATGGTGAAAGCCTTTATTCATCTTGGTGTATATGTTTTTGGTCATCTTTGATTTCAGTTTTAGCTTTGTATTGTATTTTGGAGTCTTTGGTGAGCTTATGTGAAGTGTTAGGGTGGATTGGAGTGGAGAAATCTTGGATTGGGAAGCCATGTCGCGAGCTATGTCAGCAGATCTGGCTAAGGTCTCGCTAGACTCTCGCTCCAATGAGATACCAGATTTTCATCCAGTAAGTCTCGCTAGCCTCTCATTAGTTTCTCACCCCAGCGAACTCCTTCTGATAACTCGTTCTAGAAAACTCAGATTGATGTACTATTTGAAGCGTTGAAAAGTAGATTCATGGGGCTTTTTATTGATATAAAGTTGACACCCTAATTCTTTGTCGATTGAGAGACATGTCAGTTTAAAGGTGACCTAAAATTTCTATCAACACCATTATTTTCCAGGATTTGAGTCCATCTTTCATTGGACATAATTTCTTCATCTTAAATGTATTTTCGACATATGACCTATCAACTTAAAGGTCTTTAAGCCTATTCCCAAATGAGATTGACCTATTGCATTGCCTTGGGTTTTGGTAAAAGTTGTTTCTTACCCTTTGGTTGCATTATTGGAAGTGTTTATGACATGTTAGATGTGTATCACACAGCTTATGTAATATTTATGCATTCATCATTTATATTGATTATCGGTTATGCATCATCGTTTATATTCACTTATCATTGCTTTTATGGTTCCTAAACAAACATGGTTGAGGTGATAAGGGTTCACAGAGGACAAGAATAATCAACATCAACCAAGGACTTATCTTATCGTGGTGTGAGTGTAGTGACATGTGGGAATATAGATAGTCTTGTTCATATTAAATTGCTTGATGATTATCTATAACGTAATATTGATGAGGTTATATATGCAGTGATATTGATAATGTTATATATGAGATGGCATTGCATACCATTCATATAGTATGCCAATGCATTTCATAGAGGAATGTTTTACCGATGTAGGGCTAACTTAAAGATGAACCGATGTAGGGTTGATCTAAAAGGGTGTCAATGTGAGGTATCCTTGATAACGAGCTGTCACTCATTGGGCCAACGTTATCTAAACTTGAGCGCACATTTGAGTGATACATTTATTGTATTGAGGCATTCATGATATATACATATATTGATCATTTATACTTGGATGTAATCATTTATAGCTGGATGTGCATTGTGGAAGCTTGTTATCATTATTTATGAGTTTGATTATCTACCGTAAGCATGTTAACTTTTAGCTCATCGATTAGACTACATAAGTGTAGTCTATGGCCGCTAAAAAGCCTTTGATAGCCATAGATTAGAGCTAATTATACTTTCTTTGCTTTATATTGCATTTAACCTCATACTCCACCTCATTTCAGGTTTTTAAAGTTAAGGAAGTCATTTTGGAGTTAACGAAGTGATCCAAGTTACAATTGTGGTTTGTCGAGGACCGTTGCCTGGGCTTTGTCTCGGAAGACGTGCAAGTTTATACTCGTAGATCAGAACGGGATGAATGATACACCGTTGGAAAGCTTTTTTCAAGTTACACATGTTTACATCTAATGTGCATAGGCAAATCCTAATTCCAAAGGCTTCAAACAAGTCAATTCCTGAATGAGCAAAAAACGGGTTTATAGTTCAAACCCCCCAGGAGGTCGTTTGAACGGCTAGAAAAAAGAAGCCCAGATTTTTGCCTACCATTCGAACGGTGCAAGGGGCTATTCGAATGGCCTGAAAGCATGCATCTGAGAAATGGCCTACCATTTGAATGCTCCTTTTAGCCGTTCGAATGGCGAAGAACCTAGCTACGGGCGTTCGAACGGCCCTCCAACCGTTCGAACGGTAAGGCAATTTTTCGCCAAATTTTAGGGTTCGATTGTAATCCCTATAAATATAAAATTTCATTTTATTTTCGATATATTAGAGTAGAGGGGAGGCGATATTTAGATTTTTTGTAAGTTTTTCATTTATTTAGCATATATTTGTTACATTATTGCTCAATATGTAATTGTAATATCTTAAACACTAGTTTCAATGCAAGTTCTTCCATTTCATTGCATTAAATTCGTAATGTTAATTGTGTTCTTGAATTAAATTTGGATTTTCAGTATTTCTTTAATTATTTCGAAGTTGTTTCATACTTAGATATAAGTAGCTAACTCTTCCATTCTTGGGATTGATTGTGAAGACCCATTGGAGGTCTTGGATGAACAAAGGGGGTAGATTTTAGGTTTTCAAGCTAAATTTCTATTTTTATTGTTCTTCGCGTTCTTCGTACTAGAAAACATTGAAAACTTGGATGATTGATTATGTTCGATAACGTATATGCGTGAGTCATACTCAGTATATGCGTTGCGCGAATCGATGGTATTCGTCCTCGATTCTAAAAACTCGATTTATTCTAGAAGTTGAATTTCTAAAGAATACCTCGTTTTATTGCTAGAATTTCCAAATCTGAGACTCATGACGTAGTTGAAGGATTTGAGTTATAAAATACCTCATTTGGAATTCTGAGAAAAACAATCGGTTCGATCAATTAATCGCGAGACTTTGTCACATTAAGTTAAAATCAATCTTTATTGAAGTCGTTTAGCATTTGTTTATTAGCTAGTTTAGATAACCAAACTATTTTCAAAACAAACATATTTTCATTTTCCTTTTTAGAAGAGATTTGTTAGAATTTTATAAGCGATTGAGAGGCTAGTTCTAGTTCTTTTGGTCATTGTGCACACATAGCTCCTTGTGGTACGATCTCGTACTCTGAGTTATACTACTCCGCCTCTTGAGTTTATCTCTAGTGCATGTGTGGCGCGAGTCACTCATGCCCACACAGACCTTTTTGACAGGTGAGTTAAGGATGGAGTTTGGTTTATTGTAGTCCCGATCGTCGCCGCAGTGACGTCCATGTTGGTGTCAAGGGTATTGAGTCTTGGGGGCGAGCTTTTGTTGCATTACTTCTATTTCTTATCGTGTTTTGTATGAATTATTGGGACTTGATTTTATACAATAATTTATGTCACGAATTTGTAATGATGGAAATAACCTATGGTTTACTTTTACTATATAGTACGGTATGAATGCATAGTTTTTGTATATGTTTGTTTAGTCAATTAGCAATTTATCCTTTGGTATATGGTAAGGTGTCATTCGCAGGCACGGTGACCTGTGCAATCACGTCCTGCCTAATGTGACATTAATGATGTCTAATTAGGTTAGAGGACCTTCCTCACCTTGCAATTCACCATCAAATTGAGGAAAACCAGCACCCTGTCCCCCATCACCTGAATTCTATCCCCCATCAACTTCCTCAATCATCACTGTATGAAGATGAACCTCAACAATTGCTTCACCATAATGTTGATCAAGGTCGGGATGATGTTCTAAATATATATCAATTACTTTAAAATCAGCAAAAACCCAGCTAAGCATGTTTACAACATCCTTAACAGATATTTTAGCTCTCTAACAATAGGTTATAAAACCTATATAGTTTAGATCATTCACCATTTGTCTAATAACCAATATATTCAGCTTATCCATATTGCATTTATCAAAGTAGGACACTTTTCCCCCTATGTATACTCTGTTTGAATCCCCAACAAATTTCCCACCATGGTGTGTTCTTGTTGTGAATAAGATATCATTTGGGTCTACAACACAACCAATAGGCAAGACATACAAAAAAAGAAAAATAAGAAGTGCAAAAAGTTTGTAAACAAAATATGCCAAAATCTCTAAAGGGGAGCCACACTGTCTACCGAAAGGAAACAAATTGTATAGGGAACAATGTGATCATGAACCCACACACATTTATATAAAATTCATAAGTGTGACATTATACTGCAATTTCAGATTCTGACAATGCATACAATGCACATAAAACAGCAAAATACAAATGCTCACATTTTAACAATAACACAGCAATGCAACTCATTAAATAACTCAAACAAGCACAACAACAAAAACCATGTTCCCCATCCCATCTTCCAACAAGACTCCCTAAACATACAGTTATAACACACTTTATACGTAAAAAAACTGACATACCATATTGGGGTACTTCATTCTCAACCCTAATTAATGGCATAGTTGAATCACTTTGAACACATCAACTAAAATCCAATGGATGGAGCTTCAATGGCTGCGGTAGCAAAACCCACCAATTTTGTAGTCACCGATTTATGCAATTGGAGCCCTAATCTACCAATATATTAACAATTTGGGGGAAGTAGGACCAACGAGTGTCGCACGTGGTCGCTTGGGCGGGAAGATGGTCGAAAATACCAACTTACCCCTGCAGGAGTCCCACGTGCATGGTGCGTGTTCATTTGTTGTCCAAGTCTTTAACAACAATTCCCAATTAGACATTTTAGAAATAAAACTAATAATTGAGGGTCAAAATTGCTGCAATTGAAACTACAAAAACCAAAATAAAACTTGCTTAAAACTATAAGGACCACCAATATATTTTACCTTAAATAAAACTTACTTGAAATTATAAGGAATACCGGCGTATTTTATCTTAATTTTTTTATTTACACTTTACCGTCGTATAGTAAGTATGTCTTTTTTTACCACACCGATAATCATTAAGTCATTAATTACCAAACCATCTATCCATGCTATATAGCCTATAGCCACGCACGCCAAATCAAATTTTGGTACACCTTTAACTACTAGGCCTGTTAATGGATTGATTTGATCAAGATCCGACCTGATCTTGACAAATCTAGATTCGTTAAGTCCAAATTCGATAAAATAATTTGACAGATTTGGACCCGGAGGATCTGCTAATTAATCGGATTGTATAAATCTATATGTTATCCGGTCCTATTAACAATTTTCAAAATTTTTTATTTCTCTACAAAAATAAACTCTAGTGAAATACCTACATAGTGGCGACAGACAGATACAAACTATCAATGCCACCTCCCACAGTTGCCTCATAATATATGTTAGAGGAGGAAATCCAGTGGCATGAGTTTTCTTGAAATCCAAGGTGTAGAGAACAACACCACCACCTCCTTCTCAGACAATCTTTCACTCTACGACTACCCTCCATCTCTTCCCACCTTTTTCAACAGAGAAATCATCTCCTACTCTCCCTTTTTTAAAGAAATCATTGCTTTATCTCTCTAGTAATAGAAGGGATACGTCTATTTTTTTAGCTCTGTTTGGTATTTATTCTTTGAGGTTTTTCTTTTCGAGTAAAGAGCTAGAAGGTTTTTTTTTTGGCTTTGTTTTGGCCAACGAAGCAAATGCACATTAGATGTATAAAAAGTAGTAATGATAGTCTCATTTTTGGTTTGACATGTAGAAGATTGATATTGCAATATTGTGTACTAATAATTAAAAATTTTAGGGTGCTATAGGAGCTCCAAGACTCTAGGACATTTCTTGTTACTAGCTTTTGTTTTATGTAAATATTTTGTGTTATTGGTGACAATAAATAAGAGAATAGATTTTTTTGAGCAAAGCATCAATAAACGACCATTAAGATATGTGACTCTGCCAGTGGAATAAAAGAATTTTGTTTAAATTCAGTTTATATATCTTTCACTGTTTTTCCCAACACTTCGTCCACACATTTTTATTTGGTTTGTCCTCATTTCAATGGTAGTTCATTGATAGCTTTGTCACATGATGTAAGAGTTATCTGAACTCAGCAAGTCAAGGCTTTCAAAGTCAGAATAACCCTTTCGCATCAATCTAATGGTAGATCGCTCGAGGAGAGCTGTTGCATGGAATAGGAATCAAAAATAATTTTATGAGAAGCCAAGGATGTGAGATTGATTAAGTTTCTTTCTGAATGTTCAACTGAATATTAGGTTTTCATGAAAAGCACAAAAAAAAAAAAAAAAAAAAAAGAAAAATGAAGAAAGAAAGGAATAGAGGCTGAAAACCATGTAGGGAAACCATGTATTCATTAAAGAGGGACCAGACCGGATTCATATCGATCGAGTGCCCGTTTATTACAGACCCATTATGGGATATTAAATCCGACCCGCCAAATTTGATCTCGGATCAGATTCGGGTCTAATCCGAAATATTTGTCCGAAAGGTACACAACGACCACTTGATGACTAGTGAATTTTCAGTTTCAAAATATACAAGGGGAAAAATAAAAGGGGCAGTTGGACAAAGAAAGGGAAATAAATATCCATGCTGGAAATAAATAAGCCAAAAAAATAAAATAATCAGATTCATATATACAGACCATGTTTTAGCACTGATGCTGTGATAGAGAAGGAAATATTATGTCACAAATTGCGAAGTGTAGTTTCCACCCACCAAAAAAGGAAAAAGAAAAAGAAAAAGAAGCAAACCTCTTAATTTTTAATTTTTTTTTGTAAAAAATGAAAGAATTTCTGAGCTTCTCCTAAAGTATCATCCCTAAGTTAATCATCAGGGGCAATCCAAGCATCAAAGACCACCATTTTCCAATCAATGATATTAAGCCATTTGATCCACTGCAAACGAGCTTCTTGTCGTGATAGGTGCACACAGTTTGGTTCCTGAAATCATCACCATCACCATCACCAACAAATGTTCCTTTAGCCTATGATCATGCAATAAATCAAAGCCAAACAATTGATAAATTATAATTAAAAAGTGCTAATTATATTTCATCTTCTTAAGGTTACGTCCAAAAAACACATAAACCCCTTGGGATTGAAAAAATGCACATTTTCTCTTATTTTTCTAATCTAACCAAACAAAAGAGAGAAAATTTTCTTTCACTTGTTTTTCTTTTTCTTTTTTTGCTTTTCCTTTTTGTTTTTCTCTGTAAAAATCTACGATCCAAACAAGCATGCACTGACTTGAACATAATGTTGTTAGTATTGGAACAGTAATACAACAATTAGAATAATTGTTTAATATTTCTCCACCATTTATAGGCACTCTGAACAAGAGATAGGGATATACAAACAAAACTAATTTCAGAATTTAGAATCTTAACAAAATTGCCTATGAAACTAAAAGCATATTAACCTTTTCCAACATAATATATATATATATATATATATAAGATCAAGAATTTAGAATCTTAACATTATTTAAGATTCAGTGCTCAGAAATCTATGTAGGATTAGAGTTAATAATGGCTGTAAGATTGAAGGTTTCGAAATTTAAAGTTAAAAAACGGAGGGGTCGGGCTTGTGATTTTGAAGGTTTATAGGAGAATAATTTCAGCCAGATTAAGAGGCCTAGCCAAAAAAAAAAAAAAAAAAGGGCTGATTAAGAGAGGACAACGAATTTTACATTCTCAATTATATTTTAAGATTATTTAGGTAGAATAAAACATATGCAGACAAGAACATTTAAATTTACCACTTTTGGGTTAGATCAAAGATGACTCTTTTCTTAAGAAGTGCAATGGTAACCATTAAAACAAGAAAGAAAACAAAAACATGGCAAATAAAGTAATACTGTTGCATATATGTATATGTATATATATATATATATATATTTGGTAATACAAAGATAGTAGTTGACATACCTGTTTGAGCAAAATGTGATAACATAGTCAGTTCCAGAGCATGTAAAAATGCTGCTGGGATCATCATATGCGTAGCTATATGCAGTAGGGCAGGCTGACTTGAATTTTTTGGAGTAATAGGTAGGTTGACATGTGGCTGCATTGCCGAAAACACCCCTGCAACAGTACTCGTCGGTGTTGAACACGTCGCAGGCGCTCCGGCAGGCTATCGTCTTCCCGCCGGCCTTAACGGCGAGCTCCGATGGACAGCTAGACCTCAAGTCCTGATCACAACCAGCAACGCTGCAATTTCCCCTGCCATTAATGGGCTTTACGGCCATGGGCAAGTTGAAGCCATCGACGAGGCTCACGTCGTAAAAATCGAGGGTGGCGAGTGTAAATTCGGCAAGCGAGGCCGGGGCTTCGCCGGAGGCTGTGCACTTGAGGGATGAGCCACACCTGCCGGTTTGACATGTTCCGTTGCCATTCTTGTCGAATTTGCAACCTGTTCGACCCCAGATGCGGCCAGACCAGCCGACAGGGGCTGTGAGAACAATGGATTGGCCTGATTTTAATGCAAAACCACCGCCGTTGAAGTTCTCTCCTGGAGTGATTCCTGGCCAGATTGTTTCCTTGCAGTCGTTTATTATAGTGAAAATTCTTGCCGATTCGGATACTTTTGGCCCTGCTCATCCAGCAAGTGAAAAGATTATTACAAAATCTTATAGTTATGTAATGTCATGCTCAGACAGAGAGAGAGAAAGAGAATCATATTTTAAGTTTCTTTAGTTTTTGCATAGTTTTTTCTACCAGTTTTTCCTTTGTTTAGTTGGAGTTTGGCTTCATTATCCTAACAGCATCCTCGATGAATTCCTAAAATTTTCAAAAGAATTTCGTGTGGCCATTGAAAATTGGCTTCGGCCAGTGGGCATTTGCTCACTTTTTTAAGTAAGTTTCTGGTAAGGCAAACAAAAATTTACCCTCGATCGAGGACAACATATACTTTCTCCATTTTTTCGGTTTGTTATTTTTGGGTTTTAATAGTTTATATCTGAAGCATTTTTGCTCCGAGATTAATTCATAAGTAAAGTTATGTTATCATTAACTGCGACTGATGTTTAATCGTCGGCAGCAACCAAATCAGTTGAGACTCACTAATAGCGGGTGAAATCAATAACGTGTCAAAAGAGACAACGTGTCTCAACTAGTTAGTAGACATTCTTGAAAAGATGAAAGCTTGTTTTTTTTTTTTAATTTGTTGGGAACTGTCTTTTGCAAGTTTTAATAAAGGTATATATTCCAATAATGACTACTTATAAAGACAATAAAAACACATTATAATGACAATCAAACAGGTTCATTAAATATGAACAAGAAAAACCAAAGGTTATTAATAGAACATATTACGTACCTGATGAAAGTAGAGTTACAACCAACAAAACTGACAGAAGCATACTATGATCTGATCCCATCTCTCTCTCTCTCTCTCTCACTTTGCGTTAGGTTGGTTTGGGTTGAGGCAGAGGAAAGAGGGTATGGTGCACAAGGGCATATGCAGAGGAAAGAGAGAGAACGTATAAATAAGGAGAGAATACGTGTGGAGGGAGAGCAAGCAAAAGCACCGCCTTCCACTGTTGGAAAGTTTGCTTTGAAAACACAGGCGATTCCTTTCCTAATCTGCCTCTGCAAGATTAGAAGATTCTTTTCCATCCCTCCTTACTAGCTAGGAAGTAAAATTTCTGTGTTCAATGGTGGTGGTGGATCCAACCTGTGTATGCCACATGGCAAGATACCATTTGCTTTGAGATGGGGCCTAATTGTAAGGGGAAAAAATTCAATAGGTAGATAACATCTATATATGTTTAAGATACTATCTCCGTTACAATCTTCAACATTTATATATTTAGTAGGTCTCATACTGTAATTATTAAATTTTAATAGTAACAGTTAGTACCATCTTACTATTGAAAATTTGTCCATTTATGAGAATATGTTTTAAAAGCAATCAAATCTTCCCATCAATTGTGTGCTCACGAGTCTTTTAGCCCAAGGTTTGAGTTCGAGTGCAACATTAGAAATCCACTCCTACAATCTCTTTCTTGGACTAGTCTGGTGTGCTTCTCTGATAAAATGGTGCGCACATCCAGAGTTTATCTAGTCATACAAAGATTTTTTTATTTTTGTATTTCAAATAATGGTCCAATTGACATGGAGGTAAGGTGTAGAGTAGATACATAGGACTAAATAGTATTTGGAAGGGGAATTGGCTTTTTTAGACGAGATAAATATAAAATAGAACTTCTTCCATTCTATGAACATTTTATGGTTGTATGATGTTTGCAATAATGTCTGATTTGAGGGAAAGAATAGATTGAATATAAAACAAAGAAAGTCAGGTCTCATTGTTCCAAGTCACAGAATTATTTTCTGTTAAAAATTCAAAACTCTGGAAAAATTGCACAAAATTACACAAACGCTTTTGAGATTTTTGACAATTACAAGGCACCGCCTTGGTTTATTAAAACTAGAAGGGTAATATATAGCATGTGCGTGTGTTATACTTTACCTATCACTTTCTCTACTACTTTTTTTTTTTAAAAAAAAGTTATTGACTGGTTAATAGGTTGCGTAACTAAACAAAAGGTAAGTTATGTACAGGACAGAGAAGTGCATAATTTGTGAGACAAGTTCTTTCAAATAAAGATATATGGCTTTATGTAATTTTACAATATTATTATAGAGTTGTGAAATACACAAAAGTTGTTATGTGGGAGAGTTAGTTATTTGAATAGATTAAAAAATTTATAGGATAATTTACCATCATATCATTAAGCATGTAATTTGATTTATTATTTTAACCTTAAAGGCAATATGAGTAAGTTAAATTCTGTGTACTTTGTTGGACTTTGTCAATGAGTTCTGAGATTTTTTAAAATTTAATAGATCCAGACCAAGGGGATCTATTTGCTTTTTATAGTAGTATAGGTAGATGATACTTCCTTCATTATGAGAGCTATTTGTTGATAGTCACTAATGGAACATGCTTTTTTACACTTTTAACCTTATCAATTTTTTATATTTCCTTCGTAGAGTAAGGAAAAATTTGTCTTATTAAAATTTTAAGGTGATGATGTCTTCTTTTCCTGTCCATTTCATTAATAGAATGTTAACGAAAGGAGTGTTGTATGCTGTCAAGTAAATGAAGGGTGCTACTGTAATTTTGTAAAGTTAAGAGGGTGTCTCTATAATTGTTAAAAACCAAAAGATATATTAGTATAATTTACTCATAATAATTTTAACTTTATTTATTTGTGAATTAATGTCATTATATATTCATCTTTCTAAGAAGATTATTTAATTTATTTTTTCTTATAAACTCTCATGTATAACGTAGGCCATTGACTAGCGTCCTGAAAAATAAGGGTCTCTTCATTGTTTACACTATTGGTTTGTGTGGAAGAAAAGAAAAAAGAAAGAGAAATTGTTATTTTATATCATTTCTCCTGTTTCCTTTGTTTGGTTGTTGAGAGAGAGAGAGAGAGAGGAAATTGAAAATAATTTTTTCTTGGGCTTACTAATTTTTCTGTCTCTAAATAACCAGACAAAAGGAAATTCTAATTTTTGTTCAATTTTATTGTGAAATCAAATTATAGAAATATTATACTCTTTCTTCTCCAAGATGGACTGATGGAAGGAGGAAGATTGAATTCTCCCACATTGACTAGATGGCATCAATCAAAATGGGTGAATGAGAAAACGGAGAAACTGGCCATAGTTTAAATTTTCGCAATGTATTGTGAAAATTTTTGACTAAGAAGAATGATTGAAAATGATATTATAGAATATTAAAAGAGACTATAACATTGGAGATATCTTAAATTTCTATGCTATATTAGAAAATAACAAAAATTTAATGGAAAGTACTGAAAAAATAAATGGTGCATAAAATATTCAAATACATATAAAAATACTTAGAAAATGAGAAAAAGTTGAAGTATCATAGCCGAGATATATAATAAAAAACAATGAAAATTATTGGATGAATAAAATATTCAAATAATTGCCTATTTCTTCAATTTCAACTGTATTTCATTATTACCAGTAACTTCCTTTATAACCGATAATTTCAATACTGAAAGCTTTGCTTTTAGCTATGTGGTTTGAATGTCGATTTGCATTTTTGCCTTTAATAGTTTAATTCCCAAGCCAAAAAAAAAAAAAAAAATATATATATATATATATTAATTAGCCTTAACTTTTGGCCTTCAAGCAATTACTTGCCTTATTAAGGGAGTGAATTGGGGAACTTGGCCAGCTCTATTTTATAAACCCTAATATTCATATTTTTCATCATGCTAGAGAGCTTGGGAGAGAGAGACTAGAGGAAACTTTTGTGGCCGAAGGAGGGATGATTCCACTTGAGTTTTTGCATCTTTCTTTGAGTTAAGATGTGTGTTATCTTATTCAAATTACATTTAATGCTTTATACCTAGTAGACTCAAGGAATCATAATTTGTGTAGGAATAGGCAGTGGTTGCAGTAAACCAGGTAACCGAACATTTTCATTCTTATGTTTCTAGCGAACCCCACATTCATAAACAAATATTTTAATATCCCATTTTAATCCTTTCCAAAAGAAATTTCGCCTGACTCGTTTGATTGTCTTGTCCACCCCTGAATATCCATCGATTGCTAAGTTATGAAATTCTTTCATCAGTTTATCCTTCAATTGAGAATTGGAGCCTACAACCAACTTTCCTTTGTATATGAATCGCTCCTTAAGATGTTTGGAAATTGAGAACCTATAAAAGAACGAGTGTCGCGATTGAAGTATAAAATCTAGTGTGTACCGGAGTCAATTTCCTCGAGGACTAAATCAAATATAAACTACCAACACTTAGATAACACTAAATTAACTTGAATTGAATAGCAACTATGTAAATTGAATCTAAGTAAAAGAGACCAAAATATGATTGATGTTAGAAGAGAGTTTGATTAACAACTAAGGCAAAGCAATCAAAGCAATTAACAACTAAATTTGAAGGCAATTAAAAAGGGACTTGGATGTAATTGATTTAATCTACCAAGTCTAACAAGAGCATCAATATAGGGTTTGATAACTCAAATCAAGGATCAATCAGTGGATCCTTGATTCGGAGGATTTAGACTATAAGATCTTGAATTTATACTTCGTTGAGTGTAGATTTGAAATAAATTGAAAGAGTCATAGATTCAAACCACAGATTTATGCAATCTCTATACCAATTATGAAATTGTGCATAACAATTACCAAACTGTGTTATGAATCTAAGTTTTCTTATAGATCCAAACTTAATTAAGATGAATTAGAGAAATTATAACATAGATTATTGAAATCTAGTTACCTCTATTGAAATACTTGAAGATCCTTGGTAGATCTTCACAATTGCATTCAAGTAGAAGATTAGCTACTAGAATTCATTGTAGACAGCATAGAGAAATGTAAATCTTGCATTGAATTGAGAAGAAACTAGTGTTTGGTTACAAGAAAAATAAACGAAAGTGAAAGAAAGTAAAGGAAAACAAAGTTTCTTTCTCTAAAACTACTCCTAATACAAAATATCTAAGCTATCTAAGCACAAAAATGAGAGATAGGAAAAAAACTCCCTTAAAAAACATCCAATAGCCTTTTATAGTAGATGCAAAAACAGGAATTCATTAGGCGAGCGCTAGCCTAGCGCTCTGTTAGCACTCCTGATTCAAACTATGAATATGGTTCTCTAAAGTTTAGCAATTGGTGCATATTTTTAACATCCGAGTGCTAGGCGAGCGCTCAGTGAATTGGGGCGATCGCTCAGTGCGTTGGCTAAGTGCTCGGTCAGTTGGGCAATCGCTTGGTTGAGTGCTCGATTATCACTCAGTTATCGATCGGTAATGCACTTTTTGGCCATTTCTTCTATAATTGAGGTACATTTCTTGCAATTAGATCAAAAAGGCATGTTTATGACAATTTAAGGATAAAATACTAGTCTAATACCTAAACTAGAGCTAACAATCTACTAATTAAGGGATTAAGATTACACTTTTGGAGTGTAATCAGTATGTTAAAAGAAGCTAGTGCCACTCATAACCTGGATGAGCCTTAGTCTGAGCCTCCAATTCATTAATAATAGTATGAATTTCCAGATCTTCTTGCCAACTAGTTTTCAAATCTTGAACCCACTACTCTTGGACTGTAGTGATGGCTGTTAAGCTCCTAGCTTCTTCATAAGCTCTGGATAATGCTTCAGAAACTTTATTTTCACAACGAGCTTTATACCTGATCTCATAATCAAAACCAAGTAGCTTAGTTATCTACTTCTGTTATAAGGGTGTGATAATCTTTTGTTCCATCAAGTACTTGAGGCTTTGGTAATCAGTTTTAATAATGAAATGTCTCCCCAATAGGTAATACCTCCACTTATTCATTGCTATGACAATGGCTAGTAACTCCTTCTCATAAGTTGATAGTCCTAATTTCTTAGGAGCTAAGGCACTGCTAATGTAAGCAATTGGGTGCCTTTTCTGCATTAATACAGCCCCAACACCAATACCTGATGCATCACACTCAATTTCAAAGTTCAATGAGTAGTTAAGCATGGCAAGAACTGGAGTTTGTGTCATGGCCAGTTTAAGCTTTTCAAAGGCATCTTCAGCTTCTGAACACCATTGGAATGAATTCTTTCTTAACAGGCTGATTAGTGGTGCACTGATCAGACCATAGTTTCTTACAAATCTTCTATAATAACCTGTAAGGCCTAAGAATCCCTTAAGAGACGTTAAGTTGTTCAACTTAGGCCTTAGTTTCATACATTCTATTTTACCAGTATCTGCAGAGACCCTATCCCCACTGATTATATGCCCTAAATATTCTACCTTTCCTTTGCCAAATGCACACTTGGACTTTTTTACTAATTGATGATTCTATAGCAATTGCAAAGCTGTTCTTAGGTGTTGTAAATGCTCCCCCCAAGATTTACTATCGATAAGTATATCATCGAAGAATACCAAAATGAATTTCCTGAGATATGGCTTAAGAAGCTCATTCATTAAGCTTTGAAAAGTTGTTGGGGGCATTAGTGAGACCAACAAGCATCATAAGGAACTCATAATGGCCTTGATGAGTCCTAAAGGCTGTATTTGGAATGTCCTCATGGTAGAATTATATCTGATGGTATCCATACCTTAGATCTAATTTGGAGAAGTATTTTGAACCATGCACCTCATCCAACAGCTCATTAATGACTGGAATAGGGAATTTATCCTTAACAATTATCTTGTTTAGGGCCTTATAATCTATGCATAACCTCCAGCTATTATCCCTTTCTTTTTTTTAACTAATAGGACAGGGGATGAATAAGGCCTTGTATTATTCTGAACAATTCCAGCTTGAAGCATTTCATGAACTATCTTCTCAATTTCATTTTTTTTTAAATAAGGTACTTGTATTTTTTTTTTAAATAGTAAAAAGGAATTATATAAATATAAATGGATCATACAAATAAAGGATATTACAAGCCTGAAAGGCTTTACAATTATCCTTCAAGACCCCAAAGAGAAAAAACACCCTATGGATGAACATAGTTCATTCCACCAATAGAGAGTTGCCAGATTTCATAAAAGAAGGATCAAAAGATTTAACTCCTTCAATATGGTGAAAAAAACTGTAACAATCAAGACTTTCAAACCTTGTTTTAGCTTGTGTCCAAAGCAAAACCTAAAGCTTAATTTCCTCAACAATTTCTTCCCCACTCAAGACACTGTTCTTGAAAATTACCTTATTCTTTGCCAGGAAAATATTCCATGTGGTTGCAAAGAATAGAGCTACCCATGGATATTTTCCCAGCAATTTGTGATTTTGATCCCTCCACCACTTAAAGTGAAGCTCAATGTTGGTTGGAAATACTCATTCCAATCTCCACCATTCAAGAATATTGCTCCAGATAAGCCATGAAAATCTGCACCTGAGTAATAGGTGCTCAGAGTCTTTTAGAATATTTTTACAGAGCACACAATTTAAGTTATCAACCTGATGTAGAATTTTCCTTTGCTGCAACAATACTTTGGTTTTGATTTTGTTTTGCAAAGCCATATAACAAGAGATTTGAACCTTAAGTGGAACCTAAGAATTCCAAAGATGAGCCAAATTAGAATTCACCCGTGAACTGAGCTCTTCCACCTTTTGACAAAAGGATTTAACTGTGAATACTCTATCATTGCTGCCTTTCCAAATAATTGAGTCATTTTCTTCATTATTTGTTATCTTATTGTTGAGAAGCTACTTAAGATCCTCTAAGCTACTTTCTTCCCGGCTGAAGAGCCTTTTTCTGAAGCTTAGATTCCAAGAACCTTGATCTAGCAAAATCTCAAAAATCTTTGCCTTTTTTTTATCAGACAATAAGAAGAGTCTAGGGAACCTTGACTTTAATAGATCCCCTCCATCTGTGGTTCATCCCAAAAGAATGTTGAGAGTCCCTTCCCAATTTTGATCTCAAGATTTGTTTTCAGAAAGACATTGAAATTCTTCTGATCATCCTTTTGCAATAAGATGTCCTTTATAAAGATTGATAAACCTTCACCAGTCACTTCAGGGAAAGTCCGTCTAGATTTAGCCCATTTGTACTTTTGACAAACCAGTTTTCTCCATAATGCTTTTCTGTCATTTGTAAATTTCCACCACCATTTATACAATAGTGCTATATTCATAACTCTTACAGGAGTTAGTCCTAAACCACCTTTTTGTTTACTGATTGTGATTCTATTCCAACTAACACAATGAATTCTTTTTTTTTTTATTTTATCTTTTTTGTCCCCCATAAGAATTTCTTTTGCAATTTGTCAATCTCCTTGCATACTTTGATGGGAGCCCTATACATTGAGAAGTAATATGCAGGTAAGTTGGCCAAGGTAGACTTTATCAATGTTAATCTACCTCCTATAGACAAAAACCTTCTTTTCTAAAAAGCTAATTTATTCCTAATGTTGTTCACCACCCCTATCCAGCAATTTGATTTTCTTGGACTTACTAATGTCTACCACCTTTGAAAGCAAGCCTTCATCCACCCCTACCCCACTTACCATTGACTTTTGAAAATTAATTTTTAAGCTAGATAGCATCTCAAAGCATCTCAGTATTCTCTTCAGTTTCCTAACTTCCTCTATATCAGCAAAATAGAAAAGAAGTGTATCATCAGTAAATTGAAGGTGATGCATAACTTCAGATCCCATCTAGTATCCGTTGATGAGGTTTTATGATCTTGCTCTTTGTAATAGAATGTTTAAGTCTTCTGTGACCATTATAAATAAAAATGGTGAGAGAGAGTCCCCTTGTCTTAACCTTTTTTGCATCTTGAATTCATTGGTGGGAGCCCCATGTACCAGTACTGACTCACTGGCACTTGAGAGACATTCTTTAACTCATTTACACCATTTCTTAACCATCATTTGGAGTAGAAATTCCCAGTTGACATTGTCAAATGCCTTTTCGAAATCCAATTTAATGATCAAGCCCTTTTCTCTTTTTTCTCCTCCAATAATCAATTATTTCATTAGTACTTAATACTCCATCTAAGATTTGCCTACCTTTTACAAAGGCTGATTGGCTTTCACTGATTATTTGTTTGATTACATTTCTCAACCTCAATGTTAGGGTTTTTGAAAGTAATTTATAGATAGAAGAAATCAAGGAGATAGGTCTGTACATTCCTAGGGAGTAAGGACTTTCATTTTTAGGAACTAAAGTTAAGAAGGATGCATTGATACCTTTAAAAATCCTTCCGTTGTTGTGAAAATCCTTCATAAATTGAAGAAGATCTACTTTTGATAGCTCCTAATATTTCTGCCAAAAGCTCATTTTAAAACCATCAGGACCAGAGGCTTTGTTTCCATTGCAACTTTTGAGGACCTTCTAACTTTCCATTTCCTTAAATTTTCCTTCTAGAGATTGTTGACTAACCATACATAACTTCTTCTCAACCTCTCCTTCCAAGAAAGGTCTATCCTTGTAATCTTCAAGAAAACCATATGCATAATGGTCGAACATAATCCTGTATGGTCTAACATTAATAGGTAGGCTACCTTCATCCAATATAATCTTGTGTTCATGGGGCCTTACTGGGGGGAACCCTTTTGGTTCTTCAAAAATGCCTTGATATTCACTGAGCAAGTATGTCATGTCTATTCTGGATTCTTCTTATTTTTCTCCTCCTTGGATGAGCAAAGCTGGGCCAACATTCCTTAGGGTTCCTCACTTACCACCTTTCCTATTTTTTGACTACTAATGACTTGAACATCCCTATTTTATTCCTCCTTAAGAGATGTCTCCTTCTTTTTAGTAGAAATTCCATTTTTAGGTTTTGGAAATCCTAAGTGATAGGCTGCAATGGTGCTAACCACTGAACTCCCAATACCATACCATAACGTCCTAGTGCTAAAATCCTCATTTCAGATGTAAATTGAGTTCCCTGCATTTACCATGTTTATTGTCTACAAACAAAGTTACTTCTAACCATGTTTCCATTAACTATAGAAACTATCAAGGTTTGAGTAAGTTCTAATTCACACCTTATTCTTTTGGCCATGTTTAATCTAGAAAATTGTGGGTACTTCTCGAATCAATCAAGTTGATAATGAGTTTTTTCTTAATATTTCGTCTAACCTTCATGGTTCTGAATGAGGTGGTACTTGTCAATGCATATACAGAGATCTGGGATACTTCTTGTTGGATCTCCTCTGGTACTTCATCACTTATTGCTTCTTCATTTTAGATTTGTTAGGTTTACAAGTCATCCTTCTCTTCTTTACCTTCCAACAGATACGATTGTTTCTTCTGGCACTGATGACCCCTAAAAACTTTTCGTTACAATTATAGCAAAGTCCATTTTCTCTTCTCAATTCCATCTCTTTTTCTATGAGTCATTTAATAGGAATGAAAGAATTCTCAAGGTTGGTTGTGTCGGTTACATTGCTCTTGTTGTTATTAAAGGAGAAAGAATTCCTTGATTGAGACCTGGTTCTCCTTGTAATCGCTTCAATGCTTTCCTTTTGGAGCTTAGCTAAACCAATGGCTTGAACTATACTGTTGGGCCTAAACATTTGACCATCTGCGTTAATCTCTTCTTTTAATCCACTTGTGAAACAGTTTATGAAAAAACCTCTAGAGAGGCCTTTTGTTCTATTAGTAGTTCTTTAAATCTTTCTTGATAAGCATTTAAAGTTGTGACTTGTTTGAGCATGGTAAGCTCCAATGGCATCCTCATATGCGCAATTGTTGAATCTAGCAATTAATGCCTATGCAAACTCTTCCCAAATCAACTTGTCTTGTGTGCTCTCAAACCATTGGAACCACCTTAAGACCTTGTCTTCAAGATGTAGTGCAGCCAATTTCACCTTCTGCCTTTCTTCCACTCTATTGAATTCGAAGAATCTGGTGCACTTGTAAATCCATCCTAATGGATCTTCTCTAGAAAATTTGAGAAAATCTAATTTTGTATATCTGGTCTGGGTATTTCCCCAAGAATTCAGCCCAATCACCATATGAGAAGTTTCTTCTTGATCTACAGATGGTGGAGCAACCTTCCTGGCAAGTTGGTCATACTTAGCATTTATGGAGATCATCATGTTCTTCAGTTCTTAAATAGCTTTTGCTTGTTCCAACTGCAGTGCTCTTGTTTCTTTAGCCTGTCTTTCTAAACCTTCCTTTAATGCCTGAATATCCTTTGCTCTAGTGCCATCTGCCACCTTCGATTGTTCCTACCTTTGTCGGTTGGAGGACCACCAACTTTGATACCAATTGTTAGAAGCCTAGCTAGGAAAAAGAACAATTGCTTATACCAATAATAGAACCTTTAATTGAGAATATCAAAATATGCATATTGTATTACATTCACTTCTCTCTCTATATATAGACATTTTAACCATTTCCTAACTGTCAAACTAACTAACCAGAAGCAATCAATCAGATTGCTCTACTTCCACTCACTGGAACAGAGATGAACAGAGTATTATAAACCCAACTAATAACTGTTGCAACTTGCTAACCGTCTTTTACTAATTCTTTGGCCAGTAATCTTTTGCCAGGTTATAATGATACTGACTCACCAATTCCTATATTTCCCAACTTACTTGTATAACCAAACACCCAAATAGCCTTTGAATATTTAAAGTCTTCTCTTTTATCCTCAGTTCATATCACTAATTTTTTTGTCTTTCTAAATAACGCGACATAATGAAATTCTAGTTTTTATCCAATTTTACTGTGAAATCAAATTGTAGAAATATTATACTCTTTCTTCTCCAAGATGGACGTTCAATGATGGAAGGAGGAAGATTGAATTCGCCATATTGGCTAGATGGCACCAATCAAAATGGGTGAATGAGAAATGGAGAAATTGGCCATAGTTTAAATTTTCGCAAGGTATTGTGAAATTTTTTGACTAAGAAGAATGATTGAAAATGATATTTTAGAATATTAAGGGAGACTGTAACATTGGAGCTATCTTAAATTTCTGTGCTATATAAGAAAATAACAAAAATTTCATGGAAAGTATTGAAAAAATAAATGGTGGATAAAATATTCAAATACATAAAAAAAATACTTAGAAAATGAGAAAAAGTTGAAGTATCATAGCCGATATATATAATACAAAAAAAAAAAAGAAAAATATTGGATGAATAAAATATTCAAATAATTGTCTATTTTTAGAATTTTAACTATATTTCATCATTACCAGTGACTTCCTTTATAACTGACAATTTCCATATTAAAAACTTTGCTTTTAAGCTATGTGTTTTGAATGTTGATTTGCATTTTTGCCTTTAATTTCTTTCTTCAACCCTTTAATAGTTTAATTCCCAAGAAAAAAACAAAAACAAAAAAAAAAAAATTAGTTATAGCCTTAACTTTTGGCCTTCTAGCAATTACTTGCCTTATTAAGAGAGTCAATTAGGAATTTTGGTCAGCTCTCTTTTATAAACCCTAATATTCATATTTTTCATCATGCTAGAGAGCTTGGGAGATAGAGACCGAAGAAAGCTTTTGTGGAGGAAAGATTCCACTTGAGTTATTGCATCTTTCTTTGAGTTAAAATGTGTGTTATCTTATTTAAATTATATTTAACGATTTATACATTATACACTCAAGGAATCATAATTTTCCATCTCTGGCAACTCTCCGGTGACTGTGAGTATGGACTTTGCATTGAAGTGCTTTAATCATATTGGAATGAAGGGCTTTAATCATTGCAACCACACTAGAAATATGATGACAAGACATTGAAGTGCCCACAAACAACATTGAATGTAGGAGCATCCACTTTGCATTCGAACTTTGTCTAGATACTAGAAGACATGTCTCTTTAGGGTGGCCCACTAGCCACATGTATAAAGTATATACATATATGTCCCAGCTGTTGCACCCCGGTGTTTAACCAAGTCCTTTCAACTCAAGTAAAAGCACAGTACTCTGTTATTAGAACTTATCCTCCTAAAAGGATGAGTGCAACTAGGTTTGAACTTGGAATTGAATTGACTAAGGGTTTTTTTAGAAAAATAGGAGTCGCTACCTAACTAAATTAAGGTGAGTTAGGTCACTTAAAACTAAGTATAATTCGGAAATTACACTTAGGATTTTAGAAAAGGGTTTTGGAAAACTTCCACAAGAGAGGGTTTTTAAAAAAATAGATTGTTTGGCAACCTTTGAAAAAATTTAAGCCCTTTTTAAAAATAACTCCATTTTGGGTGTTTGAAAGTAGAAATCTATGGTCCGGGGGTTGGTTACATATAGGAAAGATATCCTAAGATCATTACCCTACCCCGCCCTTTTAGTACCTACATGTCTAATCACCCTTTATTCTCTCACTAGAATAATCGGTTACTATTATCCACTTAATATCCACTTTAGAGTTTTAAAAATAGGGTTTGGTCATCAGTTTTTGGATGAATGATGCATGATGCAAGTTTTGGAAAAAATATTTGAAAACATAAAAGTTTTAAAGGAATTTAAAATAGGGATCTTAAATTGATAGAGAGTTCTAAAAAAATGACTTGAGTTGAAATAAAAGTTATGACCGCACCATTTTAGGTTACCTACGTATCTCATTTGGTGAGAATCAGGTTATTTGTAGTTTGGGCAAGGGTTCGATAGAAAATAGGCGCATTAAGGCCTTTGGAATGTTTGAAAATGCTTTGAGGCCTTTGGAAAGGTTGGGAGACACTTTGTGGCCTTTGAGAAAAGAGAACTTGAGAATTTTGATTTGAAATCAGGTGTTGGAGTGTTTTTGGAATAGAACTTGAAGGTTTTTAAAAGTGCTCTTGAAATGGGATTTTGAAGCATTTTGAAATGTTTTTGAACATAACTTAAGAGAGTTTTGAAAGTTTTGAAAGTTTGATTATGGTCTTGAAAATTGGACTTAAAGTTACAAGAGCTTTTATGAACTTGTCTTGAAATGATTTTGAAAACAATCTTTGAACACCTTATGAAGGGCATTTTTAATGCTTCATTTACCTTTGAGAGATTAGTCATTGAAGAACTAAACTCTTGAGGGTAATGAGTTTTGAAGACATGTTTGAAAAGGGGGCTAGGGACTTCCCTTTGGTTCTTTAAAACTTTAGGGTCATAGAACCCTCTCACTCACACTTGAATAATCCTAGCCATAGAAGGATTAGGGTTGCCTTAAGAATGTGATATCTGAAATTCATTTTTTGAAAAGAACTTTTAAAAATACTTAGGGTTTTGGAACCCTAATATGGACAACTTTGAGAGTTGCATTTAATGTATTACCTTCCCTTGGAATCCCTAACTATAAAAGGTTAGGGACACCTTAGGGTTGTGAATCCTTGAAAGCATTTCGAAAATAGTTTTTGAAAAATGTTAAATGTCTAGCCATCTTGGTTGAGACAAGTTTAAGAGAATTTTTTGGAGACATATTTGAAAATAGAGTGAGAGAATGTTTGAAAAGGTTTTGGAGTTGATTTTTGAGATATCAAGGGAGTAAGGTGCTTTGAAAGTATTTTATGAAAATAGTTTTTGAGTTGAAAGATTATTTGAAAAGGGGTCCTTGAATTGGAACCTTGAAGTTTACTAACCTAGGTTAGATTGACCTAGGGTTGACTAACTAGAGTTAGGTTAACCTAGGGTTGGCTAACTAGGGTTAGGTTGGCTAACTAGGGTTAGGTTGGCTTAAGGTTAAGGTGACCTAGGGTTAACTAACTAAAGTTAGGTTGACCTATGGTTTACTAACTAAGGTTAGGTTAACCTAGGGTTAAGGAGGCCTAAGGTTAACTAACTAAGGTTGGGTTAGCCTAGGGTTTGGTCGACCAAGGGTTAACTAACTAAGGTTAGGTTAACCTAGGGTTAAGGAGGCCTAGGGTTAACTAACTAAGGTTGGGTTAACCTAGGGTTTGGTTAACCAAGGGTTAACTAATCAAGGTTAGGTTCACCTAGGGTTTGGTTGACCTAAGGTCAAGTTAACCTAGGGTGGTTTTGGAAAGTGGTTTTTGTTAACTAAAAGTTGACCCTTGTTGACTTAAGGTTAATTCCCATGATGATTTTGATGATAACTAAACCTTGTGTTATTTTACTAATGAATCTACTTAGTGCGCGGATTAACAAAGTTCAAAATTTAGACTTAAAGCTCAATCTTAAGTCTAATGCATGTCAAAGAGAATGCACAACAAATTCAAGATCCAGCAATAAATTCTAAAGAGTTATGCAATGAACCAAACAGAGGATTGTCGCCTATCTCTACTTTAAGCAAATGTCTTACATTCGAAGAGATTGAAGGTGTTCAAATGAAGCTTTCATCAAGTATGCATAGTTTCAATAAAGATTGATTTGCACTAGACTGAAGACTTCATCAGAATATGCAAAGATCAGTTGAGGATGTGCAATGCTCAGTTGAAGATGAATTATTTGTTGAAGAGTTTGAAAAAGTTCAAAAGATGATTTCATTCAGAATTCAAAGACCATTTCAAGATAATACGATTGAAGTTGCTGAGAAGATGGCTCACAATGATTATCTGATTCCTACTAGAAATCCAAGTGAAGAATTCTTTTACAATATAAAGGATTCATGAAGACTAGATGCAAGAAGGCTTCATCATGTCTGCAATGATCCCAGTGAAGTGATTTTAATGAAAAATGAAGAATTGCTAGCAAAGAGAGGAAATAAAAAATTAAGCATTGTGAAGCTCTACACAATTGAGAAAGCTTGGCAATGAAGAAGATGTTCTACAATGAAAGAAGAAAGCTTCGCAAATGAAGAAGAAACGATGAACATTGATCAAATGAAGCTTTGACAGTTTGAGATTCAAGAAGAAGAGTAATATCCAATGATTGATTCAATCCAAATTGAATAGAAGTTAACTCTGACGAGTTAAGAAGATTTGATTGATCATCATACCCCAAAGACATACTCCTTAAAGATCTTATACCTATGCTAAGATGATCTGAATCATTGGAAGATAGAATACAGAATTCTAGGCAATGTGGGGACTCATGGAAATGAGGAGTCGCTTCTTGATCACAGAAGTAAAAGGTCTGAAGACAAAATGAGTAATGAGGGGACTCATTGAAATGAGGAGTCGCCTCTTGATCACAGAAGTAAAAGGTCTGAAGACAAAATGAGTAATGAGGGGACTCATTGAAATGAGGAGTCGCCTCTTGATCACAGAAGCAAAAAAGCCTGAAGACAAATTGGATAATGAGGGGACTCGTGGAAATGAAGTGTCGCCTCTTGAACACAGAAGCAAAAAGCCTGGAAATCATATAAACAAAGAGTGGACTCATTGAAAATGAAGAGTTGCCTCATGGAGACAGACGCAAAGGCTTGAAGATGACATGATCAATGAGCGAACACATGAAGACGAAGAGTCACCTCTTGGTAGCAGAAGTAAAAGGCTTGAAGATGAAATGATCAATGAGCGGACACATGAAGATGAAGTGTCGCCTCATAACAGCAGAAGCCAAAGATATGAAGACAGAATGAACAAGGACTTGCCTCATTGATATGAAGAGCGGACTTATGAAGTCAGTGAACAACATCTGGTAAATGCAGAAGCAGAAAGTGTCGACTCCACAAACCTGGAGCGGACTCCTTGGATATAACAGCTATTTTTCTTAACATTATAACGGACTGGACGTGCATTTATGATACCTAACCACCTCTAACGGATGGAATCAATACAAGGGTATATATACATCCTTCCAGCTGCATTTATACAAGGGATTGAAGACAAAAACAGGATCAAATCTACTGATTAACTGTTATACTCTGAATATTCTTCCTGTCTTCATATGTGAGCTTTGAATGTAAAATTTACTCTTACTAGAGAGTGTAAGTTACTTGTATAATTTTATAAACTTGTAATTGAGAGTTTAGAGAGTTCTCTTGTGAAAGCAAAACTCTTGTAAGTTTGAGTGGAGTTTGGACAAAACCACTTGGAGATTGAAGAGCTCGGTGAGGAGTTCTTTGTATAGTGAGCTGAGCACTTTGTCAATCAGTGGCCCATCTTGTAATAGGTGATTGTATAGTGGAAGAAGACTTCAAGGAGGTCTTGGGGTGAGGACGTGGACCACGGTTTGTGGTTGAACCTCGATAAATCTGTGTGCCCTTTCTATTGCTCTATTTTCTTTACTCCTTCTGATTACATTGCATTGTATATAGATTGACTTTTGTTACATTGCTTAGATTAATTTTAATTAATCTTATTTGCTCTTAATCAACGAAAAACCCAATTCACCCCCCTCTTGGGTTGCCTATTGGACCAACAATTTTGGACTAGGGTTTTGACATAGTGGTTTAGGAAAGGTGGTTTTATGTATAAAATTTGAAAGTATGTTTTGAAAACCATTTTGTGAAAGCTACTCAAATGAGTGTTGGGGTCCTATGGTTGATATTTGAAAACCACTCAAGAGAGGGTGGCTTTGGAGCCATTTTACCTACAAACTTAAGAGAGCAAAACTTGTGAAAATCAACATTGAATACATAGTTTTGAAGACTTGAAAATTAAAGAGGATGATCCTTTGTAAATTGATTTTGGAAAAGAGGTTTTGAAAAAAATCACTTTTAACAAGTTGAAGACCATTCTAAAGAACAGGGGTTCATATGGTTGATTTGAAGGAAATCATCCCAAAGGAGACTCCATGGGACCATTCCAACCACAATATTCAAGAGAGCAAAACTTCTAAAAATCAAAGTAAAAATGATGATTTAGGGGAATCATTTTTATGCAAGTTTGAATAGAATGCAATTTTGAGAATCCTTTTTGAAGGGAATTGTTTTGAAAATAATTTTAAAGATAATAAAACTAACTCTAATGAATTGGGGTTCATATGGTTAAGATAGTGGGGAGACCACTTAAGAGAGGGTTCCAAGGGACCATTTCAACCACAAAATTCAAGAGAGTAAAGCCCTTGAAAATCAACATAGAATAAGAGGGTTAGAGGGCCATTTTAATGCAATTTTGAAAAGTAATGAAATGTAGGGTTGCAAAGTGAAGTCAAGAGACTTAAAGATGGCTTTCTAAGGTGTAGAAATTGAGGGTTTAACCTAGGCTTCAAGGAACTAACTCTTAGGACCATTTTTAAGAAAACGTTTGAATATGGAGCTCGAGAATGCCATAGAAATAGAGATAGTGAAAGTTTTAAAAAAATGAAAACAAAGCCAAGCATGCAAAACATAAACAAGATAATTATATGCAAAGGATCATGAAATCATACAAGGATAGAGGCTTCACCACATAGCAAGGTGTTCTAAGGGCATACCATTTTAAAGTAGGTTTGTGAGAAGTTCCCTATAGGGTGGCTCTCACAAACTTTCCTCCAAGCATGAACTAAGAGCTTCCTTGTTTCAAGCATGTAAGAAAATGGGGTAGAAGATGGGGATTAAAATAGAGAATAACCGAAGTAGGCTAGGAGAGAGAAGAGAGGAGTGGGAGATTGTAAAAATATAAAGGGAATACTACCTTTTTCCTTTAAACATATTCAAACCTCCATAGATGCTTTGACTTGAGCTTGAAGGGGCTGGAATGAAATATTCTACGGCATTGAAGGCTATATAAGTGTAGCGTATGGGTTAGGGGGAGATGGGATCTAGCCTAAGTGAGATGTGGGATGTATATAGAAATTCGAGGTTCTAGAGAAGTTTTAGTAAAGATTCGCTATCAATTTCGATTCTCGAATATGCGAAGGGGGAGGCTTATATTTATAGGCAATCTGGGGAGACCTGGCACATGACATGCGCCAATACTATTCCATTGGCAGAATGCCACGTGGCACATGTGCAGCATACACTTTGCCACCAGGAGTGTTTGTTCAAACTTTGCTTCGATAATTGTACCAACCGAGAAGGATTCGGGAAAATTGGCCGCGTTCACGGTGTTCTCCTAGGGTTTTTCGTAAATTTTTTAGTTTTAAAAAGCTTGAGAGGTGTTCGAAAGTGTGAGATATCGTCTTAGGAAGTGTACACGAAAACACATTTTTATGGAGCGTTTGTGATACGCTTCGCAGGTGTTCAAAAGTAGCCGTTTGTGGGCCATATGATCGAGGCCTTCGAGAAGCGATCTCTCTGATCAGACCATACCTATGAAAAGTGCTCTGAAAATACTCTTAGGAATTTTTCAATTTATGCATTTCTCAAGTTGTTTGACAGTGCGTTATAACTGAGAAATCGGGGGAAAAGATAACCCTGGCAAAGCGTCTGTGAAATGCTCCAGGGGGACTTTCGTTGAGTCGGGGGTGTTTAGAGTTGTGAGGTTTACCTTAGATTAAACAAGCGTGTATAATGAGACCCGTTGTTCAATTCCCAGGACCGATGTAGTTTCAAGGCGTGTTTAGGTCACCAGGGGCAAAATTATCATTTCCACTGGGATTGGTTGAAAAAGACCAAAATGGATTGGAATGGTATATGAAGCGTGTCAAACTGCTCGGGGATGGTCCTAGGAGATGTTTTCGCTGGTTGTTGGGATTTGTACAGTGTTGGAGTGCCCATGGGTACAATGGTTATTTTGACCAAAATTGATCGAAATGGGACCGAAATTGGACTGGATGGCATATTGAGTACACCTAGCTATCTATGAATGCTTTGGAAGGGTGGACTTACCTCCTTGAGAGATTTTGAACTTTCTCAAAGACGTGCCTAAAGGCCCAAGAGGCAGGTTTGGTCATTAGGCCTCTATTGGGCCCAGTGGGCCTGAGAAGCTGCTGACTGGTTGGATAGGGGTCTAAAAGTTGATTTGGGCTTGGATGTTCCTATAGGATTTTAAAAGGGAGTTCAGTCAAGCCAGAAATTGCCGAGTGGACAAAAATAGGATGCTTACATCTGCTATATATTGTATATTTATCTATTTGTTAGTTAGTTACGAGTGATAATATGGATAGTTGCTTACTTCATGTGAAACACTAGTGGTGGTTGGCTAAAGCCTATCAAGTCCCCACTGTCAGATAATGGTTCCTTGATGAAGGAAATCAATAAGGATAAAGATAAGGGTCCTTAGCCTAACAGTTATATATTGCCTGTGATATCCATCGTTCAGGATATTCAGTCTTGCATAGGTTAAAAGATCCTATCTATAGAGAGTTCTATACACAGAAGATGTGAGAGGGAAGCAACTTACGTTTGCAGGAGTATAGAGAGTTTTCTTCAAACACTTAGGATTAGTACAACAAGTTCACTTGGACAACAATGGCTGGAGGTTAGTACACATATATTAAATTAATATATGATTAATATTTTTGCTGCGTATACATGCATATATATTACAGTTATTATGTATATGTATGTATAGTTTATCTTACATTATGGTATCAGAGCCACTCTTTAATTCATGTTGTTCAATATATAGTGTTTATATAGTTTATGCGTATCTTTATCTAAACTACATTTGTGTTATGTAGTTTATGCATATCTTTATCTGAACTATATTTGTGACTTGAATATTTATTGAGACATTTTCAAAATGATATATATTTGACATATGCATATATCTATTTATGTAATTCAATAAGCATGATGATTATATGCCATTAGAATTATATATATCCATATATTGCGTGAGGTTGTTGGATCAAAATGTATGCTTCGGTCTCTCAATTTTATACATTCAAACATTGGAGTATGTTTGGAGGTTTGTCTTCTGTTTGATTCAATAAGCATACAAAGATGGATATCAATAATTTATATATTATATTCAATGCGTTGTAGTCATTTAACTGAAACCGTATGTTCAATAATTTGAATGCCTATTGATTGTATGGTTTATGCTTTTTAAATTTACAATATGTGATGCAAATTTGATAAAAGTTCAAACTTGATGTGTGTTATGATTACTTTGACCAGTTTTAGATTTAATTGAATTAGGTATAATTTTGTAAAGAGTCTTTTTAAAAGGTAGATGTTCTCTGTAATTATCTATGGACCTTTCTGTGAATACTTGATAATCTGGGACCTTTGTAAATATATATTTTTGTGGTTTTATATGAAAATCACATAATGGTTTTTCTGAAAAGTTTTATAGATAGTGGGGATATTCTATAAATAGTCCAAGGTTGTTTTTGAAAGAATTTCTTGATAGCATGCCCTTTTTTGTAAATAATTTATTTGCAAACTTTTTAACAAAAGAAAAGAAAGACTATTTACGAAAATATTACCAAAGTATTTTGGGACAATAATTTTATTTTTTTGATTATTAAATTGTGTTTTTGTCCCATTAAAGATTATTTATGCTATCTTGAGTAATTTGAGCATTACATTAGTTTAAGAATAGCCACAACATCTTGAATTATTGTAATGTGTGATATAAAGTTTTTGCTATCACATTCATAAAGGGTCATTTGATCATATATTTAATAGCATATTTTTGTTGTGATTAAATTAATGAAAAATAATTATTTGGGCCCGTTGGAAAATAATTATTTGTTATTAATTTAATTGAAATATGATAGTAAACTTAACATTATGATAAAATTTTTCTATGTCCACAGATAAAGGGATATTTTATTTTGTGTGTAATATTTACTAGTCTTATCACTTCAGTTTAAGTAGATTCAATGTATGTTGCTACCTTTAACCACAGGGAGGTTTGAGTTTACTTTATTTTAATTATTATTTCATAGCATAATATGTTCTTGGTTATTACAGTTATTCCAACTATATTTTTTAGTACTGAATTATCTCATGTTCCATCCTTGAGTAGTGATAATTTTCCTGAATGGAAAGATAATGTACTTTTGACATTGGAGTGTATGGACCTTGATTTGCCACTCTGTGTGGACAAACCACCAGCTTCCAGGCAATCACGTACGCTAATTGAAAGGGTTGTATCTGAGCGGTGGGAGCGATCCAATTGCCTAAGTCTGATGCTCATTAAGTCCCATATCAGCAAGGCCATTAGCGGTTCAATCCCCAAATGCGATAAGGCAAAAGGTTTCAGGAAGGTTATTGAAGAGCAATTTGTGAGCTCTGATAAGACATTAGCTAACACCCTAATGAAAAAACTATCAGGCATGAAACATGATAATATTAGAAGTGTGCGTGAACATATCATGGAAATGAGGGACATTGCAGCTTAATTGAAAATATTGGAGATAGAGATTTTTGTGACATTCTTAGTGCATTTTGTCCTTAACTCTCTTCCAATGGAGCACAGTCATTTCAAAATTTCCTATAACACACATAAAGAAAAATGGTCAGTGAATGAACTTCGTACCATGTGTGTTCAAGAGGAAGAAAGATTGAAGTATGAAAAGCTAGAAACTGCTAATGTAGCATCTCATGTAAAGGGGAATGATTACAAGGGCAATAGTGTTCCTCAAGAGAAGAATAGAAAAGTGTCAATGAAGTGTTATGGTAATAAAGGTGTATGCTTCTTTTGCAAGAAAAGAGGACACATGAAGAAGGATTGTGCTAAGTATAAGAAATGGCTTGTAAAAAAAGGTAATCTCTTATCCTTTATGTGTTATGAATCTAATTTTGTTCATGTTCCTAATAATACATGGTAGATTGATTCTGGTTTTGCAATTCACATTGCCAATACCATGCAAGGCTTTCTTAGCCCAAGAAAACCGACAATAAGTGAATAAGGCATCTATTCAGGAAATGTGATACATTCACATGTGGAGGCTATTGGGACTTTCAGATTGATTTTAAAATTTGGTTTTCTTTTGGATCTTGAAAACGCTTTATATGTTCCATCATTTTCTAGAAATTTGGTTTCTATTTCTAAATTAGTACCTTTTGGATTTAGTTTCAATTTTAGTGGTATAAATTTTGATTTATTGCAAAATAAAGCTATTATTGGCAACGGTTTTTTAGATGATGGATTATTTAGATTTGATTTAAATCCTAATTTTAAAAATAACATTTTGACCTTGCATGATGGGATTGGTATAAAACGGAACATTATCAATGAGAATTCTTCTATGTTATGGCATAGCAGATTAGGACATATCTCCAAAGAAAGAGTTAAAAGATTAGTAAATGAAAGAGTTTTAAATGCTCTTGATTTTTCTGATATTGGTACTTGTGTGGATTGCATTAAGGAGAAGCAAATTAACAAGTCCACTAAAGGTGCCAAGAGGAGTTTTGATACTTTTGAGATCATACACACAAATATTTGTGGACCATTTATTCCACCTTGTTTGAATGGTTAGAGATATTTTATCTCATTGATTAATGATCATACATAATAGATGTATCTTTTCCTCTTATTTGATAAAACTAAAGCACTAGATGCTTTTAAAGCCTATAAGGCAGAGGTAGGGAGACAAATAAAAAAGAAAATCAAAACTGTAAAGTCAGATAGGGGTGGAGAATATTATGGGAGGTATACAAAATCAGGACAACTATTAGGTCCATTTGCTAGGTTCCTTAAAGAATAGGGTACAATTGCTCAATATTCAATGCTTGGAACATCACAACAAAATGGTGTGTCTGAAAGAAAATACCGCTCACTTGTGGACATGGTAAAGAGCATGCTAAGTCATTGTAATATTCCTATAAATTTATGAAGTGAAGCCTTGAAAATTGTTGTGTATGTCTTAAACATGGTTCCATCTAAAGTTGTTCCTAAATCACCTTTTGAATTATAGAAAGGATGAAAATCAAGTTTAAAACATCTACACATATGGGGTTGTCCAATTGAGGTGAGGGTTTATAACTCACATATGAAGAAACTGGACCCAAGAACAATTAGTAGGTTTTTCATTGAGTATGCAAAAAACTCCAAAGGATTTAGGTTTTATTGTCCTTCACACACACTTAGAATTGTTGAAGCTAGAAATGCTAAATTTCTTGAGGATCTTGAAACTAGTGGGAGTAGTTCTCCTCAAACCATTGAGTTTTGAGGAAATAAGGGACCCTATTGAGAAATCAATTGGAAAAGTAGTTTCTTTTTCATCCCAAATACCAGATGCCATTGGAGAGCAACCAACTCAAGAACAACTATTCCATAAGGAACAAATTCAAGTAGAACCTCCCATTCAAAATTTACAAAAACCAATGGGAGTAAGGAGATCTTCAAGAGAAAAGAAATTAGCAATTTCTAGTGATTACCTTGTATACCTACAAGAGTCTGACTTTGATGTTGGGCTTAAAGATGATCCTAGATTGTTTTCACAAGCTATGAATGAGGACAATTCCACCTTATGGCATGATGCCATGAATAAAGAGATGGAATCAATGGCTAAAATCTAAGTTTGGGATCTTGTTGAGTTACCAAAAGAGAATACAGTTGTTGGCTATAAATGGGTCTTTAAGACCAAAAAAGACTCTTATGGTAACATTGAACGATATCAAGCCAGACTTGTAGCCAAGGATTTCACTCAAAAAGAATGAATTGATTACCATGAAACCTTCTCTCTAGTTTCTAAGAAGAATTCATTTAGGATTATTGTGGCATTAGTAGCTCATTTTGACTTGGAGTTACAATAGATGGATATCAAAACAACTTTCCTAAATGGAGATCTTGAGTAGGCATACATGGTTCAGCCTAAGAGATTTTCTTTTAAAGATAATCAATTGGTTTGTAAGTTAAGGAAATCTATATATAGACTAAAACAAGCCTCCTGCCAATGGTATTTAAAGTTTCATAATATTGTTACTTTATATGGCTTTACGGAGAACATATTTGATCAATGTATGTGCCTTAAAGTTAGTGGGAGTAAGTATATCTTTTTAGTCTTATATGTTGATGATATTTTACTTGCAAGCAGTGATTTGGGGTTGCTAAGTGATACAACAATTTTTCTTTCACAAAACTTTGAAATGAAGGATATAGGTGAAGCCTCTTATGTCATTGGCATTGAGATTCACAGAGATAGATCCTAAAGGATATTGAGACTCTCTCAAAAGGCCTACATTGACAAAGTTTTGGAAAGATTTAATATGAAGTTTGCTCATCTAGGGTAGCACCCATTGTCAAAGGAGACAAGTTCATTTTTACTCAGTCACCACAAAATAGTTTGGAATAAGAGCAATGAAGAACATACCTTATGCATCAGCAGTTGGCAGCCTAATGTATGCTCAAGTTTGTACGAGATTTGATATCAAGTTTGTAGTAAGAATGTTGGGCAGATACCAAAGCAATCTAGGACTTGAACATTGGAAAGCTGCCAAGAAAGTTATTCAGTATTTGCAAGGAATCAAGAACTACAAGTTGACATACATACATATGGATTTATTAGAGGTGATTAGATATTCAAATTCAGATTTTGCTAGATGTTCAAACACCAAAAGGTTTACTTCAGGATATATTTTTCTTTTTGCTGGATGACCTATATCTTGGAGAAGTATCAAACAGTCCATAACTGTTTCATCCACTATGGAAGCAAAATTTATTGCATGTTATGAAGCTACTTCACAAGCTCTATGGTTAAGGAATTTTATCGCAGGATTAAGGGTAATTGATTCTATATCAAGACCATTACGGCTTTATTGTGATAATTTGGATGCAGTTTATTTCTCTAAAAATAACAAAAGTGGTAGCCAAAACAAGCACATTGACATAAAGTATCTTATTGTCAAAGAGAAACTAAAGATGCAGGATGTAGCTATTGAGCACATTAACACCGAGTTAATGGTTGCAGATCTCATAATCAAAGCATTGCCAGTTAAAGTATATCATGGCCATGTGGAGCATATGGGACTTGTTAGCTCATTTAGTGTTTAATTTTGCTTTTTTATTTTGGTAATTCACAATTTGTGAATAATTTTTTAATTTTTTTAAAGAATAAAGACATGACTTTAATTATGCACATAAAATAATTGTCATGTGTGATATCCATTGGGATAAATAAAGTAGGACCTTAAATAACTAGTATGTAGTCATTGATAAAGTATTAAAATATCTCATTAAGTACTCATTAGGAAGTGTCATACATTGTAATACATGGAAGGGAATACCTATTAAGAGTACAACCGTCATGATTCGTGATTGGTACTCACTAATGGAGTAAGAAGTTTAAGGACTGGGCATTTTGTAGCCATAATACAATATCTATCACTCATATAGTTTTCATGTGTCTAGTGGACTAATTGGGAGAATGTAAGACAAGTCTCTTTAGGGTGACCCACTTGCCACATGTATAAAGTATATACATATATATCTATGATATATATTGTATATTTATTTATTTGTTAGTTAGTTATGAGTAATAATGGAGATAGTTGCACAATCCATGTGAAACACTAGTAGCTGTTGGCTAAGGCCTATCAAGTCCCCACTATCATATAATGGTTTCTTGATGGAAGGAACCAATAAGGATAAAGCTAAGGGTTCCTAGCCTAGCAGTTATATATTGTTTATGATATCCATCGTTCAGAGTATTCAGTCTTGCATAGGTTAGAAGATCCTATCCACAGAGAATTATATACACAGAGGGTGTGAGAGGGAAGCAATTTACGTTTGCAGAAGTACAAAGAGTTTTCTTCAAACACTCACGATCAATACAACAAGTTCACTTGGACAACAATGACTGGAGGTTAGTATACATATGTTAAATTGATATATGATTAATATTTTCGCTGCATATACATGCATATATATTACAGTTATTATGTATATGTATGTATAGTTTATCTTACAAATACAACCCTAATCTCCTTCATTAGTGTAATCAACTATAATAAAGTATCCCAATTTCAATAGTAGAATTTAAAAATAAAATCATTCTAACTTGAGCAATGGTTCTCTTTATGAAAAAAAAAAAAAGAAGAAGAAGAAGAAAAGTTTTGCTTTTAGAAACAAGAAAGTATGTAGCCATTGTTAATTTTGAATGTCTTTCTTTCTCATACGATACTGATGTGTTTCTTTAAATTAGAAGAAACTTACTTTGATTATGTTTGGAGTTACACTATTAAGTCCCTTTCTAGAAGAAAAGGGTCATCCTTTGGTTTTAAGCAGAATTGTTCCTTTAATTGTGATATCATTAAAGTGGGCGTTAAGAATTGATCCTATCCAATATTTAATACCTATATACGCCCATGCTTGAACAGCGTTTAACATAACATGTATTTCTATAGTTTGAGAAATCAAAGAATAGGAAATTAATGATGGTTCATATTAAAACAATAATTGACACACATACATAAGAAAAAAACCATGCCTCATAAATATATATTATGTTCCAAATTGAAATTGAGTTGCAAGAGAAAAACTAAAGTTAGGTATGCTTGAATAACGAGAGCTTCCTCTTCATTAATAGCAGAAGTAGGGATGACCTATTTCTTGTTAGTCTTCTCATCATTTAAATTACCAATCCAACACCACCTCTATTTCTTTTGTCTTATCATCATTCAAATTCTCCATTGCACACCCTCTTACCTTTCCCTGAATTAGCCAAGAATTAACTGTTTTATCATTATTGACAAAATTATGGTTAGAGTTTTGAATGATTGTGTAGATACAAACTTACCATAGACACATATGTGTCTATCCACACAAGCAAGAATGTTCATTTATGTCTACATATACATGAATAGGTGGTGACACTATCGAAGATAGGTGTATGCACGACTAGCCTACCTTGCTGCTGCAATGGAAAACCAAAAATTATTGCAGAAATTGTAGAATTTGTTTAGTTTAATAAAAAATTTGCTAAATTTTTAAAAAATTATGATTGCAGTGACAGAGTCCTATTACGTGACATTGCAACTACGTGCACCTTTCGAAATTTGTGAATTTGACATCAAAATTGACGTCAAAGGATGTTATCTGCTATCACTTGAATGCTATTGATAATATAAATGAAGGAACACTAATATAAATGAAAATCACAAATACCACATAAGAATGAAAAGAAAAACTTAGTGTTAAAGGCAAGTAGGAACAAGAGTTGAGTGGGACTATAATTACAACTTCTGAATTTAATAGCTTCCAAGCCTGTCCTTTATATAAGTTTGAGACATTTACAGTGAATAGTTTACATTCATAGATGCTGAAATAATCTAACGTTCAAAACATGATATCTAAGGTATCTTCATCTCTTTGTTGCAGGCATAATCTTTTTTTAAATATCTAAGATATTATAAACCACTTTTGGAATTTTTAGAGCTCTCTGTTCTTTTTTATTTTGTTAGAAAAGGATGTTTGTAATAACACAAAAAAAAAAAAAAAAAAACTTTAATGAGGTTAAAAGATTACAACCATTCGATTTTACCAAATAATAGGAAGCAACGGTGAACAATCTTTAGTAATTAAAAAAAATATAGTTCGTAGTATCGAACGAAATCAAATTTCCCCCTTTAAAAGAATAAAAAGTAATGTGGCTCGACTTGGTTCAATTCGATACAATTCGACTCAAGTTACTGATGAATTAATTCAGAACCGAACCAAAGTACTCGATTCTTCATTTTATAAGACCAGGACCGAACCAAGGAACCTATCGGTTCTGGGTCAATCGGGTTATTTGTACACCCCTGATTAAAAGCTAGGAAGAATAACTAATGTGCCAGCATTCGTGTTTTAGTTCAAAGGGTATATCATATATGGTGCCAAGCTGTGTAGTTTATGGACGCCCTAATGTCATTGACTCTCCAATGGTCTGCCATCAAGCCAGACCTACGGTTGGGCTGGCCTGGCGTAAACTTACTTTGGTTTGAGTTCAGCCATTTCTTTCCTTCTATTTTTATTTTTTTTTTAGTGGTCAAGATGTCCGGGTTAATTTGCGTGTATCTCGTCTAATTTTTTCTCCAGTCTAGTCAAAGGTAAATCATTCACTTTGGGGCTAAAGTATTCATAAGAGATAAATTATTTACGGTCAAACTCTTACACTTAGCAAGAGTCAAAACTCTTAACTTCTCCAAGCAAAACCAAAAAACCTCACCAACTATATTACACTAGTTTTGAGCCCTTTCTTTTGTTTTTCCTTTTTGTTTACCTATTCATATAAGCAAAAAGTAGGTGTTTGGCTTCTGCGTCTTTTTGGTCTTGTTTTTATTTACTAGCTTTTAGCCTAACTAGAAAAAAAAAAAGGAAAAAAGAAAAGAAGACCAAAGCCCGAAGCCAAATTTATTTTAACTAGCTTTTAGCATAAAACTAGTATATAAAAAAAAATAGATCCCAAAAACCAAAAACTAATAAAACTGCATGTAAACGAGTCTGAACAGATGTTAGGGCTTAATTCTTTCATCTATTTTCAAGAAGGAGCTCACATTAAAGTTTATTTCATTTTTTTTATTTGGTCAATAATAGAGAAACTAATTCAAAACACAATTAAGTATATGTTCGTTGAATTTGGCAACAACGTTACATTAATACAGTATTTTTTTTATTATAATCTTCTAATTCTAAAATAACAAATTCTCAACACACAAAAAGAACTCTACCTTATTGGTTTTAGATTTTAGGTGTCTTCACTAATGACACCACATGGCTTAAACACAATGGCCACGTTTGTTTTGCCGAATGAGAGAAGTAGATGAGGAATTCTCAAACATCAATTGTAGGAATTACAAACTTGGTGGAGGTTAGTTTTATAATTTGATCTCCAATTCTGAATTTCTGAATGCCTACCCCTTAGCGGTGTATAAGCAAAATAATCTCATGTCTGAAAAATAATCTAGCGATTGCTTCAAACAATATGATGTCATCTATGGCTTGGCATGTGACATCATAATTGATTTATGAACCTGTTGGGCTGCAGGCATTGATAGTTCTATTACTGAACTTGCCCTTCTTTGGCATTCATCTTCCACAGGCTTGTGACCCACTACGCCCCTGCTCAGCTCCAACTTTGTTCATATCAGTCCCACCCTTAGCAAACTAGCTTTACTTTACACCCAAACAACCTAAGATCTATAGTGATCATATGGGGATTTGGAGAAAATTATGATTATTATTATTTTTTATTTTAATTTTTGTGTTAAAGGACGTATAAGCTTTCGACCGAATGATTTCTCAAATTTGTGAATAGTCATCGTCCACATAAACTATATAAATTTCATTATATAAATAATAATTGACTATAACGAGACATGAGGAAAGATCGAATTTTGAGATCTCAAACTTAAGTATGGAGCGGCCGGCCACTAAACCAACCCTTATGATTGGGGAAATGATTGTTGCTATCAAATGCACCTTGGTCAAAGTCGGGGGAGTTTCAGTACCCTCTGATCCTTTTGGGTGTTTTCATGGGGCCAGGGTCACCAGTTGATATTAGCTACAAAGGAATGGTCAATTGTGGTCATAGCTTGCACATGCAAGGTGGGACACAATCAAATACCTTTTTACAGGTAACAATTAGGTTATCATCTCCATCAAAAACTGGCATACACCAAAGAGCAATCCCAATTCCATGTATCTATCATTTTCCATCACTTGCCCTTGAAAATGCTCATCCATGAACTGTAACTCTCCTGAATCCATGAGATACAAACACTCACATATTCATGAGATCAAAGTTTGACCCGGTCCAAGCCTTTGGTTTCTTTGACATGATGTATTGAACTCTCCTTATGTGTGCTAAGTATTTTATCTTCGTACAGTCAGACCCAAGTCTAGATAAAAAAAAAAAAAAAAAAACAGAGTTAACTTCCAGCCAGTGTAAAATTTTGTCGGACCCTCTATGGTGTATTTACTATTTAGCTGAAAGTATTGCTTAATTATCTTTTTATGTGTATAAAATGAGTAATAATATATTTGTGGTGTGGACAACAGGATTCATACTCTATCAGTATCTTATTTATATGCTTGCAAAAGCAACAAAAGATACTCTAACATCTAAACACTATATATCAATTACTTGATGGGCTATATTTTCACTATCATGCATGTAAAGCAACCGGTGGTTCTGATGTTTTGCTAAATTTTATTTTTGACCCTCATGTCAAATATGAGGTTTCAAGTTTAGTAACTCTTTACACCTACTTGCTGCCAACCAACATTCACCAAATACTTGAAGTTTATATTTATGGTTTGTATGGACATGAACTCGATCACTCTCTACACTCACTCATCAATTCTTATAATTGTTGCATATACTCATATATATAAATATATATGTGTGTGTATATATAAATGCTATCAATTCTTTGCCTGTCTTAAGATGATTAGAGAAACACCAATGGGACACCAAAATGCTGGCCTATATGAATATGAAGGTTGGCTTTTTTTTAATGCTAAAAGGCCTAAAAGGAGGGCAAAGGTTTAGATCTCCTTGCAAAGCCAGTTGTCACACGTGTGGTACTAATCATGTTAAGCACCAAGCCCACTCCTAAGCAATCATTCACTCCATCTTTGGTTCCCCCCACCAAACACTCACCCAAACAAACCCAAACTTTCTTTCTTTCTTTCCTTGCTTTTTTTTTTTTCCCCTTCTAATCTAACTAATGAAAAAGGTCTCTTTTTTCCCTTTTCTTTTCTTTTCACTTGTATATATATATACAGACATGTATATATACGACCTATATATAACCACACATTCACATGTTGAAGATCAATCAGTATTCTTGGGCTATTTGTTAAGAATAAAGTGCACATAGTGGGCCACCCCGCTCGTGCTTTCATGCGAGCTGAGGCCCATCAAACTCACTGACTAGCCCATGAAAAAAAAGATTAAATGAAGGACAATGACTTGTCGCCTTAGGAGGGTACTTGCCACATTCTCATCCCCATCAAAAGTATCACATGAGAAGCAATGTAATGTGTAGAAAGTAGAGATCATTTCATATTCTAAAGTTCTTTAGCTAATAATAAAATTACACCAAATTAACAAATAAAATTGAACTTATCAAGTCTTATTTAGCTAATAAGAAATAATAAAGTAAAACAAATTAATTATATAGTGTTTTTTGAAAAGAGAGGGTAAGTCTAACTGATGACTTAAGGCCTATATATTTGTGGTGGCCACTCACCATAGGTATAACCTTGAGCATTGCTCTTTAATTAATCATATAGTTAATATCATTGAGAAAATTATGACACCTGAAATGGAGTGATTAAAGAAAATTTTGATACATGAAATGGCTAGTCATCATTCATTAAGTACATAAAATTTATATAGTAATGCAGTGATTAATGAAAATTTTAATACATGAAATGGCTAGTCATCATTCATTAAGTACATAAAATCCATATAATAATGTAGTGGTTAAGGAAAATTTTGATGCATGAAATGGCTAGTCATCATTTGTGGATTACATTAAATTTATATAGTACATGTGTAAGCGGCTCTCTACAAGCACGAGATAGTAGTCGTTAAAGTTCTTACTTTACATTGAAAAAAAAAAAAAAAGAAAGGAAGTTTTGATACAGTCAATCTGTTAATGAGACTCATGGCCCATATTGAGGTGTTCTTTTCTTTCAGTTAAAAAGTTATGTATGCTTGGAAATGGTACTATTGTCCAATCGCATTCAAGGGGGTGACCTAACATTGACATCTACTGGTGGTGACCAATTAGCTAGGTCCCTACAAAGTTTATTCAATCATTGCTCCAAAAAATAGAAGAAAAAAAAAATGGAAAGAAGAAAGTAGGAGAAGAAACATTAGAAGCAAAAAGAAAAGAAGCACTTCCTTTTATCTATTTATAACCTCTTTCATACCTCCATTGCCTACTCAACATCACCACCTAGGTCTGTAACAATGGCTTCAGAGAAGGTGGAGACTGTTGTCTCTGGAAACTACGTCGAGATGGAGAGAGAAGGCGGCGATTCCAAGTCTGCAAAGAGCAAATTATCTAAGCTGTTTTGGCATGGTGGCTCAGTCTATGATGCATGGTTTAGCTGTTCTTCTAACCAGGCACTTGTTCATGACATCTATCATCATCATCATGCTATAGTATACACTCAGTGAGATTGTTATAGAAAATAATGGTTTTTTCCGCAACATTTTCAATTTTTTTTCTGTTTTTTGGAATGCAGGTTGCCCAAGTGCTTCTCACACTGCCTTACTCATTTTCACAACTAGGAATGTTGTCTGGAATTCTTTTCCAACTGTTCTATGGGTTGATGGGAAGCTGGACTGCTTACCTGATTAGTGTTCTCTATGTTGAGTACAGAACCAGAAAGGAGAGAGAAAAAGTTGATTTTAGGAACCATGTAATTCAGGTACTCGCTCTCTCTCTCTCTCTCTCTCTCTCTCTCTCTCTCATCTGCAATCTGATGATGTTTGCAATATCTGGACAGTTTGGATGTTTTATATATTGCCATGAGGTTGTCATACAGATTGTATTAAGCACCAATCCTCTCTAATCCTTGAAACTAATATTTGGGTTTGTTGGGACATGAAGATCATTTTATAGGCCATTTTAATGTCGTATTAGGTCTGCTTGCCAAGGAAAATATGAAACCTTTCCTCCATTTTCTCAACAACCAAACAGAATACTAAGAAAGTACTGGATTGTATGTATGCAGTGGTTTGAAGTTCTTGACGGGCTCTTGGGGAAGCACTGGAGGAATATTGGTCTGTTTTTCAACTGCACTTTTCTTCTATTTGGATCTGTAATTCAGCTAATTGCCTGTGCAAGGTAACTCTCTGAAAATTGTTCTCTTTTGCTTTTTTTTTTTTTTCTTTTTTCTTTTTGGATGAATTGTTACATTTGATTTCTATTGATAATGTTGCAGTAACATCTACTACATTAACGACAATCTTGACAAGAGAACTTGGACATACATCTTTGGAGCCTGTTGCGCTACAACTGTTTTCATTCCCTCATTCCATAATTACAGAATTTGGTCATTTTTAGGCCTTATGATGACAACTTATACTTCATGGTATCTGACCATTGCTTCCCTTATACATGGACAGGTATATCTATTTTCTAATTTCTCAATCCAAGATTAATCTTGTGTTTTTCTTGGTCTGCAATCTATGTTTTTAAATATTTTAATACAATAAAAAGTTTAGTTTTGGCCTGATTACCTTTTAATATTGCATTATTAACTTGATTATTTTGGCATGTCAAGGTTGAAGGTGTGAAACACTCAGCTCCAGCTAAGATGGTTCTCTACTTTACTGGGGCTACAAACATTCTTTACACCTTTGGTGGGCATGCAGTGACAGTGTGAGAATTTATGTACTAGCCAAGTTGATACATGCTTCTATAAATAAATATATATATATATATATATATGCATAAATTCTAGATGCTTTCTTGCACGTCTGAATAGAGCCATAAGACAGGGTTGAATTATTACTGGAAACCCTTTTTCTCAGTGACGGGATCATGTTTCCTGAAAAACTGGTTCCCCACTTTTTTAAAAGCTTTATGTTTTGTGTTGATTCACAATGAAATCCTCCTGCAATCTTGCAATCCTCTTCGTTTGTATGGTTGCCTGGTTGTGCATATTCGAATTGAATCCTTCTTTGATTAACTAACACAGAAAAATGCAGGAATATCACTTGGTATAGAAACATAATTGAACTGTTTTCAAGAAGATAAACGTTAAAAGAGAAGAGAGATCTTTGGAATCTTACAACTCTTTGGATTGTACAACATTCATGCATCTATATATATATATATATATGTCAGTATATTCATGCACATGTGATTTGCCTAGTTAATTAACTCTCTTTGTTCGGGGATTTATGATTATAGGGAGATAATGCATGCCATGTGGAAGCCACAGAAGTTCAAACTAATATACTTGATCGCAACCCTCTATGTTCTCACACTAACCCTACCATCAGCTAGTGCTGTTTACTGGGCTTTTGGGGACTTACTTCTTAACCATTCCAATGCTTTATCTTTGCTCCCAAGGACTGGATTCAGAGACACTGCTGTCATCCTCATGCTCATTCATCAGGTCACATTACCACTTCCATTTTATTCATATATATATACACACACAAGTATGCATCTCTCCCATCACCAACCCAATTGAGGCTATGAGAATGCTAGCCTCAGGCATGGCTAAGGAATACTCACACGCCTGACACTCCCACATTAATTGGAACCCACTAACAGTGGTCGGGCCCAATTGAGGTGGAGTAGCAGGCAGCGCGCGTGACGCTAGTATTCTTCTTGGAGATGAAAAAACAATCTTGTTGAATTTTTGTTAGGTTAATGAAACTTAAATTTGTTGCTTGGTTGCAGTTCATAACATTTGGATTTGCATGCACTCCCCTGTACTTTGTTTGGGAGAAATTCATTGGAATGCATGACACAAAGAGTGTGTGCAAGCGGGCTCTAGCTAGACTTCCTGTGGTGATCCCAATATGGTTCCTCGCGATTATCTTCCCATTCTTCGGCCCCATCAACTCTGCAGTTGGATCACTTCTTGTCAGCTTCACCGTCTACATAATTCCTGCCTTGGCGCACATGATAATTTTCGCTTCTGCATCGGCTAGAGAGGTTTACCATCTAAGCTTTCTCGTCAATTCTTTTTGGGTATAATTATAGGCTGCAACTGGCATTGCTTATGATAGCTACTTTTAGTGGCTTAAAACACGGGTTATGATTTTAATTTCCAAGACACATAAGAAAGGTTAGAACGCATGCGGAGGGCGGTTTGATCCTAAGGATGAATTGCAAGAAAGTGATTTGTTGAAACAAAGCCCAGTAGTTGAGATCAAGGCTTTTTGAGTTTGAGTTGTTTATACACTTCATGAGGAAGGTTGGAAGAAAACATTTAAGAGTTCAAAACATTCTTTTGTTTTGTTTTCTTTTCTTTTTTGGCTTTGACTATCAAACAAAGCTTTATGGAAGCACTTGTATACCAAGTGTTACCTTTAATCATATTTACTAAATGTCCCAATTGCCCTTCAACAACTGTTCAACCATTAAGAGAGAGAGAGAGAGAGAGAGAGAGAGAGAGAGAGAGGAATTTTTTAAAAGTGGTATGCATATGGGAAGAAACTATGGTGAAACGTCTCACCAGCAATGCCAGTCATGCACCTTACATGTGAATGGATCCATGTTACATGCCCAAAAACACCTGTTTTTTAGTTTTTGTTCTCTATTCAAGGATTATGTTTATATGGTACTTAAAAGGCTTTGTTTTTGTTGTTCACAGAATGCAGTAGAGAGACCACCATCATTCCTAGGAGGTTGGGCTGGCTCATACTGTATGAACATCTTTGTGGTTGGTTGGGTTCTGATTGTAGGATTTGGCCTTGGAGGGTGGGCGAGCTTGCTCAACTTCATACATCAAATTCACACATTTGGTCTCTTCACTAAATGCTATCAGTGCCCTCCTCACAAGGCTTGAGTAGTAGTCTCCCTACCATCACCAACATGTAACTTGAGAAATTGCAAAATGAAGTGTGTAAAGAGATTGGCTTTTGAAACCCCTTTTTTTTTTCCCTCGTAAGTTGTGTGTGATCGTTTTTTTTTTCTTTCTTTCTAATATAAGCAGTGCAACTCCCTTTGTTTTTGTGGGATTTATATGATTTTTAATTACTAGTCAAGCAAAAATATGTTCAGTCAAGATTTTGAATTTGTTTTCATGTATGTCGTATATAATATTGTATATTCAAACCTGACAGAAAATCTTTGGCTGTTATATGTGGAATTGTATCTAATATATACCATCCAAAACCACTGTCGCGACAAGATATCTAGGCTGGACTGAAGGAGTTAAAAGAGTGGTCCAAAAGGGAAAAGCCAATATGGACCCAATGGTCTCAAGGGACCACCTTTTGATACCATGGGTGAAGTGCTTATCCTTCAGCACCACATTATTCCTCACATCCCATGTTTTGAGTACCAAAAAATGTGTGTTGACAGAACTGCTCAAGGAATTGACCATGTAGAAATATTGGTGCTTGAACATAAGGAGTAGTGAGAGTCTGGAGAAAGAGAGTGCTCCACTTGTTATGCTAATTAAGCATGAGGTTTTAAATTTAATCTCTCGTGTTTATTTGTAATCAGTTATGATTCATATAATTAATGTATAAAATTTACATAGTTCGTGAAGTATTTGGTCTTGCATGAACTAAAAAACATAAGTGGTCGAAGGTCTAAATACTATGTAACGAAAAAAAAATAGTGGAGAGAGAGTATTGGATCCTAAATCACTAATCGATCATCATTATGTAAGGAATGCAAGCTGGTTAGTTTAGTGGGCCGGTAGAGTCACTACTCATCAGGTTAGTTAATTAGTGTATCATATCCCTATGTATAATGTGCATGGGTCGGGTTAGGTCGGATCTGTGCTAAATTCAGAATCGACGTGATCTTAATCAGTTTTATTTTTTGGATCCAAAATTGAACCGATTATTTAGTGGAATTGAACTGAACCAACTCAACTCGATTCGGGCTAGTTCAATTTGGTTCCATGTCTCGAGTTGGTTCGAGTCCAAGTAGGGTTTGGTTGTGTCGGTTCCACTTTTATTATATATAACTTAACTTCTTTATTCAAAAAAATAAATTAATAAGATTGGTCTTGCATCTTTAATTTTTTTCAAAAAAAATATGAACACAAATCAACAATAATTAAATACAAATAACAACGATTTAATTGCATATATGAAATATATAGGCTTTTATGAAATATAAAGATCGGGTTTCGGTTCAGTTCTTAGGTCGGCTCGGGTTGTATTGGTTCTCGATTCGGTTTGGGTCCAGAAATTATAGAATCGAGAACCGAATTGAATTAATCAGGTGACCTTTTTTAGACTCATAATCGAACCGATCCTTTAACAAACCCAAACCAAACCAACTCCTTTAATAAACCCAAACCAAACCAGCTCATGGAGATCAGGTTGGTTTAGTTCTCTAGTTTTTTGATTCATTTATACACCCCTATGTATGGGTACATGACTTCCTATCCTGGTGTCTACAGTGACCCAATACACTTAAAAGAAGTATGGGGTCACAAGAATGAGAGAAACATACAAAGGGAAATGCTAATTTTTCAAAAACTTCATACAAAAAATCTATCAAAATTGTGTGATGACAATTTATACATAAAATCCTATCAGATTCTCATTCAACCACATCATTCTATATAAATTTTTTAGTTGTGTGGCGTTATCGGTAATTGATTTTTATACCCACTAGTTATCTGTTAAAGCTTGGGACGAATCCTATCCAACTGCTGCTGCCTGAGACCTTCTTTATCCACGCCTCTTAAAAGCTCATGCAACTCAAAAACTGTTTAATTTTCCCTTTCCACACCTCACACAAAAAAAAAAGGTTCAATGGAAAACCAAGAAGCCACCTCAAGAGCTAATGATTTGAGTGCGAAACAATAGCACAGAAACATGGTGTGATAGAAGATATTAGCCAACAGGGGTGGTGGTGGGTTCATGACACATGATGAGTTCCCCCAAGTGGGGCAACCACCACCATATTTTCTTAGAACTTTCCAAGATAAGGACTTGTTTGGTCCCTATGATGGAATGTTTCAATAACCGTCTTTTCTCTTTCCACATGATATGGGCTTTTCTTTTGACCGGCCATTGAACTTCCAAGAGGAAAAATACAAGAAGCAAACTATGGTGAGGATTTTTTTGGATACAGACATATGCATGCATCAAGGGAAGCCTAATAACTCTTGGTGAGTCCCCACCAACATTAATCAACATATGAATACTCCAAGAGTATAAAGCTACATGCATCCATATAATAAAACACATCACATTTTGAATATGTCAGCAATCAATCCAACTGCTGGAAACGTCTATCATTTCAACCAACAGCTTGGATCACTTCCCTTTTTTATTCCTGCCAACATGTCAACCATTCCTCTCTCTTGATAGATATATAAGAAGAGAAAGATTAAGTATTATGAGACACCCATTCTCACACGAGTGGGCAACTCTTTGATCAAAGTAAAAAAGGTAACTATTTGATCAAAGTAAATGGTTGATTTTCTTCTTTTATGAACTTCTATGGAATGTTCTTTCTGTTTTTGGGTGAGTTTAGCTTTTCATTTTTATGAACTTCTATGGAACTTCTATGGAATGGTAAAATATTTGGTTTCAAAGCCTAAACAGATGGATTTTGTTGGGTTTGAGGTTTAGTAGGTGTTTAAAACTTTTAATGGGCAATAGACTAAAACATCATGGTTATAAATTTACAATAGCACAAGTTGAGCCTCTTTCCAAAAAAAAAAAACAGAAAAGAAAACACAAGTTAACTGTGTGACTGCTTAGTATTTTGTTTGTCAAAAAAATGAGTCTCCTCCTTAGTAATCTAGCATTTAAATGGAGTTAATTTGGGAGGATGGGATGGTACTGAATTAGAAACCAACTGTGCAACACTCTCTGAGATAAAGGCAAGGGTCATCTCTATACTACCCTTGCCATCTTTATACTACCATTCAGCTCATAAGACAATTTTTCATCTTGAATTTCTCATTTAAAATTGTTAAAGTTTATAGAACGCACTATTCAATAATTTTGTTAATTGTTATAGGTGCTCACAAGACATATTATACTAATATATTCAAGCCCAACAAATAATAATTCATGTGGCCCGGCCAACTTGAAACGATCAACTTAGTTCCCCCGGCCCGGTATCTTTCAAGCAGGTTATGCCTAGTGTATATATATACACATATATGCATCCCTATGTATAGACTCGCACCAAAGTTGACCCTTCATACTCATTCATGTTGTAAGCTTGTGAAACAACAAAACCAAATCCTGATCAGGGTCGTGCAAAGTTTTTATGCACACTGTTGGATAAGACACTCATGTGCTGTGGACCCTACTGTCACATACAAATTGTTAGAATAATAAAGATATATATATATATATATATTGTTAAAGGTGGAGAAAGAGAGTGGGACAGAGAGAGTGACAAAGAAAAGGTTCTCTTGAATAGACGAAGGCTATACAATTACAATAAATAGAAATAACATTATATATAGGCTAGGCTAGAGTATTACCTTAGAAAAAGGGGAAAAGACTATACTACCCACAATACCGGAAAGACTGAACTACCCCTAGCACATATACAAATATATACATCAACACCTCCTCCCCCCTCTCAAACTCAAGGGGGTTTAGCAGAGACCAACTTGAGTTTGGTGACGAGAGCATCAAACCGACCAAGCAGAAGAGATTTGGTGAAGATATCAGCTATCTGGTTAGCAAAAGAAATAGGAAGAAGATGGACCGTACCGCGAACCACGTGCTAGCGAATGAAGTGACAGTCAATCTCAATATGCTTAGTACGATCATGAAAGACATCATTGTGAGCAATCAGTATGGCATTGCGATTGTCACAATGAAGCACAGTAGCCCGAAAATGTTGGACGTCCATGTCCTGAAGTAGCTACCAAAGCTAGAGGAGTTCCTGTGTAGTGTCAGTAAGAGCACAATACTCAACCTCAGTGCTAGAGCGAACAACAAGGGTCTGCTTCTTACTACGCCAAGAGATAAGAGAATTGCCTAGAAAGAAGCAGAAGCCAGTGGTAGAACATCGATCCGTAGGATCCCTGGCCCAATCAGCATTAGAGTAGGCATGGAGCTGAAGAGAGGACTGATTGGAGAAATGTAGATCATGGAAAAGAGTGCCCTTGACATACCGGAGGATGTGAAGAACAGCAGCATAGTGAGTGGAGCAAGGTGCAAACATGAACTGGCTGACAAGATGGACAGCATGAGCAATGTCAAAATGAGTAACAGTGAGATAAATAAGGCTGCCGACAAGCTATCTATATAGTGTAGCATCAGATAGCTATTCACCAACAAGAGAAGTAAGGCAAACATTAGGTTCCAGAGGAGTAGAAGCAGTCTTATTATCTGAAAGCCCAGCAGGGATAAGAAGATCTGAGGCATACTTAGCCTAAGTAAGAGAATATCCAGTGGGGCCAGATGAAACCTCAAGACTAAGGAAGTAGCTCAAGGGACCAAGGTCTTTCATCTCAAAGTGATGATGAAGAAAGTCCTTGATCGTAGAGATATCATGAGCATTATTTCTTATAAGAATCATATCATCCACATAGAGAAGAAGAAGAAGAGCAATGCCATGGGCAGATTGACGAATAAAAAGAGTAGAGTCATAGACACTAGCAGAGAAGCCAAGATCATTGACGGTAGAACTAAACTTGGCATACCAGGCACGTGGCGCTTGCTTAAGACCATAGAGAGGATGGCGAAGCCTGCATACCTGATATGAAGAGGGTGAGAGACCAGGAGGGGGCTGCATATAGACTTCCTTAATGAGATCACCATTGAGAAAAGCATTCTTAACATCCATCTGATACAAGGGCCAACTACGATTAACAACAACAACAAGAAGACTCATGACAGAGGTAAGTCTGGCGATAGAAGTGAAGGTCTCCTCATATTCAATACCATACTCCTGAGTAAAGCCCTTAGCAACCAGACGGGCTTTATATCGCTCCATAGTACCATCAGATCGAGTCTTGATCTTATAAACCCAGCGACACCCAATAATAGATTTGCCAGGAGGAAGATCAACAAGGTCCTAAGTGTGAGTCTTATCAAGCACCTGTAATTCCTCAATCATAGCTTGTTGCCAAAGAGGGTTATTACTTGCCTCATGATAGGAACGAGGCATATACTGGGCTAAAATAGTGGAAAAACAATGATAATCTTGAAGATAAGAAGGAGCTTCCCTTACCCGAGTGGAATGACAGACAGGGAGATCACTAAATAGAGGAACAGAAGGTGCAATCGAAAGAGCAAGATTAGTAGACAGGGACTTCACAAGATAGACAGTAGCCGGTGGCGCAACATGGGGAACATTATCAGAAAGGACAATAGGAACATCAACAGCCGCAGGAACAGGAGATAGAACCACAACAGGAACATTTACATCCTCAGGAAAAAGCCCAATAAAAGGATTAGTAAGATAGGGAGGAGTAGAAGAAGAGGATAATTGAAAAGAAGACAAATAGGAAAACATCTTATGTTCCCAAAAGACAACGTGACGAGAGACTCGAAGGTTGTGAGATAAAGGATCCCAAAACGATAGCCTTTATGCTCAATCCCATACCCCAAGAAGCAACATAGATGAGATCTAGGCTCCAGTTTAGTGCGCTCATGTCGCTGTAACAAGACAAAACAGGCACAACCAAAGACACGAAGGGAATGGTGATCGGGAGGAGTACCATATAGACGCTCGTATAGAGTGTGGTTACCAAGAAGGGCTGATGGTACTCGATTAATAGTGCAAGTAGCGGTTAGTGCAGTTTCCCCCCAAAACCTCTCGGGACAGTTAGATGAAATAAGCAGGGCACGAGTAGTATCAAGTAAATGGCTGTGTTTTCGTTCTGCTCACCCATTCTGTTGAGAGGTACCAGGACAAGAACGGTGGGGAAGAGTGCCGTGGGCTCCAAGAAAGGCGTGAAAGAAGGTATCACAGTATTCTTGAGCATTATTTAAGCGAAAGACTTTGATATCACGAGAAAACTGGATTTTGATCATGCGAGCAAAATCATAGTAGGTTTGTTGTAATTGGGATCGATTCTTTAAGAGGTAAAGCTAAGTATAGCGAGAGAAATCATCCACAAATATAACAAAATACTGGAAACCTCCCATAGTAGAAGTGGGAGAAGGCTCCCAAATGTCAGAATAAACTAAATCAAAAGGAGCAGAAGAGACAGAAGTACTTTTATTAAAAGATAAAGCGGGTTGTTTGGCAAGCTGACAAGACTGACAATCGAGGTGTTCATTAGGAACAGGACCTAAGACACTTTTAGACACAAGAAAGTGTAATCGACCTAACGACACATGACCTAAACGAGAGTGCCAAATCCCGAAACATGGTGACGAAGAATATACAGAAGTGGTGGCAGCAGTGAAGAGATGAAGGTGAAGATGCACGAGCTAGAACAGTCGACCATGTGTACAGCCTATCCCAAGAGTCTGACCTGTCTGCGGATCCTGCACAACATAACCAGCAGAGGAGAAAAGAACAGTAAGACAAAGATCACATAGTTGGCCAATAGAAATAGGATTAAGAGCTAGTTCAGGGATATAGTAGGTATGGGGAAGGAACAGAATAGAGGTGGAGATATGCCCAACATGATCAACAGTCATAGAAGAGCCATTAGCAGTATAGATAATAGGAAAAGAAGACTCAGAGGATTTAGAGGAGAAGAAAGATAAATCAGAAGTCATGTGATTACTACATCCAGAGTCAAATTACCATGAGGATATACCTGAAGGGGTAAACAAAGCAGTAAAGGGATTACCGGAAGGGGACATAATCTACTGAACGAGGGCAAGAAGATCATTGACATCGATCAGCGAAGGAGAGGCAGAAGTAGTAGAGGAAGCCTCAGCAATAGCAGCAGTGTGTTGAGTCAATACCTTGATTTTGATAATAACAAAACATGGTTTAATGATCTAGTAATTCTACTTAGTATGCAGATTAATCATTAATTAGATTTTGACTTAAAGTTCATCATAATGGAGGATTTGTGATGCAAAAATTATAATGAAGAATGAAAAGCATGATGAAATAACATATTCAACAATAGTGATCTTATAAGAGAATGAAGATATTTCAAAATGATGGATATCAAGGAAGAAGAATTAAAATACTCAAAGTCTTGATTGAAAAAATTGAAGACGTTGAGGACTTGAAGATATCTTGCAAGAATAGAAGAAGAAGAGACTGACTCAAAGACATGGAAGCTTTCTTGGAAGATTTGAAGATGTCTTGAAGACATTGAAGAAATCACAAGACTTGGAAAGCTCTCTTGGAAGATGTCTTGAAGACATGGAAGAAATCACAAAACTTGGAAAGCTCTCTTGGAAGATTTGAAGATGTCTATGAAGAAGTTATATTAATTAAAGAATTCTAGAAATGAAGATGTTCAAAGAAGGATAGAAAATCAGTTGAAGAAATGAAGATTTTAAGTCTTGAAAGCTCTCTTGAAGATCATGAAGAAGACTTGGTTAAATAGTTGAAGCATTGATGATGGAAGAGCTCTACAAGTAATGAAAATGGAGAAAATTCATCTAGAATGGATTGAAAATGTTATTGGAGTCATCAAGCTTTGAAGAAGTATTTGCAAGCCTTAAAAAGCTTATTTGGATGATCCTTGAAAATATTGGAAGCTTTGGAGAAGAATGAAGAAAAGCTGCAAAAATATGATTTTTGATAAAAAAGAGTCGACTCCTCAAATTTCAAGAGTCAACTCTTTCGAACAGAGCCTTGGAATTCTGCTGGAGACTCAAAAGAGTTGACTCCTATTGTAAAAAGAGTCGACTCATTTCAACAGAGAATAAAAATTCTTGAGATTGCTTAAAAGAGTCGACTCTTGGAGTAAACGAGTCGACTCATTTGGACAAAGCGTTGAAAAATCTGCTGAAATGTAAAAAGAGTCGACTCATTGTAAAAAGAGTCGACCCCCCGACAGTAACAACTAGTTTTCTGACAGACGGTATGGGGTAATAAACAACCAAAACTTTTTCCATACTTCTCCAACGGCTAGAATCGATCCATATCTTCAAATATAAGATACTTACAGCTTCTATAATTATGATTAGAGTGATTATACCATTGACATCAAGAGCTTGAAGCTGAAAATCTCTTGTGCCTTACTGCCACATATTTTTGCCGAGTGTTTAAGGTTATTCATTGATTTGTATTTGTTTATATACTCATTAGGAGAGTTACCTATTGTATAACCTTTATTCATTTCACTTGGGTGGGTTTGTAAACCTGTAAGTTTGAGTGTTCTTAGGTAAAAACACTTGTAAGTTTGAGTGAAACTTAGACAAAATCACTTGTACGTTTGAGACAAGCTTGGACAAAATCTCTTGGATTTTGAAAGCTTGGGAAGAAGCTTTTATAAGAGTGAGCTGGGCACTTATGGCAAAACCAGCAGCTGTGTAAAGAGTGTTACATAGTGGAACCCCTTCGAAAGGATTGAAGAAGAGAGGACGTAGGCAAGGTAGGCCGAACCTCTATAAATCTAGTGCCCTTCTCTTCTGCCTCTGTTTTGCTTATTTGCTCGCTATACATGCTTGCATAAATATATACATTGATATATACTTCACCTGTTTGATATATATACTTTGATTAATTGTTGTGGAAATACATAAACCGTTTTTAGTTGCAATTCTTTATATAAATTCTATAAAACCCAATTCACCCCCCCTCTTGAGTTGCCTTATTGGGCCAACAATTGGTATCAGAGCTAGTACTCTAGTTTAGAGGCTTAACATCCTTAGAGTTGATCCATGACAACCATGTTTGGAAGCTCTCTAGGTGAGGGTCAATCCACCAATAGACCTCCTATGTTTAATGGTACAAAGTACAACTATTGGAAGAATAGAATGATAATTTATATTCAATCTGTTGACTATGAGTTATGGATGATTATTGTTAATGGTCATAAAACTCCCAGTAAGTTTATTGAAAGAGAAGTTTGTCGCGCCCAGATTTTTCGCACCTGAGGAATACTCACCCAAGCGGGAAAAATATTGTACTCTCTCGTTAGAACTCACACTCCTAGAAGAATGAGTGCGACTAGGTTTTAATTGAAAACAGGTTTGAATAAAGGGCTTTTGAAAAGATTCGGAGTCGCCACCTAACTTGATTAAGGTGAGTTAGGTCACCTAAAAACTAAGCATAATCCGAAAACTACACTTAAGGTTTTGAAAAACGATTTTGAAAATATCTCCTCAAGAGAGGGTTTTTTAGAAAACAGGTTGTTTGGCAACCTTTGGAAAAAATTTAGCCCTTTTTTGAAAAATAACTCCTTTTGGTCTTTGAAATCAGTGATCCTAGGTTCGGAGGTTGGTTACGTGTAGGGAAGACGCACTAAGCTATCACCCTACCCCGCCCTTTCGATACCTACATGTCAATCTACCATAAATTTACCTATGAGAGTCTTTAATTAACATGTGTTCAATCCCATCCACTTTGAAAAACACTGTTTGAAAAATATGATGCATGATATGCAAGTGCAATAGAAAAGAAAGTTGATTTAGAAATAGATTTGAAAGGAAATTTGAAAAGAAGAATTTGATTTGATTTTAGAAGAGATTTGAAAACATAGAATTGAAATTGGAAAGTTTGAAAAATTAGAAATAGAGATTTGAAAATAGAAATTTTGAAAATAGATTGGAATTTGAGATTTGGAAAGAATTTTGAAACCACACCCATGAGGGTGGAATTGAAAGTTTGAAGAATATTGTGACCGCACCTATGAAGGTTGCCTACGTATCCCTTTGGGGGAATCAGGTCAGTCGTAGTTCGGACAAGAGTCCGATTGAAAATAGATTGATTTGAAGAAAGAGATTGGATTGGAAGATAGAGATTGAATTGAAATTTGAATTTGATTTGAGATTAGAAGAGGAGATTGGAAATTGAAATTGAAAAGATTGGACTTTGATCTGAAAAGATAGATTTTGGAAAGACTTGGTTTTGGAAAGATGGAGGTTTAGGAAACCTAGACTTAGGAAAAGCTTGACTCGACTTGGAAGGTTTAGGAGATTAGGAAAGGTTGGATTTAGGAAATGTTTAAATGAGGAAATGCTCGATTTAGGAAAGTGTCATTTTTGGAAGGTTTCGAAATTAGGAAAGTTTTCATTTTAGGAAAGTTTTGAAATTAGGAAAGTTTCATTTTTGGAAAGTTTGGAATTTAAGAAAGTTTGGAAATTGGAAAGTTTTGAAAATTGGAAAGTTTGAAATTTAGAAAGTTTTGAAATAGGAAAGTATTGAATATAGAAATGTTTTGAATTAAGAAAAGTTTAGTTTGAGAAAGGTTTAGAATTTGAAAAGTTTCAAATTAAGAAAGTCTTAAATTTTGGAATGTTTGAAAAAGGGAAGTTTTGAATTTGGAAAGTTTTGAAAATAAGGAAGTTTTGAAAATAAGAAAATTTCGTTTTAGGAAAGGTTCGAAAAAGGAAAGTTTTCAACTTAGGAAGTGTTTGAATTAAGAAAGTTTCAACTTAAGAAAGTCTTAAATTAAGAAAGTTTTGAGTTTAGAAAAGTCTTAGATTTGGAAAGATTTGAAGTTTAAGAGAGTTTAGAATTTAGAAAGTTTTAGGTTTAGAAAGATTCAACTTAAGAAAGTTTCAAATTTAGAAAGTTTTGAATTTAGGAAGCTTAGAATTTTAGAAAGATTTGAAATTTAGAAAGTTTAGGATTTAGAAAGTTTTAGAGTTTTAGAAAATCTTGAAATTAGGAAAGGCTTGAGTTTAGGAAAGGTTTGAAAACTTAGATTTGAAAAAGATTTTGGAAAAGGGTAGAATTAAGAAAGGGTTGAACTAAGAAAGATTTGAAAGTTGAGTTTTAAAGTTTAGGAAAGATTTATATGTTCAAGTTTTTAGAAACTTAAGGTTTAAGAAAGTGGAAGTTTAGGAAAGATTTGGATTTTGAAATTTAAGGAAAGATTTAAAGTTTAAGTTTAGGAAACTTATGGTTTAGGAAAGAATTGAATTAAGAAAGGTTTGGATTAGGAGAGGATTAGATTTGGTTTCTAAAAGAAAAGATTTGATTTTGTTTCCAAAAACGGAGGATGGGATCTAGTTTCCTAAACGGGGAGATTTGATTTGGTTTCCTAAAGGGAAGATAGGATTTGGCTAGGATTCGGAAAGGAGATTCTAGAAACCCTATATTTGGAAAATTGTTGTTTTGACGTAGAAAAGAGGTTTTGGAAACATGTATAGTTTGGATGTGAAAACTAGAGGTTTTGGAAACCTAGGTTTAGGGCAAAGTTTGAAAATCGTGTTTTTGGAAAAAAAAACTAGGGTTTCCTAATTGTGGGTTCTAGGGTTTGGTTTGGGCTCTAAGGAAAGAGTTTTTTTGGAAAACGCGTTTTTGGAAACGAAGGTTTTCTAGAAGGGAATCCTAGGGAGGAGTTTTTTTTGGAAAGCATGTTTTTGGAAACGTAGAGTTTAGAAAGAAAATCCTATAGGGGAATTTCTAGAAGGAAGATTCCGGGAGGAGAGTTTTTAGAAAGATTTTTAGGGGGTGTTTTTAGAAAGTGAATTTTGAGGAAAGAAAGTTTTGGAAAGGAGTTGGAAAAGAGAGTTTTGAAAAAGAGATTTTGAAAGGGAGTTTTTGAAATCAATTTTGAAGAGGGGAGTTTTAGGAAAGTATGTTGAAAAAGAGATTTTTATGAAGAGATTTTTGAAGAAAGAGTTTTTAGAAGATGTAAAAACATCTCACTTTCCTAAAGCAATTCTAACCATAAGAAGGCTAGAACCACTTTAAGAAAGTGGTTTTGAAAACAAGGTTTGAAAATATAGACCAAAAGGCCACTTTTAATATAACACTTTCCTAAAGCAACCCTAGCCATGGAAAGGCTAGAATCACCCTAGAATTGTGGTTTTGAAAACATGTTTTTGAAAAAGAGCTTTTGATGTAATTTTGAAAACAAGTTTGAAAACGATTTTTGAAAATAACTTTTTGAAAATGAATTTTGGAAGATGCAAGACTATGATATGCACAGTGCAATTTGGGATCGTGAACATACAAGGTCAAGGCTTCACCACATAATCAAAGGGGTCGGACCCACGTGGTCTTTGGTTAGACTAGAAGAAAGCCCCCGACACGGTGACTCTCCAATAGTTCAATTCTACACATGGACCGGGAATCCCCTTGTTTCAAGCATGCAAAGAAAGGGGGGGAAAGAGATGGGGGATTAAAATAGAGAAAACTCAAGTGGGTTGGAGAGAGAAGAGAGAGGGGGGAAGTGCGAAAATTTAAATAGAAAGCCTACCTTGTTTCTTGTTTATTTTGCGTGTCGTGCAGTCTTCGGTCTTCGGTCTTTGGTCTTGATCTTCACCCTCAGTCTTCAAGGATTGTCTTCAAGCTTTGAATGGCTGCTCTTCAAGTCTTGAGAGAGTGGTTGAAGGCTAGTGTATGAGTGTATAGGGGTGTGTATGAGTGTATAGGAGGCTAGGGTTTGTGTATAGTGGCTAGGGTTTGGAAAACCTAGGGAGGCTAGGGTTTTTGGAGGTGTTCGAGCTCTGTGTATCGAATTGTGTGATTTCTAGGTTAAGTTTGCATACCTCTTTCACGTTGAACGAGGCTCTGTATTTATAGAGGGAGGACAAGCCTGGCGCCTGTTGCAGTGGCGCTAGGGCAAAATTTATATTGGCGCCACTAGGAGTGGCGCCAGGCTATTTTTTGGCTTGGCGCCACTGCTAGTGGCGCCAGCCATTTAGGAAACAATTAAGGTCGGCGAGCAATGTATCTTTGACTAGATTTGGGCGCCTATACTAGTGACTACCATGTAAACTTTAGCCTAGCTTCACTAGGAGTGACTCCGGAAAGTCCGGGAATGATTTGAAGGAGCCGGGAGTGACCCAAAAGGCCGGAAAGGAGTAGGAACACTTAAAATAGTGTCCTGGAGGTATTTGACTTGAAAAGTGAGGATTGGATGTGTCGGAAAGGTTGACCGAGTTTTTAGGGGCAAAACGGTCAATCGGACCGAAAAACTGCTGGGACAGACTCAAACTGTCCCGAAAGAAGACTTGGGATCTGGAAACATTATTTAGAATGTTCCCAGAGGTTGCCAGTTTGATACCCAGAGCCGGCGTGGTCGGAAAAGGAGATCGGCCCACTAGGGGCAAAACGGTCATTTTGTACCGGGTTCGTCGGAACTGACTCGGAATGGTCCGGAAAGGTACAGGAAGGTCGAGAACACTATAAAAAGTATTCTCGGGACATTACCGGTTTGATACCCAGAGCCGGTGTGGTCGAAAAAGGAGACCGGGCTTCTAGGGGCAAAACGGTCATTTTGTACCGGGTTTGTCGGAACTAACTCAGAATGGTCCGGAAAGGTAAAGGAAGGTCAAGAACACTATAAAAAGTATTCTCGGGACATTACTGGTTTGATACCCAGAGCCGGTGTGGTTCCCGGGGCATCCGGATGCCTACGGGCAAAATGGTCATCCTGGCCGAAAAGTCTCGAAAAAGGTCCTAAGGGTAGTCTGGTCATTTTTCACCGAAGTGAGCTAACAAACATGGGTATTGACCTAGTTTTTGAGTGTTTCCGCCACTCGGACGGGGTTGGGTATTTCCGCTACTCGGACGGGGTTGACGATTTGAGAGTATTTCCGCTACTCGGACGGGGTTGACGATTTGAGAGTATTTCCGCTACTCGGACGGGGTTGATGATTTGTGAGTATTTCCGCTACTCGGACGGGGTTGATGATTTGAGAGTATTTCCGCTACTCTAACGGCTTTGTGAGTATTTTCGCTACTCTAACAGTTCTATGAGTATTTCCGCTACTCTAACGGCTCTGTGAGTATTTCCGCTACTCTAGCGATTGAGTATTTCCGCTACTCTAATGGTTGAGTATTTCCGCTACTCTAACGGTTCTGTGAGTATTTCCACTACTCTAACGGTTGTGTGAGTAGTTTTGCTACTCGGACCGTCTCGAGGAATAAACTGTCTCGAGAGAGGGATTGGAAAGGGGTCTTACCGTCTCTGAAGAGACGTGCCTAGATTGGAACCGTCTCGAGGAATAAACTGTCTCGAGAGAGGGATTGGAAAGGGGTCTTACCGACTCCGAAGAGACGTGCCTGGGTTTTGAGTGTTTCCGCCACTCTAACGGTGTGAGTGTTTCCGCCACTCTGACGGTTTGGTGAGTGTTTCCGCCACTCTGACGGTTTGGTGAGTAGTTTTGCTACTCGGACCGTCTCGAGAAATAAACTGTCTCTCGAAAGGGATTGGAATTGGAATAAGAAAGGATAATGCCCCTAAGGGCATTTTGGTCATTTTGCCTCTATTCGGGCCTGACAGGCCCGCGAAGCGATGGAAAGACGAAATTTGGACTAGAGGATTGGTTTCGACTGGAATATGTCCATAATGACTTGAAAACAAGTCTGGACGGAGTGTAGACTGCCGAGCGGTCAAAAATGGGGTGCTTACAAAGTTATCCCTAAACCTGAAAATGAATGGGATGAGAATGACATGAAACTTATACAATCTAATGCTAAAGCTATGAACATTCTATATTGTGCATTAGACTCAAATGAGTTCAATAGAATTTCTACTTGTGAATTTGCCAAAAATATTTGGGACAGACTTGAAGTGACTCATGAAGGGACTAATCAAGTCAAGGAGTCAAAAATTAACATTTTTGTGCATAATTATGAATTATTTAGAATGAAATCTAATGAGTCTATAACCGAAATGTTCACTAGATTCACTGACATTGTTAATGGTTTAAAGTCTCTTAGAAAAGTGTATCCTAACAGTGAACAGGTGAGAAAAATCTTAAGATCACTGCCAAAGATATGGGAAGCAAAGGTGACAGCCATACAAGAAGATAAAGACTTCAACACTCTACCTCTTGAAGAACTTCTTGGCTCTCTCATGACCTATGAGTTAACCCGAAAACAGAATGCTCAAGAAGAAGAAGACAAGAGAAAGAAGTCTGTTGCATTCAAGTCCACCACATCAGAAAATGAATCTGGAAGTGAAGAAGAAGATGAGGAAGATCTTGCTCTCATTATAAGAAAATTCAAAAGATTCATGAAAAGAAAGTGGAAAGGAGGAAAGAAGAATGAAGCAAAGGGTGAATCCAACAACAAGGATTCTACCATTATATGCTACGAATGCAAAAAGCCAGGACATATGAGAAATGAGTGTTCCTAGCTAAAAAAGAAAGGAAAGAAAGAAAGAGTGAAGAGGGCTCTAGCTACAACATGGAGTGACAGTGAAGATTCTAGCTCAGATGAATCTGAAACTAATGAAGTAGCCAATTTATGTCTTATAGCACATGAAGAAGAAACAGAGGTAACTAATCCTGATTTTTCATTTAATGAATTACAAAATGCTTTCGATGATTTGATTGTTGAATTTAAAAAGTTAGGCATCAAAAACAATCTTCTCAAGAATATGGTATCCACTCTCACAGAAGAAAGTGAAGAGTTACAAAATGAAAATGATATTTTGAAAAAGAAAAACTCTGTTTTGAAAGTAAAAGTCACCAATTTAGAAAAATCTCTCTCTAAAGTGTAAATGGAAGAGATAAACTTGATGCTATGCTTGGAAAACGAAATTGCTCTCTTGATAAGGCTGGAATATGTTACAATGTTTTCAAACATAAAAAGTCTTCAAAAGCTATAATCACATGTTTTTATTGTCATAAGATAGGTCACTTTGCAAATGAATGCTTCCTTTTACAAAAATCTCATGCTATCAAGAAAGCTTAGGTTTCAAAAGGAACATTGAAGACTAGCCCCACTGGACCCAAGATGATTTGGGTACCAAAGGTCAAAGGTTGAGTTACTTGTTTTGTAGGTATGTCTTCAAGCCAATTCCAAAAAGGATCAATGGTACTTGAACAATGGCTGTTCAAGACATATGACTGGAGATGAAACTCAATTCACTTCTCTCACACCAAAGGATGGAGGATTGGTTACTTTTGGAGATAATAGCAAAGGCAAAATCATCGGTATAGGTAGTATTGGTAAAAATTCTTCAACCTCTATTGAGAATGTTTTACTTGTTAAAGGTCTTCAGCACAATCTGTTGAGTATTAGCCAATTGTGTGACAAAGGTTGCAAAGTAGTGTTTCAATCATCTAAATGTAATGTAGTAAATATAAATGATAACAAGATCATATTGACTGGTCATAGACAAGGCAATATTTACTCTTTCAACTTAAATAAATTATCTTCTTGTAAAATCAAATGCCTTGCTGCTGTGAACAAAGAGGATAGTTGGTTGTGGCATAGAAGGCTTGGTCATATTAGTATGAGCATTCTTTCAAAAATTTCAAAAAATGAGTTAGTAAATGATCTTCCCAAACTCAATTTTGAAAAAGACAAAACTTGTGATGCATGTCAAATAGGAAAGCAAACCAGAGTTTATTTTAATTTACAAACATGCTCTCTACTTCTACACCACTTCAACTATTGCATATGGATTTGTTTAGACCAACTAGAACTCTAAGTTTAGCTGGTAAACAATATGCTCTTGTCATTGTTGATGATTACTCGAGATTTACATGGACATTCTTTCTAGTTCACAAAGATGAAACAATTGCTTTCTTCACCAAGTTTTGTAAAAATGTTCAAAACGAAAAAGGATTTACAATCACAACAATTAGGACTGACCATGGTGGTGAGTTTGATTGCAAACCCTTCAAAATATATTGTGATAAAAATGGTTTTGAACACAATTTTTCAGCACCTAGAACTCCTCAACAAAATGGAGTTGTTGAGAAGAAAAACAGAATTTTGGAAGAAATGGGGAGAACAATGCTTTGTGAAAATAATTTGCTAAAATATTTTTGGGCTAAAGCTGTTAACACAGCTTGCTATGTTTTAAATAGAGTTTTAATAAGAAAATTTTTTAATAAAACCCCATCTGAGCTTTGGAAAAACAAGAAACCAAATGTTTCATATTTTAGAACTTTTGGATGCAAATGCTTTGTGTTGAATAATAATAAGGACAACCTTGGTAAATTCGATACAAAATCTGATGAAGCTGTCCTTCTAGGATATTCCTCACGTAGCAAGACCTATAGAGTTTACAATAAGAAAACCTTAGTTGTTGAAGAATCAATTCATGTTACCTTCGATGAACTAAACTCTTTGTTTAGAAAGGCTGTGAATGATGATGTAGATGATGTGGAGAAGAACTTAGATACATTGAATATCAATCCAACTCAAAGTGAAGCTCCACCACATGAAAATGGAAACCAAGATGACTCTTCAAGCCAACAAGATCAGAATGAAGGATTGCCAAAGGAAGAGAAATTCGTCCACAACCATCCAACAGAGCAAATGCTAGGTGATCCATCACAAGGGGTAAGAACAAGATCATCTCTTAGAAATGTATGTAATTATCTTGCTTTTCTTTCATAAATAGAACCAAAATATTTTCAAAATGCTGAAAATGATGAATCATGGATTATGGCCATACAAGAAGAGTTAAACCAATTTGAAAGGAATGAGGTTTGGAATCTTGTTCCTAGACCTAAAGATCACTCCGTAATTGGAACCAAATGGGTGTTCAGAAACAAAATAGATGTTTCTGGAACTGTTGTTAGAAACAAGGCAAGACTTGTAGCTCAAGGCTACAGTCAAGAAGAAGGAATTGATTTTAATGAAATATATGCACCTGTAGCCAGATTAGAAGCTATTAGAATGTTGCTTGCATTCTCATGTTTCAAAAATTTCAAATTTTATCAAATGGATGTGAAAAGTGCATTTTTGAATGGTTTTATATCTGAAGAGGTATATGTTGAACAACCTCCTGGTTTCGAAAATCCTTCATTTCCAAATCATGTTTTTAAACTTACTAAAGCCTTATATAGTTTAAAGAAAGCCCCAAGGGCTTGGTATGAAAGACTAAGCAAATTTTTTTACTGAAAATGATTTTACGAGAGAAAAAGTTGATACAACTCTTTTTATAAAGATTAAAAATCATGACATGTTACTTGTGCAAATTTATGTTAATGATATTATATTTGGCTTTACTAATGAAAAGCTGTGCAAGAAATTTGCTAAGTGTATGCAGGGTGAGTTTGAGATGAGCATGATGGGTGAACTCAATTACTTTCTTGGACTTCACATCAAACAATCAAGGGAAGGAATTTTCATTAACCAAGCTAAATACATCAAAGATCTACTCAAGAAGTTTGGACTGGAAGATGCAAAACCATTGAGCACCCCTATGAATACTTTAACAAAACTTGACAGTAATGAGAAAGGTATTTCGGTAGATACTAAGCTATAAAGAACTATGATAGGCTCATTGCTTTACTTGACTGCTAGCAGGCCTGATATTATGTTTAGTGTACGCTTGTGTGCTTGCTTTTAATCTAATCCTAAGGAATCACATGCTGTTGCTGTTAAACGGATACTTAGATACTTGAAGCACACACCTAATCTTGGATTGTGGTATCCTAGAGCCACATCTTTGAACTTAATTGGTTATTCAGATGCTGATTATGCTGGTAGTAAGGTTGATAGAAAGAGCACAAGTGGCTCTTGTCAATTTCTTGGAAATATGCTTGTTTCTTGGTTTAGTAAGAAACAAAACTCAATTGCCCTGTCTATAACTAAGGCTGAGTATGTTGCAGCCGGAAGTTGTTGTGCACAAGTGCTTTGGATAAAACATCAACTGGAGGATTTTGGTTTAACATTTGAACATATTCCAATTAGATGTGATAACACAAATGTCATCAATATAACTAAAAATCCTATCCAACACTCTCGCACAAAGCACATTGAGATTAGACATCATTTTATACGTGATCATGTGCAAAAAGGTGATATCTTGCTTGATTTTATGAGTACTGAACATCAACTTGCTGATATATTCACAAAACCTTTAAATGAAGAAAGATTTTGTATGATTAGGAGAGAATTGGGGATGAGCAATCCTTTATCTTGAATGCTTAGATGTCTATGTATGTTTGATAAATGCATATGTACCTTTGAAATTGATTACAAACTTGTTTGATGCATTTCATAGCTTTTAAAATCACATCTTTGCAGTTTCTGGAGGAAAAGAGTCGACTCATGCCTAAAAAAAGTCGACCCCTGGACTCTGGAATCAACCCCAGAAGTCCTCTGTTGAAAAGAGTCAACCCCTCTTGCCAAAAGAATCAACTCATTTGAGCCAAAATTGCTTTAAAACTGTAAAAACCCCTGTTTTATTCGAATCATTTCAAAATTCCTGTTTTCTCTCTTTTCTTTCATGATCAACCGCCACCTTCACTTCCAACCACCGAAAAACTCTCTCTCAATCCCTACCTAACCTACATTTGATCATCTTAGAGATTTCCTAACCTCCTTCAACCGCCATTTTCAACTTTTCATGGCTCCAAAATCTGCTCCATCGAAGAAGGGTAAGAAAACCCTAAAAGAGTCGACTCCCAAATCCAAAAGAGGAACAAAGAGAATGACAAAAGGGGACTCTTCCAGGCTTTCAAAAAGGAGAAAAGGGAAGCAAATTGTGGAAGAGGAAGATGAATTTCTCGACAACACCATCTACTTTGAGAAGAAATCCAACCGAGATAAGTATGAGAAAGTCTTCTCTTCTAGAGTTATTTTAAATGGAAGATGGATAGATTATGCATTCTTTGCCAAAGAAATGTTTGCATTTGAACTTAAATTTGAAGCCCTTGGTTGAAAATCCATTACCCTGTTAAAAGATGATGTATACCCTGAAATTGTGGGACAATTCTATACCCATGTAGAAAAGAAGATGGGGATGTCAATGTGATTAGTTATGTAAAGGGAGAAACCATTACACTCACTAAATGAGTGATTTGCCAGATTTTAAAAATTGGTAGTGGTGGGCAAATGGATAAGAAAGATGTTAGTAGAAAAACTGCATTGTTTGCCTTATTGGGAAAGGAGATTACTGATGATTCATTCTAACCCATGGCAAATGAGTTGCCTTTGGAACTGAGATTGGTGCATCACTTTATCTATCACATTCTCATTCCTAAAGGTGGCAAGTTTGACTACATCACTGAAAGGGAATTGTTTTTCCTTTGGGCTTATTTAACAGACACCAAGATTGATCTGCCTGAATTCATCTTAAAGCATATTGTCAAGGCTTCAAGAACCAAAGTTAGCCTACCCTATGAGATTTTATTGGCCAAAGTTTTCAAGCGCTTCAAGATAGATTTAAGGGGTGAGAAGCAGAGAACCCCTAATCCAAATTCTGATGAGTATAATCAGAAAATTTTGTTAAGAATGGGATATCACTATAACCCACAGAGCAAGTCCTGGACCCTTAGAAAGGAGAAACACATTGAAAGTGGGACTCCTAGAATTGAATCTACTGAAAGAGGTGAATCTTCTAGTGCTATACCAGAGAGTGGTGAACCCTCTAGACCTGCCCCTTCTAGTGTTCCAAGGGAACTCTTCCCAATGAGCATTATTTCTAGTAGCCAATCTGTGGATATGTCTATTTTGATAAGCATGGTAAGAGATCTGAAGAGGCATCAAGAAGAGATGTTCACCAAGTTAGACAAGAAAATTGATAATGGGGCTACCAGGTTATTCTTTGTTGAGAAAGAAGGTGAGGGAATTGAGCAAGGCTTTTGTGTCTAAAGGAAACAAAATAAGAGAGAAAGTTGGTAATGGCATTGCTCTTTCAACCAAGCATATTGGCAAATATATGAAGAAGCTGATTGAAGACCAATACCAGCCTTTCTTCCCTTCAGTAGCAGAATTTGCAGTAGAGGATTCTAACACAGATGAGTTGGAAGGATCTAGTGGAAGGGAGCATACCTCTTCTCAGCCATCACCTGCAGACCCCTCTGATCCCTCTGACCAAACTCCTTCTAAGCCGTTTGTTGTACCTCACAAATATGGCCTAAGATAAAGACCTTCAAGCAGCAAATTTTCAAATACTGCTAATGATCCAGTTGATCTTTCTCAAACACCTTCTCCCAAAAGAAAATGAAGACCTCTGCCTCTAAACTTCCTATTTTCTGTTTTTGAACAAGTCATTTTCTAAGCTATATGTAATATTTTGTGGATGGTTCTCTTTTGTTAAACTCTCTTAAATATTTCTTCATGCATAAATGATGTGTTTTGGATCTCATTGTCTTAACATTACTATTTTATTTGTGAATGTTGAATGAGTGATTGCTTTAACTATCTTAACATTGTTATTATTGTGAATGTTGAATGAGTAAGTGCTTTAACTGCCTTAATCAATGTCCTTCTCATAAACATCACTTTATTCTTCTTTTTTTTTTTTTTTGCTATTGTACCTGTACATTTTCTCCAACCATCACTCCTTTTTATGGTTAGACAACAAAAAGAGGAAGAAATTTTTTTCAAAAAGATCCAAATGGAGGAAAGAACACTCCTCAACACTCAGTCCTCAATGACTTACTAAGCATCATTGACATACCATATATGTTATTATGTTAGTTTTCATTATCTAGTATTAAATGAATGCAATGGACCATCAACTGCAAAAGAAAAGTGGAGCCTTTGTTTGTTGTGAAAGGGGAGCATGAACCTGATGTAGTGGAGCATAAGCAATGAAGCATCTAAAGACATGAATGAAGCATACATGTTCTAAACTTCCACATGCATACATGCCCTGACCATTTAAGTTCGAGTTTGCTTTGATTGAACCTACCAACTACTCTAAAGCATAACGTACAAAAGTAAGGGTGAGCAAATGTTTGGTATGAAACTCTCACTTTCTCTAAATTTGTTTTTATATATTGCGGATTATTGCTCTACTTAGAATTTTGAGCATATTGTCTATACTCATAAAGGTTCCTTTGTATGCCATATCAAAGAAAACTCCTTCATTAAGGGGGATAGATTTTTTTTGGTCTATAAATCCAACTTTTCCATTCTATATTTGCATTCCATTTTTGTTGTCCCTTTTTGAATGATTAACAAAAAGGGGGAGAAACACTTTATATGCAAAATATATGTTTCTCACACACATTAATCCTTATTCTTTATATTGAGCTTAATTGAATATATTTTTAATGTTTTGTTATCATCAAAAAGGGGGAGATTGTCGAGTCAATTGCTTGATTTTGATGATAACAAAACATGGTTTAATGGTCTAATAATTCTACTTAGTGTGCAAATTAATCATTAATTAGATTTTGACTTAAAGTTCATCATAATGGAGGATTTGTGATGCAAAAATTATAATGAAGAATGAAAAGTATGATGAAATGGCATATTCAACAACGGTGATTTTATAAAAGAATGAAGATATTTTAAGATGATGGATATCAAGGAAGAATAATGAAAATACTCGAAGTCTTAATTGAAAAAGTTGAAGATATTGAGGACTTGAAGATATCTTGCAAGAATAGAAGAAGAAGAGACCGACTCAAAGACATGGAAGCTTTCTTGGAAGATTTGAAGATGTCTTGAAGACATGGAAGAAATCACAAGACTTGGAAAGCTCTCTTAGAAGATTTGAAGATGTCTTAAAGACATGGAAGAAATCACAAGATTTGGAAAGCTCTCTTGAAAGATTTGTTGAAGTCTATGAAGAAGTTATATTGATTAAAGAATTCTAGAAATGAAGATGTTCAAAGAATGATAGAAAATTAGTTGAAGAAATAAAGATTTTAAGTCTTGGAAGCTCTCTTGAAGATCATAAAGAAGACTTGGTTAAATAGTTGAAGCATTGATGATGGAAGAGCTCTACAAGTAATGAAAATGGAGAAAATTCATCTAGAATGGATTGAATATGTTCTTGGAGTCATCAAGCTTTGAAGAAGTATTTGCAAGCCTTAAAAAGCTTATTTGGATGATCCTTGAAAATATTGGAAGCTTTGGAGAAAAATGAAGAAAAGCTGTAAAAATATGATTTTTGGTAAAAAGAGTCGACTCCTCAAGTTTCAAGAGTCAACTCTTTCAAACAGAGGCTTAGAATTCTGCTAGAGACTCAAAAGAGTCGACTCCTGTTGTAAAAAGAGTCGACTCATTTCAACAGAGAATAAAAATTCTTGAGACTGCTTAAAAGAGTCAACTCTTGGAGCAAAAGAGTCGACTCACTTGGACAGAGCATTAAAAAATCTGTTGAAATTTAAAAAGAGTCGACTCATTGTAAAAAGAGTCGACCCTCCGACAGTAACGACTAGTTTTCTGACAGACGGTATGGGGCAATATGCAACCAAAACTTCTCCCATACTTTTCCAACGGCTAGAATCGATCTATGTCTTTAAATACAACATACTTACAGCTTCTATAATTATGACTAGAGTGATTATACCATTGACATTAAGAGCTTGAAGCTGAAAATCTCTTATTCCTCACTGCCACATATTTTTGCCTAGTATTTAAAGTTATTCATTGAGTTGTATTTGTTCATATACTCATTAGGAGAGTTACCTATTGTATAACCTTTATTCATTTCACTTGGGTGGGTTTGTAAATCTGTAAGTTTGAGTGTTCTTGGGTAAAAATACTTGTAAGTTTGAGTAAAACTTAGACAAAATCACTTGTAAGTTTGAGAGAAGCTTGGACAAAATTTCTTGAGTTTTGAAAGCTTGGGAAGAAGCTTTTGTAAGAGTGAGTTGTACACTTGTGGCAAAACCAGCAGCTGTGTAAAGAGTGTTACATACTGAAACCCCTTCGAAAGGATCGAAGAAGAGACGATGTAGGCAAGGTTGGCCAAACCTCTATAAATTTGGTGCCCTTCTCTTCTGCCTCTGTTTTGCTTATTTGCTCACTATACATGCTTGCATAAATATATACATTGATATATACTTCACCTGTTTGATATATATACTTTGATTAATTGTTGTGGAAATACATAAATCATTTTTAGTTGCAATTCTTGATATAAATTCTATAAAACCCAATTCACCCCCCCCTCTCTTGGGTTACCTTCTTGGGGCAACACAGTGGAATGAGGAAGAGTATCTCGGCAAGTAGGGTTCTTGGGACAGTTAGACCGATAATGGCAAGGACCTTGCTAGCAACAATGCTTGCAAACCCGAACAGGATAGGTAAGTAAGCAATGATTAGTAACATGATAGAAAGTACATGCATCATGCTAAGAAATTGATCCAGAGGACTGACCACCAGAGGTTGAAGAACCTCGAGAACCACCAGAGGAGCCATGAGCTCGGGAACTAGGAGCAGCAAGAGCAGTGTCCACATGGGAAGTCGGAACAAAGTATGCTTGCTCAGAGATAGCTTGCTCTAGTATAGGAAGAGGAATACGATGAAAAAGAGAGGCTCGAACCGGCTCATATGCATCAGAGAGGATCATGAAAAACAGAATCAAACGCTACTGATCGCAATAAGTGGCAAACAAAGTAGCATCAACAGCACTAACCCACTTAGGCTCGGACAGAGTCAACTGGTCCCATATAAAATAAATCTGAGGCAAGAAGACACTGATAGACTATCCAAGGTCCTATCTCAGTCGACATAAGGAAGTCAGAAGCTAATACTAATAAGCTAGATTAGCAGTAATATATCTGGTGGCCAAAAAATCCTAAATGGCATGAGCAGTATCAAATCTCCCAAACTATAGGCTAATAAAGGCAATAGAAGTATTGCGAAACCACATGATAATCTAATGATTCTTGCTATCTCATTCCTTAAGACGCTCAGTGTACTCATCAGCTGTTTTAGTATTACTCTTAACCGATGACTCAATATCTCCAGTGACATAACGCCAAAGTTTCCTTCCCTTGAGGAAACTAGACATCGCTTGAGATCGTGGTATATAACTGGGACCCTCCAGAGTGACAACAATAGATCTGGAAACCTCAAATCAATCCATAGTGAACAACCAGAAGCAGAAACAATCCAAATAGTAGAAAATAGTGCAAAAAATAGCAGCTATAGTAGTAACGAAGCAGAAATAGCCAAAATTAAGTGCAGAAACAGAATAAGAAGGCCCAAATTACCCAAGGACCACTGTGAACCGAAGTAAAATAGACAAGAAGAGCAGTGAACTGGCCAAAAAAGTGACTAATATCACCAAAATAGTAAATCCAGTACAGAATTTGGCAAAACCGAGGCCAAAAACAAGTCCAGAAGGTCCAAATTAGCTAAGAATTGGTCTGACCGAGACCAAAAGTGGCCAAAAAATAGATGAATCAAGCAAAATAACCTAAAAGACAAACCTGAACCAGTTCAAATGAGCCCAGGTGAACCAGAAGATTATGTGGAGATGACGCGGCAGCTGACGTGGCAAGCGTGGGTCCTGGTGGTGACGTGGCAAGTGACGTGGTAGGTGTGGGTTCTGTGGTGACGTGGTAGATGACATGGCATATGACGTCAGGAGGGTGACGCCACTAGATGACGTCACAGACTGCGCGTGGGTGTGGACACGTGGAAGCGCGTGACGCGTTAACCGACGCGCCTTGCGCGCGTGTGAGCGCATGGAGGGTCTTCTAAGAGTGGATCTTACGCACCTATCTTTGACTAGCACGTGGAGGTGCGTGCCAAGCTTTCTGGGGGCTATTTTTGAGAATCTGAAAAAAGAATTTCGAGAGGAATTTGATGGTGTTTTCAAAATCCAATTTTGAGAACTTTCAGTATTTGGCAGTAGTAAAAAATGGACCGAAATTGGACAAAAAATAGATAAAAATAATAGAACAGACTCAGAATCGAAATCAGTGGATCAAACGCAGGAAAATGAGAAGATCAGAGGCACTAAACCTTGGCTCTAATACCATGTTGGAATAATGAAGATATATATATATATATATATATATATATTATTAAAGGTGGAGAAAGAGAGTGAGACAAAGAGAGTGACAGAGAAAAGATTCTCTTGAATAGAAGAAAGTTGTATAATTACAATTAATAGAAATAACATTATATATAGGTTAGGCTAGAGTATTGCCCTAGAAAAAATGGGAAAAGACTATACTATCTACAATACCGAAAAAACTGAACTACCCCTAGCACATATACACATATATACATCAACACAAATGATCATGCAAGACATTGGTCATGTGATCGAAGACACATGATTAGACATTCAGTACTTTTAGAGTGCTGTGTCACCTTTACTTCATCTCTCATATAGAGAAAAAAACTATTTAAGTTGATCGGAGAGAACTTTTTTTGAGAAATTATAAGAATTATCCTAGTTGTATTATGGGTTCACAATCTAAAAAATTTTACACATGTCACAATTTGAATAGAATGTCACACCACTTAAACATGATGACATGGACTAATTACCTAGGGTAACCGTCACACCATATTATCATACTTATGTGGTGTGACATTTTATTCAAATTATGACATGTGTGAACTTTTTTACATGGTAAAAATTTTAAATTTAAAACCCCACCATACAGCTAGAATAACGCCTATAATTTCTTAAAAAAATATTTTCTCTCTTTGCACATGATATCATATGAATAAATCGTCACCGTACATTAAATGAAAACATAGTGTGATAGCGACCTTGAATAATTTCTCATTGATGTGATCTAACAATCACCCTGGATAATTACTCCATATAGAGGTGGGGTTCCCCTGCTAAGTGAGGTGCTCCTAGCAGCTGAAATACTTACCCTCATAGGAGAAGAGAACCAAAGATAACATGGTGCTCAAAGAGTGCTGAATAACTTCTCTTCCTGGCATAGTCTCTTGATTAATGTTTGACTCATTAAAAACTCATTTGAGATTGAATCTTGAACTATATATTTTAAATCTTTTAAAATTATTTAAGCCCTTCAATATACTTGTATGCACTTTAAAACTGTGTAAAAAATCAAGTTACTCGAACTCGACTTGATTAAACTCATTTGAAATTCACTCGAAAGATTAATAAGTCAAATTCGAACTCGGCTCGATTGAAACTCACTTGAAATTAACTGAAAAGATTAATAGGTCAAATTGGAACACAGTTTAGAGATCAATAAATTTCCCATCAAATTTGAACAAGCCATTTACAGGCCCTACTTGAAATTATAGGGAATTTAAAAAAAAACAAACTTGGGATAGAGTAGTACACTTTAGCCTAGAGGTTGCGTTGCTTGGACTTGAAGTGACGGTTTGATGAATAGTACTAGCGTGAGAATATGCCTTGTTTGTGTAATAAGTTAAGTTCATATCTGTTAATCCTTTTTCTTCATTACTGTACAAAGTTTGATTTGGTAGTTCATAAATCAATTTAGCAAAGGAAATACATTTTTGTGACTGTTTTCTGAAAATCTATCCGAAAATGGCAAAGCAATGAAAATTAAGAACTTGACCATTGTGAAATTTTCTACAATTTGTTTCCATATTGGCAAGAATTTGGAAATTCAATAGAATTACATAATTTAATCATAGGTTCAATAAGGCTCCAATTGATTAGAAAATGAAATGGAATAGGCGTAGAATGTTGTGAAGAATACAATGAGTTGCAGAGGAATAGCCATAGGAATTCCATCCATTTGTTGGGAATTATAACAAAATACTGCTTCCAACATCTTCAGTAATTTTTGTTTGGTCGTGAATCTGAAGCTATGATGAGATATCCTAGATTCTGCATCAAAGTTGGAAACGGGGGACTCAACTCGATCTAGTGAGTTTACGATACTATTTCAATCAATAGCAGAGTCAGAAAATTCATTCAAGAGAGCAACTTTAATCACAAATAATTTTTTTTTGGTGTAAACAACAATATAACACTTGACTTTCATACATATGTATAATGTATACTAATTTTTATATATATATATAAATAAAATTTTAAAGCAAAATAACTATTTAAGGGAGCATTTATAAAGTTTTAGTTGGTAAAAATTTAAAAATATTTATAAAATTATAGGTAAAAATAGTATATTTGAAAATTTAAGAGGGCATTTCTAAAATTTTAGAGGAGAAAATTAAAAATATTTCTTAAAAATGTAGATAAAAGTGAAATATTTGAAAATTTGAGGGGGCGTTCCTAAATTTTTAAGCGTCAAATTTAAAAGAATTTTAAAAACTATAAGTGAAATTTTTAAAATTTGAGAGGGCATGTGCCCTCTCTACGCACTTGTTACCTCCGACTCTGATTTCAATAGGTTATTTGATGGATTTAAAGGTGGACTAAAATCGACAAAATTAAACCAATAAACATAAAATGATATAGTTTTATTTTATTTTAACTAGTCATGCCTTATTTTTATATACTGTTTCTCAATTTGTTTTTGATGAAGTTATGGAGGGATCACTGCTCAAATTACCCATGACTTGGTGTAGAACAAAAGAGCATGGTCAGAAGTACAATGAGTAGATATAGCTTCATATTTATGTTATTTTTTATGATGTTAGATCCTGACCAACATAATAAAATACCAAATTTTCTTTTCTTTCCATTTCTTCACTCAATCAATTTCACCTGTTAGTATAAGAAGACAGATTTCATTTGCCAATATGGGACTACAATTGCCATGAAACGAAAATAGAAAACGAGAAAGAAAAATAATAAATCATAAAGAAAGTGTGGTTTAAAAAATATTAAAGGAAATGTTAAACGATATAAATAATATATGTAGTATATTTACAAGAAAACCTATCAAGTATCTTAGAATAACAATATAAATCATAGATTTGGATTATCTCCATTCCATAATTTAGAATGGAGATCTTCATTCCATAATCAATAGACTAAATACAATCTTATAATATGTCTAACTAAAAGTACGTCGTTTTGTATTAAAATTTATTTTTTTATATGTAACTATAAAATTATTTATTTTTAAATAAATTTTAAGTCAACTTATCTAAACTCTTTATTTATCTAAACTTTTTATTTTATGTTAATTGATGTGTCAACACTTTAATTAATAAAATAGAGATCTCCATTCCAAATCATGGAATGGAGAAAATGAAAATCCAGCATAAACCATTAGGGGTAATGTAATGGTTAGCTTTGATTGATCTTTATGTTAAGCACAAGATTTTAAGTTTTCTTAAAAATATTTTAAAGCTTTTTAATTATTTAAGCTCCTCAATATACTTGCGCACTTTCGAACTCGGCCCACAGGCTTGAAGATCTGAATGATTGCCAAATCTTTTTTTTTTTTTGTTTTTTGGTCGCCTTTTCTTTTTTGGGTTATGGCCTTTGATTGATTTGCCAAATCACTAACCACAAAGCATTGAGTGATATATGAGACATGAATATCCCATGAGTCATGACTAAACTAACTTCCCAACTTGCAAGAACCTGCTAAATGGGCCAATACTCTCTCTCTCTCTCTCTGAGTCCAAAAAAGAGTAGAGGAGAGAGAGAGAACTACTCGACGTTGAAGCCAGAGAAAATGGTGCCTGAGATCAGAGTGGGCATGTTGGTCAAACTTAGGGTCCATCATCCATGGAAGTTTCTTCAGATGATATGATGCTGCTTCGTCTAAAGGGTTTATATTTTACAATACTTCTTCAGGACTGGACTATAAACTGTATGGCTTTGTTTAATGGTTAAACTGTTCTTACAGTCATCATCAATATATTATTTTCAGCTCTATCAACATTTTACCACCTTGACAATAAATTTTAGTGATGGACGAATACCAGATTGATTAATAAAGAACCAAACGTTAATTTTCAGTTACTTTAAAATCAAACGGTCCAAAATTACCGGCTTTTTTCAATTTTTGGTGTTCCTTGCTTGGTTCGAACTTTAACCGGAACTAATAAATGGTTTCGTCCTATATTCTTTTCGACAATGACAATAAGTTGTGACATGTGTAGAGAGCCTGGTTTTTTAATGGGTTTTGGACAATCACCAAATAGTCCAGAAGACACCACCAAGGGTCTAGCCCAATGGTTGGTGTACCAGCTCAGGGTGCGATTTGTCTAGAGTTCAAGTCCCTTCCACTGCACACTTGGTGGTGCTGCCAGTGACAGGCCCTCCTTTCAAAAATAGCTATGACTCAAACCAAACATGTTGGTGGCGAGTGTGAGCCCCGTTGGTCACGCCCATGGAGGGTTGCTAATGATGGTCGTCCCACCACAACCTTTTTTCTCAGCCCAAAAAAAAAAAAAAAAAGAACAAAAAAATAGTTCAGAAGACGTCTGCCAAACAAAACCCAACTATTCCCCAGACCCAAAACATTCCCCAGACCCAAAACAAAAATAGATTATCTAAATAACACCAACCCAACCCAGATGAGAAAACAAAAAAAGTCATACAAAAAGATTAAAAAAATTAACTATCTTAGTTAACTTCATAAAAACACAAAACTGATTTAACCCAATAAAATAAATTATATAAAAAATATATTAAAAGCTGTAAATTTTTTGAAACCTTTTATAGTTAAATCTTGTATTTTTTTTTTATATTTTTTAAACAAAAAAACCCAAAATCCACACAGTAGTTAATTTCAACAACACCAATTTTTTTTTCAACAATTTAAAAAAAATATATAAAAGGGCTTATTTAAAGTTGTACCCTTGGGCACCAATTGTCTTGAGCTAGCCCTAGCAAGTGTTCTGCACTCCACATATGATACATCTTCACAATTTGGAGAACACACAGTCACGGCTTAAAGTCAAAACCCCATTCAAGAATCACAAGCTAGAGAATGACAGTTCAAGGGAAAATATGGCAGTGAAAATTAAGCACCTTTTAGGGTTTTTCCTCTGACCTTACTAATACCAGTGAAGGAGTTGATGGTCAACCTGCAGGACTTGGTCTATTTTTAATCAAGGCAGTATAAGAAACAAGATAGTTCATACCACCAAAACCTCCAGAAAATGCTCTTTAAACCATTCAATTTGTTCAGACGTCCGAAGACACTTGTCTTGGTGAAATTTCCAATCTTAATAGGCCAACTGTCAGGGACATAGTTAGCGATAGAAGCAATGTAAGAACCGTCAATTTACTTTCATATCAATGCTAACCGTCTTGTATCGTTGGTGTTTTGACTTGACTTATAAATCTAAGTTTCCTTTAGTCATGGGCCCCACTTAGAATGGATACAAAACCAGGGCAAAGACGGTTAGACCTTCATAACATAACTTACCTAGAGTTTATGTTGATGATCTGAGGTATTATTATTGAGATACTCAACAGTTTTCTGGCATCAAATGGTAAAGGCAAGCTTGGGAGGCTGGATGTAACTCTGGGGGTTTCAGGGGTGTTCCCCTAAGACCTGCCCAGAAGGGGGACAAAAACACATTCAACTGCCTCATTGAAATTTCCAATTAAATGATTCTATCATGCAAAATGGCTAAATAGTTTCTAAATATTCAGATCAATCAACCCTACCCTTTTCATATTCTTACTCAACCTTCACAGAATATTGCTTGACGGATGATTAAACAAAGAGAATACAACCCTCCAGCTGCTTTTTCTGTTCTTATCTATTTCCTTTTTAAAGTGGAGAATAACTTTATTAAAGAAGAAAAGCAGGCGAGGAGGAAAACTCCTTGCAAGTTACAATAAAAGTGTGACAAAATAAAATATTGGGACCCCAAAGAGTTAAATAAGCTAAAGGCAAATATCATCCTATGAGGACATGTAATATTCCAAAGACCACTCGAGCATAGATGCATCCCTCCCAGCCAAGAAATACCCTTCCTCATTCCACACTTCAGGAGCTAAACAAATCAATCCAACATATTATCATGTCAATTTGGAGGACTCTTTATATTCTTATTTCAATTGAAATTCAACTCCTATGATGTGAAAACATCTCTCGGTTTTAGGTTCCTAAAGTAACATCAAACCTCCCACAACTGTCCTCAAAACATGTCATCAACACAACATTTGCAATCCATACACACATGTTGAGAACTAATAGTGGCGAAAATCAATGTTTAACCTTATTGATGCGATGCTAGCTTCTCCCCGTAATTTTTCTCACACCTGCATCTATAGCTCCCGAGGTCAATGGAGACTCTAGGATTTTTTTTATATTTTTATTCTGCCTTGTCTTGTTTACTGATTTCCAACATATTGTTATGTGACTCATAAGAGTGCTTCTTCACATAATTTTCTCATGCCGAGTTTGTAGATGAAACTCATCATACCTGTTCTAGGGTCCTTGACTATGCTTTTAGAGACCAAGGCATTCTCCTATATACGTTCATTAAGACTGTTTAAGACATTTGTATTCTTCTTGATCGTGTTTACTCATTTCCAACTCGGGGACAGGGGGTGGGGGAATGGCATGAAAAAGCCAACCTATAAACCTAACAATATCATGTCTTAATTCTTCTATGTTCAGATTCCTATGATCTCATCACCTTCACATAATATTCATGAGAATTCTTGTAAATTTGTAATGTCTTTCTTATCTAGTTTAAGCTGATGATTCCGCAAAACTGAAGTCCTCGTGCGGCCTTCATAGCTTATTTTTCATGTAAGTTATATGATCCCAGTTTGCTGTTTCTTTTGCCTTACTATAGCAAGTTCTAAATGTTTCCCTCATCATCTTTTCCACCTAGCTTCTGAAGCTTAGATACACTAAACATGGCACTGCTTATGGTTCATTGACTTCCTACACTAAAATATTTTCTAAATTTTCCCTGTTCATCATGCTATGATGAGAGAACTTCATAATCACTGGGGAAGATTATTATAATAGTTCCCTCTTATGTACTATTCTGCTGGTGGTTTTTCTCGAAGTATGTTTTTCTATATACTCAACCCTTTCCTTCTAGATAGAATTGGTCAATTCCACAAGCATGTCTATCAGTTTATATTGCATAAGAAAATTAAAATTATGCGCTTCAATCTAACCATTAAGATTGGCACGAGGGAGCCTCTCTTTCAGTTTTTTCCAGATGCAATTTGACAAGTGCACATAAAAAAGGCATGAGTTATATAAAACAAATGAACGAGCCTCCAAGCATAACAAGCAATGAAGCATTATAATAGAGGTTTCAAAAGTCTCTCAGTTCTCATGAACTAATTAATTCACGGTTCAATGATGGCCACATTGAAGAATGGGGCCATTTTATAGGCATTATTTGTAACTTATTGGAAAACTACATAATGTAGCCTGCAGGTACAGTCACGTATTTCTGGCAAGAAGGATTATCATAAACACAATCAATAAATACAAGGATGCATACCTTTAATCAAACAAATCAGCATATCAGTTGTATTTTAAGCACCGCCGTATACAAAAAAGCTTCTGCAACCATTTCTCATGCATCAAGAGCAACTTCAGAATAATCAAAGTTTCCGAGGTCATCGAGTTTGTCTTTCGTAAGCTACAAGTTTCTCAATAAACCAAGACAGTGATAAGTGGTTAATTTGCAAATTAAATTCCCCCTTGACGTCTAGTGCCAAAATTCTCCATTTTCATTATTTCACCACAATAAGAATGAAATTTTGAGGAATATTCAATCCACCAAATAAGGAGGAGTTAGTGCAAATTAAGTAAGGTCCTATCCTGACATGGCCTACGTGATATAAAAGCATTCATGCCCTCTTGTTCAGATAGAAGTGTCAACAGTTGGCTGCTTTTATTTCAGTCATAAGAATTAACAATTTCTTTTCAAAAAATAAAAAAGAAGAAAAATAAGGAAACCAAGGACAGTGACAATGAAAGAGAAGATTAAATGTGAGATTTGAAAAGGACTCATAAGATCAAAGTAAGGGCAAGTACCTTTCAAGTAGTGAGAGAACAAGAAAGGAAGGCATAATTAAATTTTGGCCATGACCCCTGGTATAATTATACTTCACAGAAAACCAATAAAAAGGCAAGGACAAGGCAAGTGAGAACTCAGGCTCCACAAGACATCTTTCATCATCTACATTATGCTCATTCTGTAACTCTACAAAGAATATTTAACATATATCTTCCTTGAATAAACAGTTATATCCCCTCTGTTACAGCACCAAACTACCCTACAGAACTTTTGCCCAAGCATATGATCTCACTGTTGCAACACCTAAAATACCAACATGAGCCACACCATCATCTACATCACCTAGCATCCACACCCACTACATTTTGGAATATTCGGAATCATCGCAGTCTTGCTTTATTCGAAAACCAACCTTTGAACCCGCCCCATAGGTATAAACAAGCCACCCAAACTACACAAGCCTACCTAGATGCCAATGAAGTAAAGATTTTCTTAGCTTCATTTCATCCACAACTAGTATACTTGCACCAATGGAATGCTGCTTACCTCCTGTATGGTTTAGTGAATTTAATGTAGATGGTGCACCATGAAATAACCTAGGTATGGCCTTTTTTTTTAATTTATTGGTGGGTGGGGCGGTGGGGGGCGGGTTCATCGAAACTGCAAAGGGAATGTGATTATACCTTCTGCTTTCTCATTTGGTAATGCCACTAATACTATGGCTGAGCAGGCAGCTATGCACTGCAGTCTTTATTTTGCAGACCAATTTAACATTCAGCATTTGGATGTTGAGACTGACTCCATGGCAATGATCAAAATTTTCCAAAAGTGAACCATTCAGAACTATTAGCATCAACTACTGCTGAGGGACAGGCACTCACATTGTGCGAGGGAAAAGATTTTTTATTTCTCAGAATATTCCAAAGAAAATGCTATCAAAGTCTGGCTCTTATGTAATGGCAGAATGGCAACACTAGCTGAATGGGGGGTTGCGAATGCAGTGGAAACATTAAACAACCTGGTCTTTGAGTATTATGCAAGAACTATATGAAGGCCAGTGCTGCAGCCGAACTTTGTCAGGAAACCAGCAAAACAATGGACTAAAGATTTGAGTGGGTAACACAACACTAAAAGGTGAGTACTTTGCAGCAAACAGCAAAACACCAGCCTTTGTGTGTCATATCTGGCAGAAAGAAGAACTTCTAAGAATATGAGGAAACGTGCAACATTTGTTTTAGAGGTTATTCAAAATGAGATTCAAACAAAAATTTCAGCATGGACGCCCCATTCCACAATTTGATGCTTAGAGGAATATTTACTCCAACAGATAGGAATAGTTGCCTGAAAAAAACACTTAGGAATATTTACACCACCACAATAGGAATCAAACTTCGACTACTATTTACTCCACTAGATAGGAATAGGACAGTGTAAATTAGGTCTAGTCCTATCCTGACTTGGCTTACTTGAAACATAAGTATATCATACCCCCTCGCATTCAGATAAAAATATCAACTGTTAGCTGCTTTTTTAGATCAGAAGAATTAACAATTTATTTTCAGGAAAAAAAGAAAAGAAGGAAAAAAAAAAAAAAAACAGAAAAAGGAAACCAAGGACAGTGCAATCAAGGGCAAGATAAAATTTGTCAACTTTAAAAGGACCAATAAGATCAAAGTGAAGACAAGTAACGATCAGGTAGTGAAAATAAGCTTGGCGTGCAAAATTAAATCTTGATCATAAAATGATGACCTATAATTATACCTCCTAAAATAAATTAAAAAAAACCAAGGAAAGGAAAGGCTAGGATAAGGTATGTACGAACCCAAGCCCCACAAGGTATCTGTGGCCTGGTTGTTGTTCTCTAGTAAACAGAAAAACAGTCTAACAAATGAAAGAACAGAATAAGTTGCATGGTTGTGAATGTTGTGTGAACATTTGCATGGTGGCAGTGATATTATCCAGTTCTTATGGTGACAGAGAAACTCTAGACGTAGCTTTCGTAGCGGCTTCTCGACTTCTAGTACTCCAGATAAGTTACTCTACGACACCATCAAAAGACGGTATCCACAATAATATTGCCCTCCTTCCAGATAACGATTAAGATGGCCAAGATATTCCATCCCAACTTGAAAGCTACAAAATTGAGAAGTTTAAAATGGCTCATATCCTTTTGAAGATAGGTCAGGACCATTACATTTGTGCCCATACAAATTCCAGAGGACAAACATATCAAGTGGGGCTCCCAATCCAGCTTTTCTTGTTCAACAGTTACAAGTTTAACAATGTCTATTTAACCCATTCAAACTCAAAACAAAGACATTTAATAAGGAGCAGCAAAGAGGAAACAAAAAAAAAAAAAAGGAAAGTAAGGACTCATACCATTGCAATAATGGAATAAAAAAAAGAGTGTGTGTGGGCAACATAATGAACAAATTGCCTCGGATTAATTGCATATCAAAAAAATGTAAAGGTCATCTATGAATGAAAGACAGTAATCAAGGTAAAGAAAAACAAAATCTATAGCTTATGCAAAACAATTACTCACATTAACAAAGCTTGAAAACAAATATACATCAAATTAGTTAAGGCTATGAAATAATAGGAAGAAAAAAAAAATGGTGACACAATAAATAAATAAATAAACCTTTAGTTTCTCTGCTCAGAAAATGCTCCAAGCAACCAGAAACCATGTGCCAATCCAATCTACAAATAATTAATAGAAGATAACCAACATAGAAAAAAAATACCCACATTATTCTTTCTGCTCATAAGGGCAATCCCTTGCAAAATGTCCTTCTTCCCCACAATTATAGCAACCGCCGGTACCTCCACCGCCTCTGCCTCCACCCCGACGGCCACCATATCCCCGCCCACTGCCTCCATAACCCCGGTTCACGCCGCCACTACTCTGGTAACAGTCCCTTGCTAAATGACCCGGCTGGCCACAATTATAACACTCCATACCACCACCGCCACGATAGCCACCACTCGTCCTCCCACCTCTCCAGCCACTCCTCCCATACCCACCACCGCCATAACCGCCACCGTACCTGCCAAAACTACCCCTCCCACCAAAATTCCCTCTCCCACCACCCCTCATGGTGCCGCCTCCACGTCCGCCACCGGGACCGTAAGATCCGGTGAGGCACACTACGTCGAAGGCCTTGCTGCGCCCATCCTCGCCGAAATCGACGACGAACTCGACCTGCTGGCCCTCCCGGAGGGTCCGAAACCCCTCGGAGCGGATCTCCGACTGGTGGACGAAGAGATCTTCTCCACCGTCGTCCAGAGCTATGAAGCCGAACCCCTTTTGCCCGCTGAACCACTTCACAGTCCCAGTCGATCTCTGGATCTCTGCCATTGATTCCGATCACCTCCAAAGCTTCTAGAACCAACTCTCCTCAATCACAGAAAATAACAGAAGCTTCTGCATTAGATGACCATTGGGAAGAAATTGAAGAAACCCATTTGCTGCTGAAGAAGGTTCGCCAATGGCGGCGTTCTGGGTCTGGTTCTGAGCGGGCTGAGCTGTGTCAGACTTGACTTGGCACGCGATTTAGAGGCCGTTTCAAGAGGTGGGACCAGATGGTTGGTGATCCAACGGTGAATAAGTGGCTTGTGGACTTCTGGTAGTATCTGACGGTTCAAACACGTCTGCTACTTTATCCATTCGAATTTTCTCTTTTTCTTTTTTCTTCTTTTTTTAATCTTTTATTATTACTATTATTATTTTGTTTGGTAGGTGTCTTTCTTTTTTGTTTAAGTTGTTGATCAGTGATTACTAAAAGAAGGGTAACGATTTGATGATTATCTGTGAGGTTTTTTAATGGTTTTAAACTGTTCTAAAATGTCAATTTTGTAAGAATCTGTCACATTTACTTAGAAAATTTTAAATTGGTAATTTGAAAGTTTCAATCCACTTAACTAAATAACCCCCGAGCCAGTGGGTTAGTGGGAGTTATGGCCAACTTATTGGGCACACATTATAACGTGGTTGAATCATTTTAGGGGAAAAAAAAATGTATATAAATTTATCATTAACATATCATTGTGGTACAAAATTTTATACCAAAATTTTTAGAGTTGCATTTTCAATAAAAGAAAGAAAAATATTCTATAATAAAAAAATTCATACAAAATAATATGTTTGAATGTGAGATTTTCATTTTAAAGCAAACCACTCATTATGATGATTCTTACATAATAATGTCATCTCTATATCATGGAATTTTTTGTAAAAAATTTCATATATTTTGTACAAATTTTATGAAAGAATAGCAATTTCCTAAAAAAAAAACTGATATCACCTTCTCATTTGTCTAAAATACAAAATTTTGCCCTCAATTAAATAAATAATGCTTTTATAAAATAAAAATACATATACAACCTGTATATATTATAGGGTTAATTACACTTTACCTTTTTATAGTTTGAGCAAAAATTATATGACTTTCCTGTGATTCACTGATGGTTCAAAAATAAACCATAACTTTTTATAGTTTGGATTTAACTACAAAATAGATGGAACTGTGATAGATTTAGTAAAATGGGAAAAATGTCCTTACGAAGGACAACTCTTTATTTTGACATAAATAGATAAAATTATCTTTTTAATATTTTAGTTGGAGAGTTGAAATAATAAAAATACCTTTGTGACTGAATTGTCGTTAATTCCAATAATTTTTATTCATTTTACAGCTAAGTCCAAACTGTAGGAGATTATGCGTTTACTTTTAAACTATATAAGAGACATGTAATTTTTGCTCAAATCACCAGAGATAAAGTATAATTATTCCTAAATCATATAAATATGTATTCTATTGAGGCCTTGCGAAGTCAGCTTGTAATTGAAGAAAATTAAACGGAAGAATATACAATCCATTTCAACATACAGCAGGCATCTCTCCTCCCTCAGCTAAATCGACAAACCAACAGCCTAATAATGTTATATAATTACAAAATTTATTTAAAATTTATGTATAAAATGATAGAATTAAATAAAAGCCATTCACTCATTTAGTTGTGTAAAAGGGGCCGGGATAAACAATCCAAAACAATAGTATTTTATATGTATATACGAAATTAAATAATGTTGAGAGAGAAGTGTGATAAACACTTCAAGGATTCGGATTGGCCCCTTAATTGTAAAGTTCTCATCCGGGAAGTTTGTTGTCACGGCCTTATTTTGTACTTCATTTCTTTCATAATAGTATCAATTGTTCCGGATATCACCTCTAGAGGAGGTACAGAGTCAGCAGGTTTTGGTGGCTTCTTTATAAATAAAAGAAGAACCTAAATTTGGGGATACAGGGGCAAGTTACCAAACACCTCAAGCCTTGAAGTTGAATTTTGAGTAATCTACAGAGGTCTTACAATCATATTTCAAAAAGGAATTCAAGATGTGAAAATAGAATCAAATTCTCTCATAGTTGTGTCTGCAACCTAGAAAGGTTCCGATCAAGGCCTAGCACACAGGACACTTATTGAAGACTCAAGATTCTTTCTTCAAAAGACAAGAAGCACAATTAAACACATCAACAAAAAAGAAAATACATGTGTTGACAAGCTAAACCATATGAGAAATGATCAAGAGGAGCCCCTAGTTATGGAAGACCCCCATAGTCAAGTTAGACAAATGCTAATTGTCGGCATAGTCGACATCTCTTTAGACAATCTTTAATCTTTCTTTCCACTCTATAAAAAATAATAATAATATCAATTGTTTAGTTTTTTTAATTGGAAACAGGAGATAATCAATTTTCAGTTTTATTCAATTAATTACATTGAAGTGGAAGAACATTAGTAAATATCATCTAATATTCTAATATAATTAATTAAGGCTAAAACCCCTTTTTCTATTTGACTCTTATGCTTTGCTCGGTTTTTGTTTACATTATAATTTGTTACTGGCACAAATGCCTAACAAATTATGGTAATTGGTACAAAACATAAAAAAAAATGCAAAAATAATTGTAGTAAGAGATCATATATAATGGGATGGAGCAAGCATTAGGGTTCCTCTCTAGTTATATGTATGTGTATGTTTATCTATTGAGAGATAGGATTGTTCATGATCAATTCATAGATTTCATGTTTTTTTGAGTATTTTGTATATGATTGATTGTGAGAACTTAACATTTTAGACATCAAGTTTATGTTGGATAGAAATAGAAGTTGCTCCAATCGTACACACTAGCAAAATGTTGAAGAGATTTTATTTTATTTTATTTTTGGGTCAAAAGATACAGAAATTTTTCAATAATATCTTGCAAGAAGCACAGAGATTCTAGAAATTGTGTTTTTAGAAGGTAAGAATCATCATATTATGGCCTTTGGAGTTTTTATTTTTATTTTTTGTTATAAGGTATTCGGGCTTCTAATTGACGTTTCTTTAAAATACGTGCAAAATCATTGTCCACACGGACTATATAAACTTGATGTATTGTATGAATGATGGCTGTTGAGAGAGGGCGTGAAGACTTTGTTGTTTCTACTTAACGATTGTTCATATGTTCTAGTCATTTGTGTTAAGTCATCAATAATTAAATGATTGTTTATATCTTCTAGTTTATTTGTCATGGTAAGTCATCACTTATTTTTCAAAACTTAAGCTATTAGAAAATAAGTCCAATAATGTGCACATAGAAAGGCAAAGAAAAGAACTAAACATTGTATACCAAAGTGCACAACAATAAATATACCAAGAAATAAATAGAGATTACGAGACTTGAACACAAGACATTCTAAAACTAGAGCTCTAATATCATATTAAATTACCAATTATCTTAAAACCTTAAATGGTTAGGTACTAGACTCAACAATATATATATCAAGTTATGTAACAATTTGTAATTTTTCTAACTATACATGTATAAAATACTAGGTGAATTAGTAAACTATTCAAGTAGGGCTTAACGAGTTGTGTCTTGTGGTGGTTGACATGGCTAGGCTGAGACTATACTATATAATATGCCCACCAGCTTAATGTTAAATTTATAGTCCTCCCAAAATAAAAATAAGATACCCAAGGTCACCTCTTTAACTCAAAAAAGTTTTAATAAAAAAATAATGTCCCATATTGAACATAAATGATGTGTTAATTAAAATAGTTTGTGCTTTTATTGAATAAAAATCAAGTGCTAAAATTTTGTAACTAATATGTGCAATAAATATTTTTCTTCTCTAAAAACAAAGTTAAATAACAAAATCTAAATATATAAGATACATTAAATATTTTTCTTCTCTAAAATTTTGTGACTAATATGTGCAATAAATATTTTTATTCTCTAATCCAGCCCACACTACTAAAAATCAAACTTTTTGTGACAGCAACTTGCCGTCGCAAAAAAGTTCATTAGTTGTCGCAAAAAGTCTTTTGTAATGGCAAATCAGTCGGTGCAAAAAAGGTTTTTGTGATGGCTTTTTGCGACGGCAAATTTAGTTGTAATGGCAAATTAGCTGTCACAATAGGCCGACGCCTAAGATAGTGTTTTTGTGACGGGAGTAACTATCACCCATGGCCGTCGCAAAAGCTAGTATTTGCGATAGAAAGATTGCGATTTACGACAGGAGAAGCCGTCACAAAAGTTATTATTTGCGACGGCTAGACTATTTGCAAGGGAAAAGTTAGTATTTGCGATGACTAGAATATTATTTGCAATGGGAGCAGCCGTCACAAAAGTTTGTTTTTTTAACAGTTATTTGCCGTCACAAATAATACTCTAACTATCGTAAGTACCCTGTCTATTTTTTAAATATATATTTTTTAAAATGAATTTTTAGTAATTCCTGTATACTTGGCATAAATTAACAAAAATATCTCATTCACCATAAGATTGCATAAATCAATAAAATATTCATTCATAAAAAAAAATCTATAAAATGAAGTTCAAATATTATATTATATATATATATATATATATAATATTAATCCGCTCATCCATACATCTAAAATGCAAAAATATAACCTATTGTCCAACATGAATACATTAGAAATCTATTATCCATACAAACTAGTTTTTCAATCCAAAATACCTATTGTTCAACATGAATACATCAAAAAATACTAAAAAACATTTATTAACTGGGCACACCATCAATCCCAACCATGAATAACAACGGCCTACTTCTTCAGAATATTGAACATAAATGATGTATTAATTAAAATAGTTTGTGCTTTCATTGAATAAAAATCATGTGTTAAAATTTTGTAACTAATATGTGCAATAAATATTTTTCTTCTCTAAAAACAAAGTTAAATAACAAAATCTAAATATAAATGATACATTAAATATTTTTCTTCTCTAAAATTTTGTGACTAATATGTGTAATAAATATTTGTCTTCTCTAAAATTTTGTTACTAATATGTGTAATAAATATTTTTCTTCTCTAATCCCGCCCATACTATTAAAAATCAAATTTTTTGTGACGACAACTTGCCGTCGCAAAAAGGTTCATTGGCCATCATAAAAGGTCTTTTGCGATGGCAAATCAGTCGGTGCAAAAAAGGGGGGTCGCGAAAGGTTTTTGTGACGGCTTTTTGCGATGGCAAGTTTATTTGTGACAAGAAGTTAGCTGTCGCAATAGGTCGATGCCCAAGGTAATGTTTTTGTGACAGAAATAACCATTACCAATGGCCGTCGCAAAAGTTAGTATTTGCGATAGCAAAATTGTGATTTGCGATAGGGGAAGCCGTCACCAAAGCTAGTATTTGCGACGACTAGAATAATATTTGTGATGGGAGCAGTCGTCACAAAAGCTTGTTTTTGTGACAGTTATTTGCCGTCACAAATAATACTCTAACTATCGTAAATACCATATCTATTTTTTAAAATAAATTTTTTGTAATTCCTGTATACTTGGCATAAATCAACAAAAATATCTCATTCACCATAAAGTTGCATAAATTAATAAAATATTCATTCATCAAAAGATAAATCTATAAAATGTGTTGAGTCAAGGTTGATCCTTGTTGACTCAAGGTTAATTCTCATGTTGATTTTGATGATAACTAAATCTTGTGTTATGTTACTAATGAATCTACTTGGTGTGCAGATTAACAAAGTTCATAGCTTAGACTTAAAGCTGAATCTTAAGTCTAATACATGTCAAGCAGAGGGCACAATCGAGCAGACAATGCCCGAGCATGACCATACCAAGCACTGCTGAGTAGAGGGCACAACCGAGTAGACAATGCCTGAGCATGACCATGCCAAGCACTGCCGAGCAGTGACCACAACCGAGCATACAATGGCCGACCACGACCATGGCCGACCGTGACCATAACCGAGCAGAGGGCACAACCGAGCAGACAATGGCCGAGCACGACTGAGCAGACCATGGCCGACTGTGACCATAACCGAGCAGACAATGGCCGACCACCACTGAGCAGACCATAACCAACCGTGACCATGACCGAGCAGACCAAAGTTAAGCAAGACCTGCCGAGCATGACCTGCTGAGCACGACCTACTGAGCACGACCATGCCGAGCATAATCGAGTTGGCCATACCCCGAGCAGACCTTGTGGGACGGTGCCGATCATTCCTGCTCACTTGCCACACTAGTGGGGGCACTGACAACCCAATCATGATAGCGTGCTCAGTCGACTCATTTACACAGAAGCAAAAAGGTCTGGAGACAAATTGAACAAAAAGGGGACTCATGGAAATGAGGTGTCGCCTCCTGCATACAGAAGCAAAAAGGTCTGAAGACAAATTGAACAATGAGGGGACTCATGGAAATGATGTGTCGCCTCTTGAACACAGAAGCAAAAAGCTTGGAGACCAAATAGGCAATGAGTAGACACATTATAATGAAGAGTCCCCTCATGGTGTCAGACGCAAAGGCTTAAAGACGACATGATCAATGAGCAGACACATGAAGGCGAAGTGTCGCCTCTTGCAAGCAGAAGTAAAAAGGCTTGAAGTTTAAATGATCAATGAGTGGACACCTGAAGCAGAAGTGTCGCCTCATGACAGCAGAAGCTTAAGATAAAGAAGACAGATGAACAAGGAGTCGCCTCATCAACATGAAGAGGGGACTCATGAACTCAGTGAATATCGTCTGGTAAATGCAGAAGCAGGAAATGTCGACTCCACAGACCTGGAGCCGACCCCCTCTATTATAACGGCTATTTTTCTTAACGTTATAACGGATTGGACGTGCATTAATGATACCCAACCACCTCCAACGGATAGAATCAATGCAAGGGTATATATACTAGCCTCCAACTGCATTTATACACAATAATCAAGGGGAAGAAACAACAAGAGACAAGAATCACAGATTAATCTGATATTCCTGAACATTCTTCTTGTTTTATTCTTGAGTGAGCTTTGAATGTAAAATCTACTCTTAGTAGAGAGTGAGTTGCATAATTCTATACACTTGTAATTGAGAGTTTAGAGAGTTCTCTTGTGAAAGCAAAACTCTTGTAAAGTTTGAGTGGAACTTAGACAAAACCACTTGGGAATTGAAGAACTCGGTGAGGAGTTCTTTGTAGAGTGAGCTGAGCACTTTGTCAATCAGTAGCCCATCTTATAATAGGTGATTACATAGTGGAAGAAGACTTCAAGGAGGTCTTGGGGTGAAGACGTAGACCACGGTTTGTGGTTGAACCTCGGTAAATCTGTGTCTCTCTTCTATTATTCTGTTTTCTTTACTTCTATTGATAACATTGCTTTGCACACAGATTAACCACTGTTATATTGTTTAGATTAATTTTAATTAATCCTAACTTGTATTAATATTTGAAAAATCCAATTCACCCCCCCTCTTGGGTTGCCTATTGGACCAACAAAATGAAGTTCAAATATTATATATATATATATATAATATTAATCCGCTCATCCATACATCTAAAATGCAAAAACATAATCTATTCTCCAACATGAATACATTAGGAATCTATTATTCATACAAACTAGTTTTCAATTCAAAATACACAACTTATTGTTCAACATGAATACATAAAAAAATACTAAAAAACATTCATTGACTGGGAACATCATCAATCTCAACTATGAATAACAACGGCCTACTCCTTCAGAATAGTGAACATAAATGATGTGTTAATTAAAATAGTTTGTACTTTTATTGAATAAAAATCAAGTGTTAAAATTTTGTAACTAATATATATATATGCAATAAATATTTTTCTTCTCTAAAAACAAAGTTAAATAACAAAATCTAAATATATACATTACATTAAATATTTTTCTTCCCTTAAATTTTGTGACTAATATGTGCAATAAATATTTTTCTTCTCTAATTCCTGACCATACTACTAAAAATTGAACTTTTTGTGACGGCAACTAGCCGTCGCAAAAAAGTTTATTAGCCATCGCAAAAGGTCTTTTGTGATGGCAAATCAATCGGCTCAAAAAAGCGAGGTCGCAAAAGGTTTTTGTGATGGCTTTTTGCGACGATAAGTTTATTTGTGACAGCAAGTTAGCCGTCGCAATAGGCCGACGCCCAAAGTAGTGTTTTCGTGACGGGAGTAACCATCACCAATGGCTGTCATAAAACCTAGTATTTGCGATGGCAAGATTGTGATTTGCAACAGGGGAAGCTATCACAAAAGCTAGTATTTGCGACGGGAAAGCTAGTACAAAGGCTAGTATTTGCAACGACTAGAATATTATTTGCAACAAGAGCAGCCATCACAAAAGCTTGTTTTTGTGACAGTTATTTGCTATCAGAAATAATACTCTAACTATCGTAAATACCCTGTCTATTTTTTAAATATATATTTTTAAAATAAATTTTTTATAATTCCTATATACTTGGCATAAATCAACAAAAATATCTCATTCACCATATAATTGCATAAATCAATAAAATATTCATTCCCTAAAAGATAAATCTATAAAATGAAGTTCAAATATTATATATATATATATATATATAATATTAATCCGCTCTTCTATACATCTAAAATGCAAAAACATAACCTATTATCCAACATGAATATATTAGGAATCCATTATTCATACAAACTAGTTTTTCAATTCAAAATACACAACCTATTATTCAACATGAATACATCAAAAAATACTAAAAAACATTTATTGACTGGGCACATCATCAATCCCAACCATGAATAACAACCTCCTACTTCTTTAGAATAACCTGAGTGAAAACAAAATAATAACAATAAAATTAGATAAACTATTAATATATATATATATATATATATATGAATGTAAGTAATGAAAAAAATAAATGAAACAAAGTTGTAATTTACATCAATAGATTTCCATGCATCGTGTCGCTCAACTTATTCACCCACAGTTGCAATTTTTTTATGTGGTTTCTCTAAATCAGCATTAGGTTTTCTTGTATTTTCAACAATAAAAATTTTGTAGAAATTTGAACCCACAGGTATACCATCCACTTCTAACAATGTGTTCATACTAACAAGAAGCCAATCTACAACCTTGAGTTTTGGTAGCCCAAAACCAAGCAAACTTACTTCTACATAATCCTACAATTATATATGCAATGTTTTAATAAACAATTCAAAATAAAACAATGATTAAAAATGAACTTTATGCTCTAACTCATAAACCGGGAGTCTCGTGACCATTTCTTCAGACTCCACACGTCACCCATGCCTAGACCGTCCTACGTATTAAGTTTGGGGTTGTTCGGGAATTTTGAGCCATTAATCCCAAAACTTAACACTTTATAATTAAGCTTGTCCTAAAATGAAAAAAAAAAAAATTGTAACTCTCAAACTAAGAGTCTCGTGACCATTTCGTCAGTTTCCCTGCCGAAACCGTGCTGCGTATCAAGTTTGGGGCCGTTCGGAGGCCATTCAGAGATTTTGAGCCGTTGATTCCCGAAACTTAACATTTTATAATTTAGCTTATTCTAAAACAAAAAAAAAAAAAATTTGGTAACTAGCAAACCAAGCATCCTGTGACCATTCTATCAGTCCCTTCGCTCCTACGGCTTCAGCTGTTGAGTTTTTTTGGCTAGATTTTTGCATCATGTGTCTTAAAAAAATGTGTTGAATAACAACATGAAGTTTCGTGATTTTTTGAAAATTTTGATTTTTTGAAAAATAAAAAAATGCTTGAAAATAGGAAAAATTGATGAAATTGTTTGAGTTTGACATTTTGAAAAATATGGAAATATTTTAGAAAATACTTGAAGTATTTTTTTTTTAGAGAATTTGTGATAATTTTGAAGACCTTCAAATTTTTGGAAAATAAAACACGTGTTTGAAAATTTAAAAATTATGAGAATGTGCACAGATTATTTTATGTGTGTTAACACTATATGGTTGTGATGCCGTGGGGTATACAATTTGTGTTCTGTTGTCACATTTTGAGCATTATAGGGACCATTTATAAATGGGATTTTGTCAAAATTTTTTGATATAAAGTCTTTTTAAAGGAAAAAGATACAAAACCTTTGAGGGTGGGATTTTTGTGGCAAAGAAGACCTCGAGAAACTCGGGGGGTCTTAGAATAAAACTTGTTTTGAAAGAAAAACTTAGAAAATTTTTTGAAAATGGAATTTTGAATAAAAATTTTGAAGAAAAAGTTTGGAAAACCTTTAAAAATGAATTTTGAATTTAGAAAACTTTGAACTTGATAAAAACTTTGGAAGGAAGAGTTTTGAGGATTGAAACCTTGAAAATCTTTGATGATTGATTTTGAACAAGACTTTTTTAAGGAAAAAGTTTTAGAAAACCTTGAAACTTAATTGGAATAGAAACCTTTTAAAAAAGAGGCTTAGAAAAAGTTTTGAGATGGATTTTGAATGAAACTTTTTAGATTTAATTTTGAAAATGACTAGGTCTTGATTTTGAAATAGCTTTTGGAAGAAAAAATTAAGGAACCTTAGAATTGATTTTGAAAATAAACTTTTGAAGGAAAAATTTTACGAACCTAACAATTGATAAAATAGACTTTGTTGTGTCATGCTTTCTTTTTCTTTGTTTTCTTTTTTTGTTCCTCTTTTCCCTTGAATTGTATATACTGTATATTGATGCTTGTTACCATGATTTGACTTTCAGGATGACAAACGTCAGTGATGATTGTTTTGAGTGGAGACGTCGATCCAGCAAGGGGGTGTGCATAGATTCTGTTGGTAGTTCTAGTCAGTCTAGAGGCGGTCATAGATTAACAAACAAGACTTCCTCCAGTCAGAGTGGAAGGGGGAGTATGCCTCCAGTTGACCCTTTTTCACCAGTCGAGCCAGCCTTTGAGGGAGAGATGGATGCTAAGGATGAGGTCCCGAGCTTGGGAGACCGTGTGACTGGTTACGGTAGAGCCTCTACTAGATGGAGGCAAACAGATGCAGATTTGGGGGATCTAGAGGTACCAGACATTCCTCCATTGGGAGACTTAGCCCATCATCCCAGTGTATATTCTCGGTAACACTTGCCCCCTCCTCGTGTACATACATCATTTAGAGGGGCCGTCCACCAGGCTTTAAGTACTATACAGTGGGCTGCTCTATCCTACCGTGCCTTTCTAGCAAAGATTGGGTTCGGGGCATTCATGGGATTATAGAAAAATTGCATGAACTGTCATTTAGTATTAGCATTGATTGAGAGATGGTTTGGCGAGACAAGGACCTTCCATTTTGTGGGCTTTGAGCTGGGTCCAATTCTGTTAGACTGGGCCATTATTACGGGACTTTCTTTTATCGGCCGTCAGATCACCTTGCAGCCAGTGAGTAGGGACGAGGCTTGTACTTTATTGGACTTGCCACCTTCTAACCGTTTTCCCTTTCCTGTGTCTTAGCTTAGTCGAGACGAGAGTACCTTTTTTATTGAGCTACCACCTCAGTGATGAGACATTATGAGGCGATGATTGATTCTATATATTATTTTTAGCTGTTTCTGTAATAACAACAAGTCGATTGTCCTTTTTAGATTGGTGAGTGTGGTAGCTGACCTGGGAGCCTTGTCAAAGTTGGACTGGGGGTCTTTCTCTTTTCTTCTAGGAGACAAAGTTATTCACGCCAGTTTTTGATCCATTTTGCTTCAATGAGTTGAATTCCCATAAGGATTCAGAGAGAGAGAATATTTACTTTGACTAGTAGGACTGCCTCGTTACTTTAGATTAAAGAGAATGGCGGTGCCACAGTTGAAATTCTGATGGAGGTTCTATATGCCATCAATGTAAAGGGTAGCTACTCGTGCCAATCCCTATGGTGGTGATTTTTCTTGTGAGGGATTCTCTTGACATTTTTTTTGTTCTGATACTCTAATGGCTCCATGTGTTTGTGGATGGTAGGCTATTAAGTTATAAGGATTGATCTTGAAAGGTTTGGTGATATTTTGCTTTTGTGTCATTGTTCAGGATGCTTTCATTATCTGTGTTGATGGACTTGGGGAGGCAGACTCTGTAGTGGACGTCTGGAAGTCTTTAGATATCCAAGCTTTGGATATCTTGCAAGTTTTGTTTTTTCAAAAAAGATTTTAGCATGACAAATAAAACATTTCATGATTAAGAGTCATTTATTTTAGATTAGCCCATTATGTACTTGATATTTACATGATACTTTGATAAGTTAAAATCAAGGGATTTCTCCTGTAGGCTTTACTAAGGCCTTTAGGGTCTGGAAATATGAAAGGCGGTCTAATTTACCAACTTTTATCTAATACTGCGGAGGCATCTTTTTTGCAGAGCTTGATAGTGACTCCTCTGGGATTTGAACTGATTTGCAGGGATAGTAGACTGTTGATTGCTGTTTGATGCTTAATAGTTGAATTTTGGGTTGACCCTTTTGCTTAGTCTCCTTTGGAGGGGGGACAATATCCCATCCTACAAGTATGATGCTGACCATTAAATTGTTACAGATGAAGATCACCCTATAATTGTGCCCCTAGTCCTTTGCCCATGTTGGAAGCCTCTACTGTTGAGGTGGTTAGCAACCATGTTCTCAACTGTCGAATGACTGGAGTAAGCCGAATCTTTTTAAGCGGTTGACACGTGTCTAAAAGCTTAGAAGTTGGAGAGTTATGTTGTGGTAATGCATGGAACTGATAGAACTTTGCAAATCATGAAGTCTTCTTCTATATGGATGGAGATTGTCATGACATGGTGTGGAGGTAATGTCTTGTAGATAGATGGCCAGTTCTTCTTACTCTTTAATGTAGGTTAGCCCTCTTCCAATAATTGGGCTCATCCTTGCATGAGTTTGAATCGGGTAGGATGCTGGAGGGGTTTTATGAGTTCAGTTGTGCTCTTTGACTTGGAAAAAAAAATGCAGTTAGCATGTGAAGTTGAAGATTTTATGCAATGTACATCCTATAAAGGCCTCTTCTTTGAGGGAATCTAGGCATGATGATGAGTCCATTTGGAGGTGGGGTTTTGACTCTATTATTGAATACAATACCTCTTTGGCAAGTGCCAGTTGATGATTCTCTGTTTAGGCAATCTCGCCTTCAGAAACAGAGAGGGATTTAGGCCCTTCTTGGAACGTGGTTCTATACATGTCATGAATGCTTAGGGTTAAGAAACTCTTAGGAGTTTTGGTAGGTTCGATTAACATGAGATTGGATTGCTCCTTTCTCTCTATGGTTGATTAAATGCGTGAGAATGTAATGACTTGAGTTTCTTGAAACTCTTGTCTTAGAATAGATATGGATGCATAAGCATAATGGAAGTGAATATGTGAGCATCACGATGATAGTAAATGAATAGTTTAGAAGACCCCCTTCTTGTCTTGCTTCTACCTTCAGCTCTCTTGGTACTTAAAGATGAGGGGGGAGGGGGGATAGAAGACAAAAACTAAAAGATAAGTTAGCATCTTGATTTGAAAGTTTTTATGCAATGTATGTCCTACGGGTGCCCCTACTTGAAGGAAAAACTAAACATGATGCATTTGGCTCACTTTTTAGAGATAAGGGTTTTACCCCTGTATATAGATACCATACTGTTGGTTGAGAATATTCATTCATTCATTCATTTGCGAGACATAGAAGAGTACATTGAATTTTTGAGTTTAGATGCAACGAAATTGAAATACATTTTAATATGGGGAAAGGGGACACTTTCCTTGGGACTTCTACCTATCTATTTTTACATTTGAAATCCTAAACTATTCTTGAGTCTTCGGATTGATCTTCTTTGCATTTGACATTGAGGAAGTCATTGAGAGACCTTACTTTTTGGTTACCCCTTGTCTTCTTGTCAACCCTATCTCCGTGAACATAGAGGGATTGGAGCCCCTCTTCATGGAATGACTTGAAATGTATGCCATGAGTCCTTAGGGTTACATGGTAACCCTTAGGATTTTGGTGTGTTTTATACAAATGAGTGTGATCTTAGTATCACTCTCTATGGGTTGATCATATGCATGAGAATGTAGTGACTTGAGTTACTTTGAAACTCTTATCTTGAAATGGAGTATTGATTGCATGAACATGTATACCAAGAGTATAGAGAGAGAAAGAATGCAATTGTAAAGTAAATATGTATGCATAAGCATTTATACAAGCATTATAACATCAGAAGTAGACAAAGATAAAGAAAAGTAAAGCAGTTGTCCTTTCCTCCATGGTTTTGAAATTGCCGTGCGTGTCTAAAATCCAACAGAAGTTGGACTATGCATGGTTTCTGCATGAGCATGAGGTTAAAGGCTTGCTAATGCTTTCCAAGAAGGCTCAGTACTCAGATCTTCAAATGTAGGCCTACTCCCCGAGGTGGTGCCATTATCAGTTGATGATTCGAGCAGGGGAACCATCAAGAGGCTGTAGGCTAAGAAACTGACACAGCACCCACCCACAACTAATATACCATTCTCCCTTCTAACTAGAAAAGTCGTAACCAGGTAATAATGCAAATATGCAAATGCGAGTGCACATGTAGTGTGTGTGTGGAATTTTAAAAAATGGAGGAAATGACCCAACAACTCCCATCCATCCTGTCTATTCCATTCTATTCATTCATGACATATATGACATAAAATAAAATGTGAACAAAGTTCCACCTACAAAAGAAAATGCACAAAATCAGTACTTTGATGACAAACTTAATGCAAGATTGAATGATTGAATATGAATTGAATGCAAGTGATGGCATATTTTTGAAAGCAGCTTTGAAAAGTTTTGATTTTTAAAAAATTTGAAGTGGACAAAATTGGACATATTAATTGAAGATTCTAGATGAGTGAAGGGTGAAAAGACATGAAAATGGCCTAACCTTCTAAGCGTTCCCAGTGGAGTCGCTAGTTGTCGCGCCTCGATTTTTCGTACTTGGACAAATACAAGTGAGAAAAATATGGTATTCTTTCATTAGAACTCATCCTTCTAAAGGACGAGTGCGACTAGATTTGAATTAGAAATTAATTTGAATAAAGGCTTTTGGAAAAAGATTTGGAGTTTGCACCTAATTTTGTTAAGGTAAGTTAGATCACCTAAAACTAAGTACAATTTAAAAATTAAACGTAGAGTTTGTAAAAAGGTTTTGAAAAACTTACTCAAGAGAGGGTTTTGGGAGAGAACAGGTTGTTTGGCAACCTTTGAAAAGATTTAAGCCCTTTTTTAAAAATAACTCCGTTTTTTTCTTTGAAAATAGTGATTCTAGGTTCGTAGGTTAGTTACATATAAAAAAGATGCGCAAGGCTATCACCCTATCCTGCCCTTACAATAGTTACATGTCTTTCTACCTTAGGTTCACTCATTTAGAATTTCCGATTAGCCGTTGTCCAATTATACCCACTTTGAGAAGAATTTTGAAAAGAGGTTTAATGCGATATATGACATGCAAGTGCAAGAAAAGATTTGATTTTGAAAAATAGATTGAAAAGGGGGTTTGAAACTTGAAAAAGGTTGTGGAATTAGATATTCGAAAAAGGTTGTGACTGCACCTATGAGGGTTGCCTAAGTATTCCTTTATTGGGAATTAAGTCAGTCATAGTTTGGACTCGGGGTCCGATTGAAAATAGACATTTTGAGGTCTTGTTTAATTTGAAAAGATACTTTGGGGCCTTTAGAAAACTTGATTTTAAGAGGGTTTGAATTGAACTTTGATTGGAAGATTTGAAATTGAACTCGGAATTGACTTTGATTTAAAATTGAACTTGATGATTTGAAATTGACCGTTGAAGTAGAACTTGGACTTGATTTAGAAAGATTAAGTTAAGCTTTGAAATCAACTTGACTTAGATTGAAGTTTTAAAACCATCTTGCTTTTTACTTGAGTTTAAAGAAGAGTTTTTGAAAAGAGTCAAAGCTTCCTAACTGTTGGGTTAGGGTCGAATGAGGGTTTAGACATCTTAGGACCTAGGTAACCTAGGGTTGAAACATGCACTTGAAATAAAAATGTTTGATTTTAGAAAGTTGAGTTTTAAGAAAGTTTTGAATTAGAAAGCTTCAAATTAGGAAAGTTTTGAATTAGGAAAGTTCCATATTAGGAAAGAGTTGATTTTGAAAAGATTTGAACTTAGAAAGATTTGAAATTTTGAAAGATTTGAGAGTTTGAAATTAAGAAATGTTTAAAAGTCTGAATTTAAGAAATATTGAAATTAGGAAAGATTAGAATTAGAAAAAATTTAGTAGTTTGAAATTTAGAAAGTCAAGATTTGAAAAGGTTTGAAATTAGGAAATATTTGATTTCTATTTCCTAACATAGATGATTGAATTTTATTTCCAAAAATAAATGATTTGATTTTGTTTCCAAAATTAGAGGATTTAATTTGGTTTTCTAATTTGGTAGATTTGATTTGACATAGAGTTGGAAGGTTGAGTTTTAAAAATTTTGGATTTGAAAATCTATGATTTGATGCAAAAATGGGTTTCGGATATGTATGATTTGATGTAGAAAATAATTTTGAAACCTATGATTTGAGGCCAATAGAATGTCATGATTCAAGAAAGAAATTAAGGTTTCCTAACCATGGATTCAAGGGCTTGACTTGGACTCCAATATGAAGAGGTTTTAGAAAGTAGATTTGCAAAACTATTTGGAAAGAGGTTTGAATATAGACTTTTGCAAATCTCTTGAATATATCATTTTCCTAAAATGATTCTAACTATGGGAAGATTAGAACCATTCTAGGGTTGTGATTTTGACAACAACTAGGATTTGAAATATGGACCATAATGATCGCATTAAATGTAACACCTTTCCTAAAACATTCCTAACCATGGAATGACTAGAATCATCTTAAGATTGTGGCTTGGATAAAAATAATTTAGGGTTTGAACCCAAAATTTGGACCTTGATGGTTACATTGAATATAATGTTGACCTAAGGGGTCATTTGTTGACCCAAGGGGTGATCTCCATTGCTTGTAATTGATTTTGATGATCACAAAATCTAGTCATTATGATCTAACATGTTTAATTTAAGTATGCAACTTAGTTTAAATGAATTAGATCTTGTTAGCACTTTATAAGAGTGCCAACACCATAATGGGTACATGAGCAGGATGTGAGAAATCGAACAAACTCAAGTTGAAGACACTAAAGACATGTGCATAATGGATATGGGTATTGATTTCTATGGGGAGCTTATTGTAAAGACCTTTGATCCTCATATCTTGGTTCCACTAAAAGAATTGTGCAAGCTTGAGCATGTCTTTCTCAAAAGCATTTTGAAAGAAGGCTAAGTGAGAAGTATGTCGAGATTGATGACAATACAGATGATTGGTAACACTTAGTAATCGAACAAATAAAGAGACTTCATTATACAAGTATATTGCTAGCTTCAAGTGGTTTGACGAACCAAAAAGGGCTACAAAATGGTATGGAATATCTAAGGAGCTCTCAAAACTGTGAGGGAATTCACTAGAGTCAAGACATGTCTACACCATCGAAGATTGATTATCAAAAAGGATAAATTAAGGTTTGTGGAAAACAATAACAACTACAGTAGAGAACCAGATTGCTGACAATCTTGATCTGAGGCAAATGACCAAAATAGACAGGGAGACAGATTGACAATACAAGTTGAATATTGCAAACAACCATATGGAAGATCAAATCTCAAATAAAGCAAAGATACAGATTGGAAGAACAAGGTGAAGTTTATAAACAACATCGTTGAAGAGTAATAACCAATACAGTGGCTAATCGAGATTGGCGACACCAGAAAGACGATTGTTGACATTGCTACATCAAAAATTGCCTGGAGCCTGATTGGCAGCACTAGTAGAAGATTGCTGACAATCTCGGCAGAAAACGAAAATTCAAAAATACGCTCCAACGGTCAGAATTTTCCTAACTATCTTAGCCGTTCGCGCATTAAATACATCCCCAACAGCTCTAACGACTATTTCTTGTGAGAGACTATAAATATATGAGTTCAAACTCATTTATGGGCAAGAGATAAGCATCTTAAAGTTCAAAAATCCCAAAGCCGTAAATCTTCCTCATTACTTCGTAACTGTCATCATCCGAGAGGAGTTATTGAGCTGTAACTTGCATTATTCTTACTTTTAAGAGTGACACTGATTATCTTATAATTGTATTATCTTTTAAAGGTTGTTGTAACCCCTAAAAGCTTAAGTATAGTTTGATAACACTCTGAAAGATCGAGAGCTTGGTTGAAGCTTCTCGGCTCTAAGGATTTGGTGTAAATCCTTGGATGTAATAGCGAGCTGGGCACTAGAAAAAACTAGCAGCTATGTAAGAAAAAGATTACGTAGTGGAACACCCTTGAGAGGATTGAGGAATAGAGGACGTAGGCAAGGTTTAAGCCAAACCTTTGTAAATCTCTTATTCTCTGCTCTTTTCTGTGCATATGTGCGAGAATGATTATTGCTGAATGCTTGTGCATGTTACTCTTGATTGCCAGCAATCTAATTTTATAATTGCCATATCTCTTATTTGTTGTTGTTGCCCAAAACTGATTTTAATTAACCAGAAAAATCCAGCAATTTTAAAGATCCCAATTCAACACCCCTCTTCTTGGGATTGTCCTTGCCTCAACATATATCACTTTCCTAAAACAATCCTAATGATGGAAATGCTAGAATCATCCTAGAAGTGTGATTTTGAAAACAAGTTTGAAAGAAGAAAGTTTTGAATGCAAGCTTTGAAAGAGAACTTTGATGCAAGTTTGAAAATAACTTTGAATGCAATGTATGAACATGATAACTACAATGCAATAGGGACGTGAACATACAAGGTTGGGCTTCACCACATAATTAAGGGGGCCGAACCCACACCGTCTTAGGTCAAACTTGAAGAAAGCCCCTAGCACGGTGACCTTCAACAATCTTTCCTAGGCATGAATCGAGAAGTCCCTTGTTTCAAGCATGCAAGAAGAGGAGGTAAAAGATGATGATTAAAATAGAAGAAAACCCAAGTGGGTTAGGAGAGAGAAGAGAGAGGAGGATTACATAAAAATAAATAAAAACCAACATTGTCTTCTTCTTGCTTTATTTGCTTTGTTTGCTTTACTTGACTTGAACTTTGAGAGCCTTGAAAATGCAGTACTTGATCTTGAATGAATGCTTGGAGGCTTGTGTTTAAGTGTATAGAGTGTATAGAGGCTAGGGTTTGAGTGTATGAATGCTAGGGTTTAAGGAGGCTTAAGAGAATTAGTGTTTTGAGGGAATTCAAGCACTGGTTTTAGAGAGGTAGAGTTTTTTGACTGAGTTTGTGGACCCTTTTACGTAGGGGAGGATTTGTATTTGTAGGCAATTAAAATAGGAACCAACACCTGTCGCTGTGGAGCCAATGCAATTTTAACCTTGGCGCCACTAGGAGTGATGCCAGGCCATTTATTGGATCGTAGTGGCATCAACCACTTAGGAAAGTTTTAAGGCAGCAAGAAACATGTCTTTTGACCCTTAAAATGCAAGGTAAAAGATTTGGCTACTTGTCCTAGTGAGCGCCATGCAATTTTTGGCTTGGCTCCACTAGAAGTGACTCTAGAAAGTCTGAGAATGATCTGGAAGGCTGGGGATGGACGGAAACCTCTATGAGAGTATCTCAGAGGTAAATGGCTTAAGAGCCAGTGCTAGAGTAGTTGAAAAGGGTGACCTGCCTACTAGGGGCAAAATAGTCAATTGGACCAAAAAAACACTAGAATGGACCTAAAGTGACTCGTGAAAAGGCTTAAAGGTTGAAAATACTATTAAGAGTGTTCCGAGGAGTTGTCGGTTGTATCGTCCAGGTTTTCAGACACCAAGCCCTACTCTGCTCGGGAAAAAGCAAGGTGCTCTCTTGTTAGAACTGATCCTTCTAAAAGGACGAGTGCAACTAGATTTGAACTTGAAAACTTTATTTGAATAAGGGCTTTTGAAAAAAATTTGGAGTCACCACCTAACATAGTTAAAGATGTGTTGGGTCATCTAAAACTAAGTGTAATCCGAAGACTAAACTTAGATTTTCAAAAAAGAGGTCCTAGTAACCTTTTGAAAGCCCTTTTGAAAACGTGATTCCGATTTTGGTCTTTAAAATAGAAATCTATGGTCCAGGGGTTGGTTACGTGTAGGGAAGATATTCTAAGATCATCAACCTACCCTTCCCTTTCGGTACCTACATGTCTAATCATCCTTAGTTCACTCACTTGAATAACTGGTTACTAATATCCACTTAATATCCATTTTAGAATTTTGAAAAATGGGTTTGGTCATCACTTTTTGGATGAATGATGCATGATGTATGTTTTGAAAAGATATTTAAAAACATAGAAATTTTGAAAGGATTTGGAATGGGTGTCTTGAATTGATAGAAATTTTTAAAAAGGGAACTTGGGTTGAAATAAAGCTTATGATCGCACTATTTTAGATTGCCTATGCATCTCATTTGGCAAGAATCAGGTCATTCGTAGTTTGGGTAAGGGCCCCATAGAAGAGAGGCGCACTGAGGCCATTGGAAAGTTTTGGAGACACTTTAAGGTCTTTGGAAAGGTTTGAAAACACTTTAAGGTCTTTGGAAAAAGAGAACTTGAGAGTTTAGAAAATGCTTTTAAAATAAGACGTAGAATTTTTGGACTATTTTTTAAATCAGATTTAAAGATGTTTTTAAACATTTTCAAAATTAACTTAAGGGAGTTTTGGAAGGGTTTTGGAATAACTCAATGAAGTTTTGAAATGTTTTGACGTATTGTTTTGAAAACTTTGGAAGTAAAGTTTGGATTGAAAATACTCTTGTGAACTTGTCTTCGAAAAGCTTTTAAAAGTAGTTTTTTGAATACCCTATTGAAAGACATGTTTGATGTTTCATCACCTTTAGGAGGTTAGTCATTGAAGAACTAAACTCCTTTAGGATTATGAGTTTTGAAAACAAATTTAGAAAAAGAAGGCTAGAAGCTTCTCTTTTGGTTTTTAAAACTTTAGGGATATAAAACCCTTCTTGAATATCTCACTTATACTTGATCATTTCTAACCATGGGAGGATTATGGTTGTTTCAAGAATGTGATATTTGAAGGTTATATTTAATGTATCACCTTCTCTCGGAATCCTTAACCATAAAAGGATAAGAACATTTTAGAGTTGTGAGTGTTTGGAAACATTTTGAAAATAGTTTTTGAAAAATGTTAATTGTCTAGCCACTTTAGTTGAGACAAGTTTAAGAGAACTTGTAGGCATTTTTGAAGATAGAGTATAGGGGTATTTGAAAAGGGTTTTGGAGTTGATTTTTGAAATCGCAAGATAGTAGGATGTTTTTGAAAGTATGTTATGAAAATGGGTTTTCGAGTTGAAAGATTATTTAAAAAGAGGTCTTTGAATTGGAACCTTGAAGCTTACTAACCTAGGTTGGGTTGACCTAGGGTTAACTAACTAAAGTTAGGTTGAACTAGGGTTGGGTTGACCGAGGGTTAACTAACTAAGGTTAGGTTAACCTAGGGTTAAGGTGACCTAGGGTTAACTAACTTGGGTTAGGTTAACCTAGGGTTAAGGTAACCTAGGGTTAACTAACTAATGTTAGATTGACCTAAGATTAAGGTGACCTAGGATTAACTAACTAAGGTTAGGTTAACCTAGGGTTTGGTTGAACTAAGGTTGGATAACTAGGGTCATGTTAACCTAGGATTGGAATGTGGTTTTGAACTAGGGTTTGGAACTAGTGGTTTTGGAAAGGTGGTTTTGAATTAGAGTTTGGACCTAGTGGTTTTGAAAATGTGGTTTTATGCATGAAACTTGAAAGTGTGCTTTGAAAACCATTTTATGAAATCTACTCAAGTGAGTATTAGGGTCCTATGGTTGGTATTTAGAAACCACTCGAGAGAGAGTTATCTTGGAACCATTTCACCTACTAACTCAATAGAGTAACACTTGTGAAAATCAACATTGAATAGATAGTTTTGAAGACTTGAATTAATGAGAATGAACCTTTGAAAATTAGTTTTGGAAAGAGGGTTTTGGAAACCACTTTTAGGATTTTGAAAACTACTCTAAAAAATAAAGGTTTTTATGGTTGATTTGAAGGAAATTACTCTAAAGAGAACTCCATGGGATCATTCCAATCACAATATTCAAGAGAGCAAAACCTTTAAAAATGAAAATGACAATGGTAGTTTTGAGAAATCATTTTTATACAAATTAAAGAGAATGAAACTTGGAGAACCCTTCTTAAAGAGGGTTGTTTTGGAAACTATTTTTGGGGTGTAAAAAACCAATTCTAATGAACTAGGGTTCATATGGTCAAGATAATGAGAAAATCACTCAAGAGAGGGTTCCACGAGACCATTTCAACCACAAGGTTCAAGAGAGGGGATTATACAAAAATCAATATAGAAGAGAAGAGCTTGAAAACCAATTTTATGCCCCATGAAATGCAAAGAAATAAAGAATGCAAAATGAAGTCAAAAGGCTTAAAGGGGGGTTTTCTAAGACATTCGAAATTGACCTAGACTTCAAGGAACTAACTCTTAGGACCATTTTTAGGAAAACACTTGGATATGGAATTTGAAGAAGACATAGAAATGAAGATAGTGAAAATGTTTACAAAATGATGATGGACATGAGAATAGGGCCAAGCGTGCAATATATGAACATGGTAACCATATGCAAGGGGGTCATGAATTCATACAAGGCTATAGGCCACACCAAATTGCAAGATGCTCCAAGGTCATACCATCTTAAAGTAGGCTAGTAAGAGATCCCCTTACACGGTGGCTCTCACAAGCTTTCTTCTAGGCATGAACTATAAGCTCTCTTGTTTCAAGCATTTAAGAAAGAGGGATAAAAGATGAGGGTTTAAAATAGAGAATAGCCTAAGTAGGCTAAGAGAGAGAAGAGAAAAGTGACGATGACAAAAGTGTAAAAAAGAATACCACCTTTTGCCTTCAAACACCTTCAAACCTCCATGGATGCTTTAACTTGAACTTGAATGGCCTTAGAGAGGCTTGAAGGAGCTGGAATGGGATCTTCTATGGCATTGAGGGCTTTGTAGGTGTGGTGTATGGGCTAGAGGGAGATAGAATCTAACCTAAGTGTTTGGAGGGTGAGATATATATGAAAATTTGAGGTTCAGAGAATATTATTGCAGAGCTTCACTGCTATTTTCGATTCTAGAATATGCAAAGGGGGAGGCCTGTATTTATAGGCAAAGCTGGAGAGGACTGGCGCATGTAGTACATGCACCTAAGCAAATTTTGCCCTTGCGCATGTGTTACATGCGCTAGTACTGTTCCACTAGTAGAATGCCACGTGGCACACTTTGTACTAGCTAAATCTTAATGGGCAATTAAAGTATGATCGATCTGGTCAAAATCTAAGTGCATCTAGTATACGCTCCGCCGCTGGGAATGTTTGTTTAAATTTTACCTCGATAATTGTGCAATCCGGGAAAGATTTGGAGAAATTGGTTGCATCCATGATGCTGTCCTAGTGTTTCTCAAGAACTTGGAATTTTCGAGGAGCTTCAAAGGTGTTTGGGAGAATGAGATATCGTCTCGGGAAGTGTGCATGAAAACACACTTTTGCGGAGCATCTGTGATACGCTCCATGGATGTTCAAAAGAAGTTGCTTTTGGGTAACGTGATTAGGGTCTTCGTGAAGTGATTTCTTCGATCGGACTGTACTGATGGAATGTTCTTTGAAAATATTTTTGAAATTTTTTTAATTTATGCATTTCTCAAGTCATTTGATGGTGCGTTATATTAGAGAATTGGAGAAAAAGACAAGAAGTCACGAATTTGTAATTTATCTCTACTAGTTGTCAGTCTCCCTGTAAGGCCTATTCAAAATTTAGAAGCCCAAACTGGAGTATTTTGTGTTTGAAATAAGATTAGCTTTTGGAATTATTTTACAAAAAAGTTTCACAACTTCTATAATAGGCTTTTAATTTTAAGTTCCAAAGTTAAATACATTTTAGGGCCCATTTGCTACAAATTGTTTGTATAAATTTTGACAATCTCTTACAGTTTATTTGTGTTCAACTATTATATGTAATGGGCCATTCCTCAAAAGGATATGACCATTGGTCTCTTGGAGGTTTTCCTAATAGAGATTTCTTTCCACTGCGAAAGGAAGAGTTTCTGTCAAACCATCCTACCCTAAACAAAGATATGCTGGAGTATGTATATACTTTCGACCATGTTTTATGGTAAGTGTAGCTGGGATGGTTACGCGTGACTTCAGAAGAGACTGGTTGTGAACAATTAGATTATATCTTGAAGTAACTAATTTTCGATTGTAGCCTCGTGTAGAGGGCATAGTTCACCTCTCACAATTCTTATAGGTTTGCTTGTCTGTTTTCTTTTAATTGTATTTTATAATTAATTATTATTATTTTTGTGTAGCTTGATTTATTTTTAGACTCTGTGTTTATTTGATTAATCTAAAATTGTATGTTTTGCTTTATGCAAATCTTATAACATTAGTTGTGTGTTTTTAAAGGTTAAATAAAGTTTTGGATAGTCACAGTTGTCAATTCTATATTGGTGAATGTACCGTTTTTTGTATTGATATGGCACATACAAATACCAATACATTTTAATGTATCATTTCGAATTTATCGCAACTTATATTATACATATTTTTCAAAAATAGATATACTTATTTGCAAAATTTTATGTTCATAAAAATGATAATATGACATTATATACTATATTTTATCAATAACAGGTATAATCTCTGAGTAGCCTTTGACTAATAATAATGATATCAGCTTTTAACATATATATAATAGGCTTTAACCTCATTTTATTTACGAAAGTAGCCTTTGGGTGTGTTGCCGGAAGGCCCAGAATGCCCCGGAACGAACGAAAATGGAACGAAAGGCCGGAAAAGACCGAAAAATATCAAAAAGTTCCGGAATAGAAGCCAAACAAAATCAAAGCCGTTGTTTACCGTTTTACTGTCGGACCGATATGTTTTGGTCCGTACCGGCTGGTACGAAACAATATTAATAACCATGATTGTAGCACCTCTAGTTTTAAAAGCAATGGTAAGGTGGACGTCTCCCACTCCCAGTGTTATGACTATAGCTATTAGGGCACCGACACATGTTAGATTCCCTGTAGATATTAGACTTTACATTCAACCAAACACACATATACATATACACTAGGAATAATCAGTGCCTACAGTATTTTTTGACAAAATTTAGAATGCAAGCATAGATATGGAACTACAACTTAAATCATAAACATTTATTTTAAATGACAGTCACATGCATATGGCTTTATTGTAATTTAAGTACTATTTTTGTTCTTAAGTGAGACTTACAATGAATGCTATCAAATTCTAAAAGTCATGGATGAATTTTCTCCTATACCACGAAATCCTTGTCTATGAGTACAAAAAAGGACATATATGTTAAGTAGATTACACTAAATAGGACTTAAGACATGTTTAGTAAAGAAAGAAAAACAAAAGTAAAACTAAAACCAACTGAAGTATACATGCTTATGTATTGTTTTCTCACTTTTACCAATAGAATCTTACAGGGCAATATAAAAGTACAATGTCAATGCAATTTTCAACCGAAAGATGTTAAAATCAATCAACAAAGAATATAAATGGAAAAACATTAAGTTTTCAATAAAAAAATATCAATCATGGATCTTCTAAACTTGCTATTAGATTCTTTCCCAAACTTCTTAGGATGTGTGATATCTTGTGGTTCTTGCAGAAATTTAATCTTTTTCATCACTACCAAAGCAAAAAAAAAAAAAAAAATACAGTAGTAATGTGGACTAATTAAAAAAAAGGAAAAGAAAATTAATGAGGACCTAAAAAATACAGATACGTTATTGGGAAGACTATACTACGTTGGCCATATTCCTTTATTCACATGGCGATCATATTCTTTCATTCACATAGCAATTGCTCTGCATAAACATGGCGACCATATTCCTTCATTCACATAGCGACTGTTCTGCATAAAGTAATCATACAAAATAAGGCATGCTTGAAGAAGGAATGCTTGGGCATATTATAGTACATTTGCCATAATCTCTCAAATTTTCTAATTTTCTACCATGCTTATAAAATCCACCATGACCATCATATTTATACCAGTTTAACCCTTTATTTCAACTTTATATTTCAACCTTAAACAAATTCGAACCCATTTATTTTTATATTACAAAAGAAGACAATTTGTTTAAGCATTCTTTCTGAAAAAACTAAGTGAAGCGCAACGCTCTGCTCACACAAATGACATAATGAAAATTAAAGAAATAATCGTGTACAACCGAAAATAAATGAAAATTAGTATTGAGAAAGAGACTCACTTTTAACATCTCAACACCCATTTCTCTCTTTACCTTTCTCACTCCAAAGATCTGGCCCCTACGAAAATTAAATTAGAGACATCTCAATTCAATTACAGAAAAGAAGGATTAGGAAGCGGTGAAGAGCTAAGTTGAGCACAACAAACCCATATCAAAAAAGCAATAAGAAAATAAGAATAAGGACAAATGACTTAATTGGAAGCAGTTAAAATTTACACTGTTAGGTGAGGTTAGGGGGAAGACTAACGACAAATAACTTGCCAGGTTCAAGCAAACTTCAGCATTATAAAAATAAGGAAGGCTCCCATACTTTTATGTGGACCTCAATAAAGATTAATTACTCAGAAATGGGTAATGTTATCATCAATTTGCATATTTTAAGTCAAAAACTCAACTTCAACCAGTGAGATTGTAACCACAATAAAAATCCCTCTCAATTTAATCACATAGTAGGTACTAAAACCATATTTAATCGATCAATACAAATGACAACCCAAAACAAATACAACACAATACTAAATAGAGAGAACCTTGCGATTTCGACATTATTCTCTTGAAATTCTTTGCATATAATAGAAAAACTTCAAGACTTCACACTCACCAGAAAATGACAGTGCGATTCGAGGGTGTGCTTGAAAACACATAGTAGCAGATTGAATATAAACTGATGGGGACCGATTAGGAATCCCCCTATATCGAGAATAGGGCTTCTAGGATACATGTCAAGCAAGAAGACAATGGAGATTAACCCTGAGAGCTCCAACTGTCTCGAGCACGATCGAGCAGAACGCATTGAGCAAGGCCGAGTAGATCGGGCCGAGCACAACCGAGCAGACCATGCCGAGCACGACAGCACGACCGAGCAGACCTCTTGGTATGGTGCCGAGCATCTTCCTCCTCTACAGCATTAGTGGGGGCCACCACTGACAACCTAATCATGATAACGTGCTACCAGCTCCACGACTTTGTGTGTAGTAGGAGGTAGTCACCTTCTTTCATTTTGCCGCACACCTAAAGGAGTGCCACGTGTGAAGTTAGACAACCACTCCCCCACTACCCTGCCACCAGTTAGGTCCTCCAATGTCACGCTGCCACGTGGAGAGATAGTCATCTCTCTCTATCTCCATGCATGTAACACCCTCTTAAGGCTTTTAGAATGCCTACTTATATAAAAGGAAAACTCATCTTCTCCAAGGAGGTACGCAAACGTAAACCCTAACCAAAACTCTGTTGAAATATCTCCAGAAGCCTAATTTTGGCATTGGAGTGCCTTTGGTAGGCATCACACCAGTGCCCCTCATTCCTTTTTCCCTCTCAGATTACCAGAACAGCCCGTCACCCGCCTAGAGATTGATCTTACAAGTTTACTGCTTTATCAGTTGGCGCTGTTTGTGGGAAACAATTGTTTTTATTTTCATGGTTGTCACCAGGTCCGGCACTTCGCATGTACCCTTACCCATGGATGACCAAAACACCAACAGGGTCACGGATGACCAAAACACTAGCAGAGTTACAACCCTCGAAACTCAGATGGCCGATGTTATGGCCAATATGCAGATGCTGATTACCCATAACTAGGAGTTACTTCAACGACTCTCTATTGCCCAAGGAGGAGGACAACCACCTAGAGCTCAACCGGAGAATGGAGGAAGAAGTCATGTCAGCATGCCCGTGAATGAAGACCCCATTCTTCCAGACTGTGGAGTGTGACCCCCTGGCAGTGCGTTACCGCCCTGAAACAGCGTCGCCCAACCAGGGGAATCACAAAGCCGGGCCCCTAGTCCACACCTGCGACATCACCCCCAGCACATCGAGGTTAAAGGAGACAGGGTGGACAACCCCCCGGCCTGGGACGAGTGTTTTAGAGCCCTCTAGGCTCAAATGACCGGAGTTATGGAGGTAGTGAAGACCAGAACTCCGAACACTGCCGAGGAGATGGTGAACAGAACCGACTCCTCGTTCACCCAAGCAATCATGCAAATCCCCCTACCACCCAAGTTTAAGATGCCAACTATAGAGATGTTCGTTGGGACAAAGGACCCATTGGACCACCTGGAAACCTACAAGGCCTTGATGTAGTTGTAGGCCATCCTAGACGAGATTATGTGGAGGGCCTTTTTGGTCACTCTTAAGGGAGCAGCTAGAGTGTGGTTCAACTGGATTCAACCCTCCACTGTTAGCTCCTTCGTTTAGCTCAGTAAACTGTTCGTTGGACACTATATTGGAGCCTAGAGGGAGAGGAAACTGACAACCAGCCTACTTAATGTGAAGCAGAAGAAAGATGAAACCATTCGTGAGTTTGTCACCAAGTTTAACCTAGAAACCCTTGAAGTGGATGATGTTACTGCCTTTATGAGCGGAGTCAGGACCCACAAATTCATGCTTTCGTTGGCCAAGGAGCCTCCAAAGATTATGGCAGACTTTATGATCAAGGCCTAAAAGCATATGAATACAAAAAATGCGATGAATGCCAGACAAGAGAGTGATGAGGGTGCCACCTCCCGATCAGAAGAGAAGAAGAGATCACCTGAAGGCAAGGACAACAGAGACAAGAAGGCCCCGAGAAGCGACTGGTCGGAAAGGGGCGAGCGACCAAGAAACTGGTTCGTTGCCTTTGAACATAATTTCACCCTCTGACCATACCACTGGAGCACGTCCTGAATGAAATCAAGAATGACCCAGACCTGAAATGGCCTGGGAAGTTAAGAAGGCCCCCAAAAGAGAGGAACCGAAGGAAGTACTGCCGATTTCACAAGAATCATGGCCATAATACAAACGATTGTTTTGACCTCAAGCAACAGATAGAGAACCTAATCAAGGAGGGGCGCTTGGGGAGATATGTAGGTGGCCATGGGCAAGACCGAGCACGCGCAGTAGAGAGGAAGAGTCCGAAAAGAGCCCCAGCACACCAACGCCCAATTGGAGAGATAAGGGTCATTGCTGAGGGATTCGGAGGTGGCGGTGAGTCTTCATTTGCCAGGAAGAACCATGCAAGGAAAGCCAAGCAAGCAGAGGCGTTCTCGGTAGACAGACGGAGCAAGAAGGCCTGACCAGATGTTCCAGACATAGTGTTCACCGTGGACGAAGTGACAGCGCTGAGTCACCTGCATGATGACACCCTAGTGGTCAACGTTATCATTTCCAACTTTAGAACTCGACAAATCCTCATTGACAGTGGTAACTCGACTGACATCCTCTCCTAGGGAGCTTTCGAATAACTGCAGATACAGAGAAAAGCGCTGAAACCCATGACCTCCCCCCTGGTGGGGTTCACTGGAGATAAGGTCACCCCTGTAGGGTCCATCAAGTTGCCCGTCACCCTAGGGACGACCCCCAACAAGCTACAAAGTTGGTCAACTTCCTGGTCGTGGATTCCCCCTCGACCTATAATGTGATCATAAGGCGTACGACCCTAAACCAGTTCAAAGTAGTCACGTCCACATATCACTTAAGATTGAAGTTTCCTATAGAGCACGAGGTAGGAACTGTAAAGGGCGATCAGGTGATAGCGACAGAATCTTACTTGGCATCCCTCAAGGGGGACGCCGGCAAGGAAGCCCTCATGATAGAAGAGCTAAAAGTCAGAGACGAGGAAGAACTTAGGCAAAGAGAACCCATGGAAAAGCTTGAACAAGTCCCTATCCACCATACAGCCCAAGTGGACAGCACACACTCGCCCAAGGCTGTCATGATCGATACCGACGCTCCTGAGCAGCTCAAGCAGGAGCTGCGAAGATTCCTGAAGGACAACGCTAATGTCTTCGCCTAGACCCATGAAATTATGCCAGGTATAGACCCCAACATCATTGCTCACTACCTCAACATTTCACCAAAGGCCAGACCCGTCAAACAGAAAAGAAGGAGCTTTGCCCTCGAGCGTAATGAGGCCGTCGCAGATGAAGTGGACAAGCTTGTACAAGCCAAGCTCATCAAAAAAGCACAGTATCCGACCTAGCTCTTGATCGTGGTAATGGTGAAGATGGCGAAAGGAAAATGGTGGATGTGCGTGAATTTCACTGATCTCAACAAGGCTTGCCCCAAAGACAGCTTCCCTTTGCCTACCATTGACCTTCTAGTCGACTCTACTGCCGGGTATGAGATGCTCTCCTTTATAGACACTTTCTCAGGATACAACCAGATCAAAATGGCAGAATGCGATCAGGAGCACGCCTCCTTCATCATCGACAGAGGATTGTACTGCTACAAAGTGATGCCTGTAAGCACCCCATTTTTGACCGCTCGGCGGTCTCCACTCCGTCCAGACTTGTGTTTAAGTCATTGTGGGCATACTTCAATCCAAATTAACTTTCTAAGACTAATCCCGTCAATTCATCGCTTCGCGGGCCCCGCCGGGCCCGAATAGAGGCAAAAGGACCACAATGCCCTTGGGGGCATTGTTTAGTCTAATTCCAAATTAGGCACGTCTTTCTGAAGACGGTAAGTCCCATTTCCAAATCCAAATCAGGTATGTCTTTCCGAAGACGGTAAGTCCCCTTTCCAATCCCAAATCAGGCACGTCTTTTCAAAGATGGTAAGTCCCCTTCATAATTCCAAATTAGGCACGTCTTTCCAAAGACGGTAAGTCCCCTTTCCAATTTCAAATCAGGCACGTCTTTCCAAAGGCGGTAAGTCCCCTTTCCAATTTCAAATCAGGCACGTCTTTTCGAAGACGGTAAGTCCCCTTTCCAATTCCAAATCAGGCACGTCTTTCTGAAGACGCTAAGTTCCCTTTTCAATTTCAAATCAGGCGCGTCTTTCCAAAAATGGTAAGTCCCCTTTCCAATTCCAAATTAGGCACGTCTTTTGAAGACGGTAAGTCCCCTTTCTAATTTCAAATCAGGCACATCTTTCCGAAGACGGTAAGTCCCCTTTCCAATTCCAAATTAGGCACGTCTTTTTAAAGACGGTAAGTCCCCTTTCCAAGTCTAATTCCAATTCCAATCCCTCTCTCGAGACAATTGATTCCTCGAGACGGTCCGGCACGTTTTTAGAAGAAAATCTCTTTGGAACGGTAAGTCCCTTTAAACTTGTCGATCGGGACAAGACCCCAAGTCCCCTAGATGGTAGAACGATCCACCTTTGGCGCCTACTAGCCCGCCAATGCAGAAATGTCTGTTTAGGCATGCCTTTCGAGAAATTTGATTCTCAAGCGCTAAGTCCCTTTAGTAGCTTCCCGAGATCAAGCAGTCTCGAGAATGATCGCGAACCATTAGAGTAGCGAAAATACTCGCAAACATCGCAACCGTCAGAGTAGTAGAAATACTCGCAAATAGGTCGATATAAGGAGTTGCCAACAAACCCATGTATCACGTGACCGCCGTCAGAGTGACGGAAACACTCAAAACCTAAGTTAACACCAGTCCCTGCTAGCCCACTTAGGTGAAAAATGACCAAACTGCCCCTAGGGCCATTTTTCGGTATGTTTCTCGAGAACACATTTGAATCCTCAGAACGGTAAGTCCAACCTTCCAAGATTGTCTTCAAGGCAATCCGGCATGATTAGGTGCCTTCTAGTCAGTTTCGGGCCAATTCTGAGACTTTTCAATCAAGATGACCATTTTGCCCCTAGGCATTCGAATGCCCCAAGAACCACACTAGCCTTGGTTATCAAACTGATAACTTACAGAAAATGCTTGTTATAGTATTCTTAACATTTCTTTATCTTTCCGGATCATTCCGAGTCATTCCGGCAAACCTGGTGTAAAATGACTGGTGTAAAACCCTGGTGGGACGGTCGCCTTTTTCAACCACACCGGCTCTGGGTATCAAACTGGCAAGCCTTTGAGAACATTCTGAATAATGTTTCCAAATCTCGAGTCTTTTTCCGGGACATTTCGGGTCTGTCTTGGCAGCTTTCCTGCTTGATTGACCGTTTTGCCCCTAATGGCCCGGTCAACCCTTCCGACACATCCTATCCTCATCTTTCAAGTTAAATACCTCTGGGATGCTATTCTAAGTGTTCCTGCCCTTTTTCGGCTCTTCTGGGCCAATCCCGATCACTTAAATCATTCCCGGACTTTTCGGAGTCACTTACAGTCTGAAGGTTTGAAGATTGAAGACGAACTCTTAAATATTGAAGTGAAGATTGAAGCAAGATAAGCAAAGCAAAGCGTGCAAAGCTAAGCAAAATAAAGAAGACACAAGGTAGGCTTCTTATTTAAATTTCTACACTTTCCCCTCTCTCTTCTCTCTCCTAACTGTAAGCACCCCATTTTTGCCTGCTTGGCAATCTCCGACTCGACCTGGTTCAGTTTCCAACATCACAACACATGCAGGTTCAAGATGAGCCTTACAATCTCCAATCCAACCAGCTGGTCGCTTCTCAGCCCACAAGGACCTGCTGGAGCCATAAGCACCATTATTCCAGGCAGCTTTCCGGACCGAGCGGTCTCGGAAACCAACGCCATCTAGGTAGCTTCCCGGGATCGGGCGATCTCGGGGACCAACACCTCATCAAAATTTCAGACGGTTCACTTTTAGCGTCTGCTAGCCCGCCAACGTAGAATGTTCGTCATTTAGTAATTCTCCGAGACCGGGCGTTCTCAGAGACCAATACCACCCTTCTAGGTAGCTTTCTTAGACTAGGCATTCTCAGGAACTAACACCGCCTTACACGTAGCTCTCTAAGACTAGGCGTTCTTAAGGACCAACACCGCACAGGTAGTTTTCCAAGACCGGGCAGTCTCGGGAACCAACACCTAGGTTAACACCGGCGCCTGCTAGCCCGACTCAATGAAAATGACCAAACCTGCCCCTTGGGCCTCCAGGCACGTTTTGGGAAAGTTCAAAATCCCTCAAAACGATAATTCCATCCTTCCAAAATGTTACTAAACCATTAGGCATCCCCCACACGCCATTTGGTCCAAATCCGATCCTATTCCGGCTCATTCTGGTCAAAATGATTATTTTGCCCCTAAACGGCTCAACACGGCACAAACCCCGCTGAACGGCAAAAGACTCTCTCAAAACTATCCCTGAACAGTCCTACATGCTTAACATAATATTCCAGACCATTCCTGACCATTTCCAGCCAATTTCGGTCGAAATGACCATTTTGCCCCTAGAAGCCAAAAAATGCCCTGAAATAGCACCGGCCTTGGGATTTCGAGTGGAGGGTTTCGCCACACGCCCTTGTTTAACCCAAGGAACACCCTACAACACTAAGCTCACACGACGCGATAAAAGCTCGCTGGAGCGTCTCGCAGACGCTCCGCCTAAATTGTCTCTTCTCCCGATTCCCTAGTTATAACGCACTGTCAACCGACTTGAGAAATGCGTAAATTAGGGAATTCTCGAAAGCTCGTCCATAGATCTTTCCATTCAATACGGTTTGATCGAATAGATCACCTCCCGAAGCCCTCCATCGTACGGTGTGCAAACTATGACTTTCAGTAACCCCTGGAGTGTCTCGTTGACGCTCCGCCAAGGTTGACTTTTTCTCCGATTTCCTAATCAAAACACACTGTCAAACGACTTGCGAAATGTGTAAATTTGAGAATTCTAGAAAGTATTTCCAGAGTACTTTCCATCGGTGCGGTCCGATCAAATAGATCGCTTCTCGAAGGCCTCGATCACATGAAAAGAAAACAACCACTTTCAAACACCCAGGGAGCGTATCACAGACACTCCGTAAAAGTGACCCTTTTGGCACACTTCCCAAAACGATATCACTCACCTCCAAACATAATTCAAACTTTTCGAAAGCATGAAAGTTCATCGGAAGCACTAAGAGAACATCCCGAGTGCGATCGATTCCCTCGAAACCTTCTCGATTTACTCAATTATGGAGGCAAAGTTTGGACGAACTTTCCTGGAAATGGAGCATATGCTACATGCGCTCAAATTTTGATCAGATCGATCGACTTTTGATCAACGGTCGAGATTTAACCAGTATATAGGGTGCCACGTGTTATTCTGGTAATGGAACAGTACTGTAAGCACCCCATTTTTGACCGCTTGGTAGTGTACACTTCGTCCAGATTTGTACTCAAGTCAATATGGGCATATTCCAACCGAAACCAACTTTCTAAGTCCAAATCTCGTCTGTCCATCGCTTCGCGGGCCCGCCAGGCCCAAATAGAGGCAAAATGACCAAAATGCCCTTAGGGGCATTGTCTTTTCCAATTCCAACTCCAACCCCTCTCTCGAGACAGTTGATTCCTCGAGACGGTAAATCTATTCCAAACTAGGCACGTCTTTCCGAATATGGTAAGTCCCCTTTCCAATCCATCTCTCGAGACAGTTTATTCCTCGAGACTGTTGTAAATCAGGCACGTCTTTCCGAAGACGATAAGTCCCCTTTCCAATTCCAGTCCCTCTCTCGAGACAGTTTATTCCTCGAGACGGTCTGACACGTTTTTCAAAAAAAACCTCTTTGAAATGGTAAGTCTCTTTAAACCTGTCAACCGGGACGAGACCCTAAGTCCCCTAGATGGTAGAACAGTCCACCTTTGGCGCCTGCTAGCCTGCCAATGCAGAAATGTCCGTTTAGGCACGCCTTTCGAGAAAATTGACTTCTCAGGGGCTAAGTCCCTTTAGCAGCTTCCCGAGATCAGGCAGTCTCGGGAATGATTGCGAACAGTCAGAGTAGCGAAAATACTCGCAAACAGGTCGATATAGGGAATTGCCAACAAACCCCTGTATCATGCGACCGCTGTCAAAGTGGCTGAAACACTCAAAACCCAGGTCAACACCGGTGCCTGCTAGCCCACTTCGGTGAAAAATGACCAAACTGCCCATTGGGCCTTTTTCGAGACTTTCTGGTTAAGATGACCATTTCGCCCCTAGGCATTCGAACGCCCCGGGAACCACACCGGCTCTGGATATCAAACTGGTAACCTCCCGAGAATGCTTCTTATAGTATTCCTGACCTTCCTCTACCTTCTCGGATCATTCCGCAATTCTGGCAAACCCAACATGAAATGACCGTTTTGCCCCTGGTAGGCCGGTCTCCTTTTATGACCACACCGACTCTGGGTATCAAACCAGTAATCCTCTGAGACTACTTTTTATAGTGTTCTCAACCTTCCTTTATCTTTCCGAATCATTCTGAGTCAGTTCTGGCAAACCTGATGCAAAATGACCGTTTTGCCCCTGGTGGGCCGGTCTCCTTTTTCGACCATACCGGCTCTGAGTATCAAACCGATAACTTCCTGAGATTACTTCTTATAGTATTCTCAACCTTTCTTTGTCCTTTCGGATCATTCCAAGTCAGTTCTGGCAAACTCGGCGCGAAATGACTATTTTGCCCCTGGTGGCCCGGTCACCTTTCCCGACCACACCGGCTCTAGGAATCAAACCGGAAACCTTTGGGAACATTCTGAATAATGTTTCCAAATCTCGAGTCTTCTTCTGGGACAGTCCGAGTTCGTCCCGGTAGCTTTTCGGTCCAATTGACCCTTTTGCACCTAAAGGCCCGGTCAACCCTTCCGACACATCCTATCCTCATTTTTCAAGTCAAATACCTCCGGGACGCTATTCTAAGTGTTCCTTCCCTGTTCCAGCTCTCCGGGTCATTCCCGGCCTCTTTAAATCATTCCGGGACTTTCCGGAGTCACTCCTAAGGAAGCCAGGCTAAAAATTACATGGTAGTCACTAGTACAGGCGGCCAAATCTAGTCAAAGATACGTTGCTTGCCGACCTAAATACTTTCCTAACTAGCTGGCGCCACTCCTAGTGGCGCTAAGAAGAATTTTGCCCTGGCGCCAGTGCAATAGGCACCAGGTCTATCCCACCTCTATAAATACAGAGCCTCCTCCAGCATGAAAGAGATCCGCAAACTCAGTCTAAAAACCCTAAAATTCAATATATAGAGCTCGAACACTCCTTAAACCCTAGCCTCCTTAGGTTTTCCAATCCCTAGCCACCATACACAAACCCTAACCTCATATACAGTCATACACATCCCCATACACTTATACACTAGTCTCCAACCCTCCTTTGAAGACTTGAAGAGCTGCAAACCAAAGCCTTGAAGATTAAAGACGAGCCCTCGAAGATCAAGACTGAAGTGAAGCGAAGACCGAAGAAAGCAAGGCGCACAAAATAAACAAGATACAAGGTAGGTTTTCTATTTAAATTTCTGCACTCCCCCCTTTCTCTTCTCTCTCCTAACCCACTTGGGTTTTCTCTATTTTAATCCCCTATCTCTTTCCCCCCCTTTCTTTGCATGCTTGAAACAAGGGGATTCCCGGTCCATGTGTAGGATTAGACTATCAGAGGGTCACCGTGTCGGGGGCTTTCCTTTAGGCTAACCGGAGACCACGTGGGTTCGGCCCCCTTGATTATGTGGTGAAACCCTAATCTTGTATGTTCACGACCCCAAATTTGCATTGTGAATATCATGATCTTGCATCTTCCAAAAACCATTTTCAAACTCGTTTTCAAAGCTTGCATTAAAACTTGTTTTCAAAATTGCATCAAAATCTCCTTTTCAAAACATGTTTTCAAAATTACAATCCTAGGTTGATTCTAGCTTTTCCATGGCTAGGGTTAATTTAGGAAAGTGTTACATTCAAAGTGACCAATATGGTCCATATTTTCGAATCTTGTTGTTTTCAAAACCGCTTTCCTAAAGTGGTTTTAGCTCTCTTATGGTTAGAATTGCTTTAGAAAAGTGAGATGTTTTTATACTTTCCAAAAAACTCTATTTTCAAAAATTTCTTTTCCTAAAAATCTCTTTTTCAACATACTTTCCTAAAACTCCTTTCCAAAATTGTTTTCAAAAACTTCCTCCAAAAATCTATTTTCCAAAACTTCTCTTTTTAAACCCCTTTTTAAAACGTTCTCTTCAAGGTCCACTTTCCAAAAACGTTCCCTAGGTTTCCTTCTTAGAAAAACCTCTTCCTAAATCTCTTTCTTAAGAATCTCCTCATTAGGATCTCTTTCCCAAAAACTCTTTCTCCTCAAAATTCACTTTCTAAAAACACTCCCTAAATTCACTTTCCTAAAAACTCTCTCCAACAATCTTTTTTCAAAAATCTTTCTAAAAAACTCTCTTTCCAAGATCTTCCTTCTAGAAGCTCCCCTATAGGATTTTCCTTCTAAAATCTTCGTTTCCAAAAACACTCTTTCCAAAAACTCCTCTCTAGGATTCCCTTCTAAAAACCTTAGTTTCCAAAAACGCACTTTTCAAAAACTCTTTCCTTAGAGCCCAAGTCAAGCCCTAGAGCTAACCATTAGGAAGCTCTAATTTTCTTCCCAAAAACATGGTTTTCAAACTTTGCCCCAAACCTAGGTTTCCCAAAACCTCTTGTTTTCTTCATCAAAACTATACATATTTTCAAAACCTCTTTTCTATGTCAAAACTATGGCCTTCCAAATCTAGGGTTTCTAAAACCTCCCTTTTCAAATCCTTGCTAAATCCTATCTTCCCTTTAGGAAACCAAATCCCATCTTTCCTTTAGGAAACTAAATCCAATCTTCCCATTTAGGAAACTAGATCCAATCCCCCGTTTTTGAAAACAAAATCAAACCTTCTCTTTTAGAAACAAAATCTAATCCCTTCCTAATCCGACATTTCCTAATTCAAATCCTTCCTAATCTTCTACTTCCCTAAATCTTAACTTGAATGTAAAAATCTTTCCTAAATTTTAAAACTCAAAATCTAAATCTTTCCTAATTCAACTCTCTCCTAATTTCCTACCCTTCCAAACCATAAGTTTCCTAAAACTTTCAAATCTTTCCTTAAACATTAAGCTTTCAAATCTTTCCTAATTGAACCATTTCCTAATTCTACCCCTTTTCAAACCGTAACTTTCAAAATATAAGTTTTCAAAACTTTCCTAAACTCAAACCTTTCTTAATCTCAAGATCTTCTAAAATTCTAAAAATTTTCTACATCCTAAACTTTCTAAATTCGAAACCTTTCCAAATTCAAAGCTTTCTAAATTTAAAACTTTCTTAAGTTAAATTTTTCTAAACTTCCAAACTTTCTAAATCTTAAACTTTCTAAATTTCAAAACTTTCTAAACTCAAAACTTTGTTATTTTCAAAACTTCCTTGTTTTCTAAACTTTCCAACTTTCGAAACTTCCATATTTCAAAACATTCCAAATTCCAAAAACTTTCTTAATTCAAAACTTTTCTAAGTTGAAACTTTCCTAAACCAAAACTTTCCTAAAATGACACTTTCCTAATTCGAACTTTTCCTAAATCGAATCTTTCCTAATTCCAAATTTCCTACTCTTCCAATTCCGATTCAAATTTCAATTTCAACTCTTTTCCAAATCAACTCTTCTATTTTCTATCGAACTCTTGTCCGAACTACGACTGACCTGATTCTTCCAAAAGGATACGTAACCAACCCTCATGGGTGCGGTCACAACTTCTTTCAAATTTCAAATTCCACAACATTTTTCAAATATCAAATTCCACAACTTCTTTCAAATTTCAAATTCCACAACATTTTTCAAATCTCAAATTCCACAACTTCTTTCAAATTTTCAATTCCACAACCTCTTTCAAATCTCCAATTCTACAAATCTTCTTCAAGTTTCCAATTCTATGCTCTATTTCAACTTCCAATTCTAAATTTCTATTTTCAAATCCCTTTTCTCAAATCTCTTTTTAATTTCAATTTCAAGTCTATCTTTTCAAATCTTTTTCTTTTCAAATCAAATCAAAATTTTCTTTTCAAATTTATTTCCAAACCAAGTCTCTTTTCTTGCACTTGCATGTCATGTTTTTTTAAACATTGTTTTTCTAAAGTGAATAGGGTTGAACATATGTTAATTAAAGACTCTCATAGGTGAATCTAGGGTAAATTGACATATAGGTACCGAACGTGCGGGGTAGGCTGATGGCTTGGTGCGTCTTCCCTACACGTGACCAACCTCCGAACCTAGGATCACTGATTTCAAAGACCAAAAGCGGAGTTATTTTTAAAAAAGGGCTAAACATTTTTCAAAGGTTGCTAAACAACCTGTTTTTCTCAAAAACCCTCTCTTGAGGTGGTATTTTCAAAAACCTTTTTTAAAAAAACCCTAAGTGTAGTTTTCGGTTTATGTTTAGTTTTTAGGTGACCTAACTCACCTTAATCAAGTTAGGTGGCGACTCCAAATCTTTTTCAAAAACCCTTTATTCAAATCTATTTTCAATTCAAACCTAGTCGCTCTCATTCTTCTAGGAGGGTGAGTTCTAACGAGAGAGTACAATGTTTTTTTCCACTTGTGTGAGTATTCCTCGAGTGCAAAAAATCTGGGCGCGACAGCTGGCAACTCCGCTGGGGACACTTAGAGGGTTAGGCCGTAGTCATGTCTCTTTACCCTTCACCTATGTAGAGTCTTCAATTAATTTGTTCAATCCTATTCACTTTAAATTTTCAAAACCAAAATTTCAAAATTGTTTTCAAAAAACATGCATTTATTCATATTATCTTGTATTATGTTTGTCATCCACATACTAACACTAGCATCTTTGTTTTGTAGGTGCGCTTTTTGTTTAAATATTAATTGCTATGCATGAATGTGATGAACAGGATGAATGGGAGTTGTTGGGCTCTTTCCTCCACTTTTAAAAATCATACACACAGTGCATGTGCACTTGCACTCTGCATACTTGCATTATTACCCTGATATGTCCTTTCTAGTTAGAAAGGGGGAACGGTATATTAGTTATGGGCAAGATGCTGTGTCAATTTCTTCGCCTACGGCCTCTTGATAGTTCCCCCGCTCGGATCACCAACCGATTATGGCACCACCTCGGGGAGTGGGCCTAGGTTTGAAGATTCAGGGACCGAGCCTTTTTAGGACGCATTAGTCAACCCTCAACCTCATACTCATATAGACACCATGCATAGCCGAACCTCAGCCGGATTTAAGACACGAGCACTGTTTTCAAAACCACAGAGGAAGGGGCGACTGCTCTTACTTTCATTTATACCTGCCTATTCCTGTTGTTATAATGCCTGTATTTATACTGTTATAATGCCTGTCTAACTGCTCATGCATGCACGTTTACCTTGCTATTGCATTCTCTCTCCTTATACTCTTTGCATATCTATGTTCATGCATCCAATACCCCATGTCAAGACAAGAGTTCCAAGTAACTCAACTCACTGCATTCTCATGCATATGATCAACCCATTGAGAGTGATACCAAGGTCACTCTACATTGCATTAAACCTAACCAAACCCTAAGGATTCCCACGTAACCCTAAGGACTCATTGCATGCATCTCAGTTCATTCCATAAGAGGAGCCCTAATCCCTCTATGCTCACGGAGATAGGATTGCCAAGAAGACAAGAGGCAATCAATCAACAAGGTCTCTCAGCGATCTCCTCGACATCAAATTCAAGGAAGGCGAATCCGAAGACTCAAGAGTAGTTTAGGGTTCTCCTTTGTAAAAGTAGATAGGTGGAAGTCCAAAGGAAAATGTTCCCCCTCCCCCTATTAAAATGTATTTCAATTCTTTTGTATCTTAAACCCAAAATTCAATGTATTTCTTTACTTTTATGAATGAATGCATGGATGGCTGAAGATTCCTATTTGACAGTAAGGTATCTGCATATAGAGGCAAACCCCCTATCTCCAAAAGTGAGCCAATACATCATGACTAGTTTTCCTCCTAAAGGGGGGCACCCTAGGGCATGCATTGCATAGAATTCTCCAAGAACAGAACTCTAATTTGTAACTGTTATCATCATTGTTATAGGTAATGAATACTAGTCCAACATCCTGCATAATAGTGAAGGCCATGGTTCACAAGCTTCAGGAGAACATACCATTGGAAAGCAGGAATATTAGCAGAAACCCCCTGTGCAACCCACTTACCGCAATTCCAAAAGGGACAATTCATGCCCTAAAGGAGCCCGAATACCAAGATCATTCCTTCCTAACCACACAATCTTATCAACCCGACATGAACCTAACCATAGGAACCTTACTGGACCCTTCCCATTATCACCTTGTCCTTACTACATTATTCGAACCTGAACCCATGATCGCTATGGCTTGACCTGAACCTCAAGTCAACAACCAAGGAGTCATCCGACCTAAGCTACCTTTAGTCTTGCCAAAGAAGTCAATTGTGCCCACCACTCTACCTGTCCTCACCAACCCTTTACCTGTGGCAATCCCTTTGCTCATGAATCCAAGGATAACTCTTTCCACCATAACCCAAACTCCAATACCTAGTCTTCATAACGTCTCATGGAATTACCCACCTGATAAGGGCACCGGAGAGCCCGTAACAGAAATAGGGGGGATGACTCGGTCAGGGCGCCTCTACACCTCTGTTGAAGCTGAAAGAAAAAGAAAGGGGAAGGATAAAGAAGGAGAATGTTCCAACCAACCAACAAATCAGGAGATGTCAGAATTCACCAAAGCTTTAGGAAAGGTCGACTATGATATCATGGAACAACTTAGGAAAGCCCCAGCCCATATTTCAATGTTGGGTTTGCTGCTCACTTCTAAAGTGCACCAGAATGCTTTAATAAAGATCCTCAAGGATGCTCATGTGCTTGAGAGTCTCATGCTAGATAATCTACATGACATGGTGAGTCTTATCATGGCCCCAAACATCATCACCTTCTCTGATGACGAGATTCTGGTTGATGGAATAGGCCATACCCGGGCTTTGCATATCGCTGTAAGAACAAGAGGAAAAATGGTAGCCAAAGTATTGATAGATAATGGGTCAGCCTTAAACGTGTGCCCGTATTCTACCCTAGAAAGGCTGGGAATGGATCAAACCTATTTGAAAAATAGTAGTATGATCATTCGTGCTTTTGATGGTTCTTGAAGGGAAGCCATGGGAGAAATTGAAATGCCTGTTGAGATAGGACCAGTAACCTTCACAATTAAATTTCAAGTCTTACACATTCCGGCTGTCTACAATTTGCTGTTAGGAAGGCCCTGGATTCATTCGGCGGCTGTGGTTCCTTCTAGCCTTCATTAGAAAGTCAAGTTCATCGTGGGCTCCAAGCTAATTTCTATTTTCGCTAATAAGGAGCTCGCTGTATACAAAACTGATATCATTGCATCTGACACTGAACTACCATCTTGTTTTCAATCGTTTGAATATATCACTGTTGTGCAGAACGAAGATCAAGTGGAGCCAAAATATTCCAGGAACTCTCAGATGATAGTACGGTACTTTAAAGCAAATGGTTTTCATCTGGGCAAAGGCTTAGGGAGATGTTTACAAGGAAGACCTGAAATCGTAGAAATACTGTCGGCTAAACCCACCTTTGGGTTGGGATATGAACCCACAAGAAAGGAGAAAATAGAAGCACCGTGGAAGAAGAGGGCTGATAAGAAAGTTGTCGTGGAACTGTCAGACCAATTCAAGCAGTTGAACATGGGGGAAGGAATATCTGTAGTAGATAAGAAGAAGAGAAAAGTCCAAGAAGAAGCGCCCGTCATGACGGCTAGCATTGGAGTAACCCAAGATGGATCCATTCGAGCGATGTTGCCAGGCAAAAGGTTGCGTAATTGGGCCAGCAAAGACATCGTCTATGCTCGCAAGTTTCGGTACAAAGCTTACTAAAGCGAGATCCCGGAGCAACTGATTTACCATAAACACACTTTGTCCTTTTAATTTATTTGTCTTAACTTTTTAAAATCAAGTTACCAATGAAAAAAATACTCCTTGCTTGTTTGATTCATTATACACTATTTTCCATGCCAGGGACCCTTACATCCGATATCTTACTTAGCTAATCCGGAGAATGCCAATCTTGATAAATGATGACTTGAACACCGAGTTTGATTACCAACAACTGGAAATTGAAAAAGATGTAAATTTTACAGAGGAGGTGCCAGAGGAAATTTGGGAACAAATAGAAAGACATGAGAATCGTAATACCCCAAACATTGAGGAAATAGAAACCGTTAATTTGGGAAATGAAGGTGATCTGAAAGAGCTTAGAATCGGTACAGGCCTAGATCAATGGCAGCGCAAAGAATTATTGGAACTTTTGCGTGCATACTTGGATGTTTTCGCATGGTCCTATCAAGACATGCCCGGACTGGATGAATCCATTGTGGAATATAGACTACCCTTGGACCCGCAAATGAAACCCTTTAAGCAGTAGCTAAGAAGATTGAAACCCGAATGGAGCCTGAAGATCAAGGAGGAGGTGATTAAACAATTCCAAGCAGGATTCCTGCAAGTAGTAGAGTATTCTCAATGGCTGGCTAATATTGTCTCGGTACCTAAGAAAGATGGCAAGGTGCGGATGTATATTGACTTTCGGGACCTCAACAGGGCCAGTCCAAACGATGATTTTCCTCTCCCACACATAGACTTGCTTGTTGATAACACGGCCGGTCATGGAATGTTCTCCTTCGTGTACAGTTTTTCAGGATATAATCAGATCAAGCTGGCTGAAGAGGATCGGGAGAAGACTGCTTTCATTACCCCCTGGGGAGTTTACTGTTATAAAGTTATGCCATTCGGACTTCGCAATGTAGGGGCAACTTACCAAAAAGCCATGGTAACCTTATTCCATGACACGATGCATCAGGAAGTAGAGATCTATGTGGACGACATGATCGTCAAGTTCAAGCAGCGGAAAAACCACCTGTTCAACTTGCGGAGGGTGTTTGACTATTTCCGTAGGTATCAGCTTAAGCTAAATCTGGCCAAATGCACATTCAGAGTATCTTAAGGGAAACTGCTACGGTTTATAGTCAATGAAAAGGGGATAGAGGTTGATCCTGCCAAAGTAAAGTCCATTGTTGAAATGCCTACACCAAAGGGGGAAAAGGAGGTTCGATCTTTTCTAGGAAAATTAAACTTTATCAACAGGTTCATCGCCCAAATGACTCACTTGTGTGAACCTATTTTCAAGCTCCTTAAGAAAGACGTTCTAAAAGAGTGGGATGATAACTGTAAAATAGTTTTTGAGAAAATTAAAGAATATCTTCGGAATCCCCCTGTCCTAGTGGCACCAACCCCAGGGCATCCTTTGTTGATGTACATGTCAGTGTTAGATACTTCCATGGGATGCATTTTGGGGCAGCATGATGAAACAGGAAGAAAAGAGCAAGCCATTTACTACCTCAGTAAGAAAGTTCTGCCGTATGAAGCAAAGTATTCCGATCTCGAGAAAACCTGTTGCGCATTAGCCTGGGCAGCTCACAGGCTTCGACATTACATGCTCTATCATACCACCTTCCTCATCTCTCAAATAGATCCCTTCAAGTATATATTTGAGAAATCAACCCTGTCCAGCAGAATTGCTCAATGGTATATGATCCTGTCAGAATTCGACATCGTGTTTACTACCCGTAAAACAGTCAAGGGGCAGGTGATAGCTGATTATCTGGCCGAGGACCCTATTGAAGATTATCAATCCATGGAGCCACAATTTCCCGATGAAAATATACTATGTGTTGACCACGCATCTGAAGAGCGAGCAGGAGCTAGGTGGAAGATGTATTTCGACGAGGCTGCTAACAAAAGAGGAGCTGGCATTGGGGCAGTAGTAGTGTCAAGAGCAGGCAGTCACTATCCAATTGTGGTTAAGCTACAACTTGAACTCTGCACCAATAACATTGCTGAGTATAAGGCCTGCATCCTGGGACTAAGATTGGCATTAGAAATGAAGATTGACGAATTGGTTGTTCTTGGCGATTCAGATCTGGTTATTTAGCAATCTAGGGACATGTACCAAACTCGAGATACTAAACTTTCCCCGTATCATCAGCAGGTCAAAGATTTGTGTCAACTATTCAAAAGCGTGGATTTTCGTCACGTACCCCGAGCTGAGAACAGCTTTGCCGATGCCTTAGCTACGTTAGCTGCAACAATCAAGGTCGACAGGGGCACTGAAATCCCCCCTCTACAGATCTTTACCAGGGATTTCCCCTCCTATTGCCTGCACACAACTATTGAACCCCACGGGAAACTATGGTTTTATGACATCCAGAGGTATATCCAAGCCAAGACGTTCCTCGATGCAGCAACACAACGCGATAGGAAGACCATTTGTCGTTTGGCGGGACACTACTTGATGGCTGGAAATGAGCTTTTCAAGAGATCATGGTTCGGACCTCTAAGATGTGTCAATACCACCGAAGCCAAAATTATTGTAGAGGAAGTGCACGAGGGAGTTTGTATACCCCACATGAATGGCCATATGCTTGCGAAGAAGATTCTTCGGACAGGGTATTACTGGTCAACAATGGAGTCAGATTATATTAGATACGTTCTTCAGTGTCACAAATGTTAGATACATGGGGATAAGATCAAAGCACCACCGACTGAGCTCCATTCTATGTCAGCCCCATGGCCTTTTCCTATGTGGGGGATAGATATGATTTGTCCAATCACTCCTAAAGCTTCCAACGGCCATCGTTTCATCCTGGTCGCCATTGATTATTTCACTAAATGGGTGGAAGCCGTCTCTTACGTCCATGTCACCAAGAGGGTCGTAGAAAGGTTCATAAAAAATCACATCATCTGCCGATATGGAATTCCCGTGTCACTCATTACTGACAATGCTTCCAATCTGAACAACGAATTGATGTCAAAGCTATGCCAAACATTTCACATTACTCACCAGAATTCGGTCACTTACCGGCCTCAGATGAATGGAGCAGTAGAAGCAGCCAACAAGAACATTAAGAGAATATTCCAAAAAATGATTGACAACTACAGAGATTGGCATGAGAAACTTCCTTTTGCATTGATGGCTTACCAAACTACTATGAGGGTCTCCACCGAAAGTACTCCCTTCGAGCTGGTCTACGGCACCGAGGCGGTCATTCCTGTTGAGATTGAGATTCCTTCTTTACGGATCATAACAAAAACCAAACTAGATGAAGCAGAATGGATTAAAGACCGGTATGCCCAACTCTGTTTGTTGGACGAGAAGCGACTAACTGCGGTTTATCACGCTCAATGCTACAGAAGGCGAATGGCCAGAATGTTTGATAAGAAAGTACGACCTCGATCATTCCAACCGGAAGATTTGGTGCTCAAGAAGGTGCTCCCCCATCAGGAGGCAACACAGGGGAAATTTACTGCAAACTTTGAAGGGCCATTCGTGGTAAAAAGGGTCCTGTCTGGAGGAGCTCTCGTTTGGGAGGAAATGGATGGCCAAGAATTTCCTAGCCCATTGAATTCAGATGCTGTCAAGTACTACTACATATGATTCTAAAACTTAGGCCTTTGGTTTCTATGGGGAAGCAATAAAATCTACTTTTCTCATTCTCCACTAATCAATAGGGTAGTGTTTTAAGGGTAAAGCTCTGTGGACTAAACAATCTAATTCCAGGATGACGAGAGGCCCTCGTTTCATTTTCTATCCAATTAAAATGCATATATATAACCTTTGTCAAACCCTTAGTGCCGGTTACTTTCTTTTAGGAACATTCCCCAACAGAGTGATCATGTTAAGTCAAAGTAGAGCCACTGGAGATATGCATTTAAAAAAAAAAAGCCCTTAAAGTATTACTTTTAATTCGCACAAACATTGGTATTAACGTCGTTGGAAAGAAAAAAAAAATGTACGACGAGATACCCGAAGAAAGATGGGAATACACGAAAAAAGTGCTACTAAACCAAAAAATCATTGACGGTGATCACTAGTAGAATGGTAGGCTTGAACCTTTTCCTTTTTCTTTCAAGAGTAAAAAACCCACACTACAAACTCTAAAAGTCCTCTCAGATTAGAGTTAAATTGATTAGTCCAAATGAGCTTACTAAAATATGCCATTGGCCGGAGGATGGTGCGAGTAGCATTTAGGAGCTTCTCAACAGAAACTGGAGACCAAGCTGAGGAAAGAGAGAGAAAGAAGAGAGAAAAGTTAAGCGCTTCCCGAGGATGCGGTGAAAGCCTGAAAGGGCACTGTAGGTAAAAAGGTAGGGATGTGGCAAGATACAAAACTATCGACCCTGGCAAAAACATGCAAAGGTGCCTTGGTGCAAAAATGACAAAGCTAGGACTAGTGAAAACCCTCAAGGGCACTAGTAGTAAAACAAGCAAAAAAAAAAAAAAAAAGAGTAAGGAGGATTGGGAGTAAGAGATTTAGATGTAAGAAATAGCTCAGGCTACTGCATTCCCCAGGAGCTAATGTATGAAAGCGACAGTGTAAAAGTCAAAAGGCGTCTCGAAAGGCATTCTCCGGCTTAGCCTAGTTAGGGTTAAAGGAAGCAGGGGTCCCTTTCGCGGGACAATCAGTGAGTGAGAGAATCAAACGAAAGGGAGTTATTTTTCATTAAGCTGCAATTTTCATTTAATTTTCCCCAAATTTGTGTCTATACTAATCATGCAGGGAAGTCATACCAAAAGTACGGGAGGTCATGAATTCATAAGACAAAAAGATGCACAATACTAAACAAAGTATGTTTTTCTACAAATGCAGAAATCAATAAATCTAAGAGCGAGGAGCAAAAATATATCGCTCTCTGTCATCATCATCAGAGGAACTAGCTATGCAGGGATCCACTGGCTCGCTAGTCATAAGAGGAGCACTCGAAGAAGTACCAGCTACAGAAGACCCACGCCGGCCTCGCTCATAATCCGCACATCTGGCCAGAAGCATGTCCCTCTCTCGAGTAAGGGACTCCACAGTCTCCCGCAAAGACTGACTATCCATCACATCACCCTCTAGGGAAGGAGAACTACCTAGAACGCCTAGTGGCTGCCTACGTACCCTCGCAGCATTCAAAGGTGGGTCATTATGTGTCGATCTGGCTACTGCTAGCTGCATCTCCAGTAAAACTACCTCAGCATCTCTCGTCCTCAACTGGTCATGCAACATCCGTATCAGACGGTGGTTCTCCTGCCTGTGACGACGCCCCTGAACAATCATAGCAGTCAAGAAGTCGGTATACCCTACGGGAGGTAAAGGAGTCTCAATAAGAAGATCCCCAAGTCTACTGGGACCCAACACGTAGCGTCAAAGCCAATAATGATAGGCCTCAGTCGCAAGGGGCATGACAGAGAAGGGACCATCATCATCTACGTGAGGAAGCAAAGATCTCCATATATCCATAACTTTCTCCACTAATGCTCTAGGGACCGACGCCTCAAAGACAAGAGTAAACTCGGCTGCAGATGATAGATAAGGGATATCCTGACTCCTACCAAGCTGTCGCAGAACTCGAATGCCAAAGAAAGGGGCAATGCCCCGCAGGCCTGCTAAGGGCACAAAGACCCTCCTGGAAGGTCGAACTCTCAAGTAATACCTACCAACTAGTCCTGAATACCACCGGACAGTGCTGTAAGCACCCCATTTTTGACCGCTCGGCTGTCTACACACTCCGTCCAGACTTGTTTTCAAGTCATTGTGGGCATATTCCAATCGAAATCGATTTTCTAAGTCCAAATCTCGTCTGTCCATCGCTTCATGGGCCCACCAGGCCCAAATAGAGGCAAAATGACCAAAATGCCCTTAGGGGGCATTGTCCTTTCCTTTCCAAACCCCTCTCTCGAGACAGTTTATTCCTCGAGACGGTTCCAATCCAGGCACGTCTTTTCGAAGATAGTAAGACCCCTTTCCAATCTCTCTCTCGAGATAGGTTATTCCTCGAGACAGTTCCAATCAGGCACATCTCTTCGGAGACGATAAGTCCCCTTTCCAATCCCTCTCTCGAGACAGTTTATTCCTCGAGACGGTTCCAATCCAGGCACGTCTTTTCAAAGTCGGTAAGACCCCTTTCCAATCCCTCTCTCGAGACAGTTTTTTCCTCAAGATGGTTCCAATCCAGGCATGTCTTTTCGAAGACAGTAAGACCCCTTTCCAATCCCTCTCTCGAGACAGTTTATTCCTCGAGACGATTCAAACTCAGGTACGTCTTTTCGAAGACGATAAGACCCTTTTCCAATCCCTCTCTCGGGACAGTTCATTCCTCGAGACGGTTCCAACTCAGGCATGTCTTTTCGAAGACGATAAGACCCCTTTCCAATCCCTCTCTTGAGACAGTTTATTCCTCGAGACGGTCCGAGTAGCGAAAATACTCATAAATATCACAACCGTGAGAGTAGCGGAAATACTCACAAAGAGGTTGATATAGGGAATTGCCAACAAACCCCTGTGTCACGACGACCACCGTCAGAGTGGCGGAAACACTCAAAACCCAGGTCAACACCAGTTTTTGTTAGCCCACTTCAGTAAAAAAATGACCAAACTGCCCTTTGGACCTTTTCCGAGACTTTCCAGTCAAGATGACCATTTTGCCCCTAGGCATCTGAATGCCCCAGGATCCACACTGGCTCTGGGTATCAAACCGGTAAGCTCCCAAGGATACTTCTTATGGTGTTCTCAATCCTCGTCTACCTTTCCGGATCATTCCAAGTTAGCTCCAGTAAACCCGGTGCAAAATGACTATTTTGCCCCTGGTGGGCCGGTCACCTTTTCCGACCACACCGGCTCTGGGTATCAAACCGGTAATCTTCTGAGATTGCTTTTTATAGTATTCTCAACCTTTCCTTATTTTTCCAGATCATTCCGAGTCAGCTCCGGCCAATCCGGTACAAAATGACCGTTTTGCCCCTGGTGAGCCGGTCTCCTTTTTTTTACCACACCGGCTCTGGGTATCAAACCAGCAACCTCTGGGAACATTGTGAATAATGTTTCCAGATCCCAAGTCTTCTTCCGGGACAGTCCGAGTCTGTCCCGGCAGTTTGCCGGTCCGATTGACCGTTTTGCCCCTAAAGGCCCGGTCAACCTTTCCGCCCACACTGGGTATATTGAACTACCAAGGAAAAGATTTAAGAGAAAAGGGTTAAAGAATTGTTTCATTTCATAAAAGAACAGAAAAGAAATAAAAAGAACAAGCAGAGGAAAGGAATTGCCAAGGGGCAAGAGGCCAAAAAAAAAAAAATCCTTTAATGAAAGACCTAAAGAAAATCGTGATTGAGTCATATTCAAAAGCATGATAAGAATATCAAATGAGAAGAAAGTCATGTCTACCTTAAAAAGGTATATAGAAAGGGTGAAAGAACAAGGTTATTTTCACCCTGAGACGTATATGGTCAAAAGCAAGAAGGAAATTTAAAGGTGATCCTAGGTTACAAGGAAACCCAGTAGAAACAATAGGTTTGAGCCTTTACCCTTTCCTTGTAAAACCTTGAAACCATGGCCTACATTACAACCCTATCAAAGTCCCCTCTGATTGAAAGCAGATTGCTTGATTTAAATGAGCTAAATACACTGCCAAAACTAAAGAAGGATGCTAATCCTACTGAAAAGTAGTCAAGGATGGTATGGATCTAAACCCTATCGAAAACAACATCAAATTTGAGCTTGCATATCCTGCTGTTTCTAAAACCCCATAACCTAGCCTACATTACGGTCCTAAACAAAGTTTTCTCGGATTGAAATGACTGGCCATTTATCGCTCTGCCAAAGGTTAGGTAAGCTGTTGCTAAAACCCCGAGAGTCGAGAGTCTCAACCCAATAACCATACACACTAACCCTAAGACAGAAAGTGGGAGGTAATCAAAAGGTTGAGAAAGGTGTGAAGTGCTATCATTCAATCAAAGTAGAGTTGGGCCAGAAGGGAGGCTAAATCCCCGAGGAGGAGGGAGTTACCATTCTCAGGACTATAAGTCTAACAGCACCTTGTGTCATTCTATTAACATATTTCTAACCTGTGCATATGTGTAAAAAAAAATAAAAAATAAAAAATAAAAAAAATTAGCATAAGCTTTGCACACGTGGGATATAACTCCCTGTAGAAATAAGAGTTATCAACAACAACTCATGTAATAGATATCTAACATACATCACATGCATCTAATCATATGTCTAGCCATAAAGATCATAAAGGTATCTGTATATCCATGCATCTAAGTACCATAAATATTCATTTTTGTACAAAATATCAGAATAAAACTGTCTAATGTAAATGTAACTCAGGGACAAGGGGCAAAAGAGGATCAGAGTCTCTACAAAGGGCATCTATCACAGGTTGAAGTCAATATCATCTGGATCAAAATCTCTGAAACCCGGCATCGGAGGAGGTGGATAACTACTCGAAGCACCACCATCCTGCAGGGAAGATAGAACCGAAATCAGCTACATACAAAAGGAACTAAGCAACAACTGAGCAAGAAGCAGCAAAGAAAGAATAACATACCCCCCCATCGCCCATCTGAGATAACCGAGCCGTCAGGGAAGCTACCTCGGCCTGGTACTGGTCCTGCTCCATCTGGTACTGGTCTCTTTGGTTTTTCACAGCAGTAAACTCAGCCTGGGGCACATATCCTACGGCTCGGCGCCACAAGTCAACCACCTCCTGGCCAACAGCGTACTTGCCGACCACCACCTCAAACTGGGTAAAGGCACCGACCGAATGAGCCCCAAAGTGCACAGCATAATCTGTATCCGAAGGAAGCAAGAACTCGGCTCCTGGCTGACGCTCCTGGCTGACGCTCCTGATAAGGGATAGGCACTCTCGCCACCAAGGCCCCAAACATATACTCTGGCGGAGCTCCTGCTGATCGGAACTCCTCATGAAACTGCCGCCAGTGCCACTCTCCAAGATAGGACTCCCAGGTGTCATCACTGAGAAAAGCAGCTCTCGACAAGGACAACGGGACCAGGTACCGGACTGTTTCGTAATGGATTGATCCAATGAAGGGCCGCCAGGTCACATCCCTTGCCTCAATCAGCTCCAGGTTAGCCCAGAGCGTCACAAAGTCAGTAATCTCTGATCACTGGGCTACCCGGTCACGAGCCCACCTCAAAGCACGAGGATAGAGGTCATCCTCAACAACTGCAGGGCGATGCACTGGCAGATACTTGTAACTCCACCAAACAAGGAAAGGCCAGAAGCTAGTCATGCTACCCCAACAAGAGGAGGTCCGAACCCGCATCAATCGAAGAAAGCAGCCAAAGGAAAAGGACCCCGAGTCCAACTCAGACAAAGCTCCAAGATCAGCTACTATACTCACCAAACGACACGGCACGAGTGACTTATTGTTATTGTAGAAGCAGCTAAAGATGATATACAACACAAGTCGCCATCTCATGATATCCCGCCTGGCAGGTGATGGTCGGTAGCAAAAGTACGATCATCCTGACTAATCCAAGAGACCGGGAAAGCAGAACACTCAGGAAGAGGCAAGTCCAATAGCAAACAGGCCTCGTCCCTACTGACTATGTGCAGGGTGATCCGCCGACCGACAAAAGGAAAGCCTTATGATGATTGCCCAATCCAAAAAAGTGGGACCTAACTCGAAGCCGACAAAATGGAAGGTCCCAGTCTCCCCGAACCACCGCTCAACAAGCGCTAGTACTAAATGTCGGTTCAGGCGGTTAGCCTATAATCCCATGAAAGCGCCAAATCCGATCTCTGCCAAGAAGGCACGATATGATGGGGCAGCCCGCTGCATGGTCACAAAAACCTGATGAACAGCCTCTCTGAAAGCTGTATGTACCCGCGGAGGCTGCAAATGCTATCTATAATACACGTTGGGGTGATAGGTAAGATCACCGAGTGGTGGGACATCCGGTATCTGCAGATCTCCTAAGTCGGCATCCGGCTGCCTATGCCTAGAAGAAGCTCTCCCATAACCGGTCACCTGATCCCTAGGGCCCGGTACCTCCTCCTCAAAATCAATCTCCTCGGCAAAAGCCTGCTCAACCGGAGGAAAAAGGTCGACAGGTAGCTTGCTCCCCTACCCACTCTGACTGGATGAGGATCGTCTGGTAGATCGTCGACTACCTTTAGATCGACTAGAGCCGCCAGTAGAATCTGTCTGGGCTGCCATCCCCGAGCGGCGTCTCCTCTCAGAACCATCATCACCTGCGTCTGTCATCCTAAAAAGGTAAGCCAAGGTAAGTGATGTTAATATACCATCTATGCAGTGTAAATAATAGTGAAATAAAATAAACGACTAACACAAACAAAACCAATAAAGGATTTCGAATAACAAATCAAAAACAAAATTTCTACACATCTTGATTTTCCAACTTCAAATCAAATCTCAAGGGTTTTCTGTCTTTTTCCTTCAAAAAGATTTTATTTCTAAAAAAAAAAAAATTCTAACTCTTTCCATAATTTCTAAATATTTCGGCAGAGTCTCATTTAAAAATGGCTCCTACAACACCCATGACATCAACACAAAACACAAAACGTGTACTTCACATTTTTACAATTACATAATATTAGCACCCACGCACATATTTCAATTTTTTGAAATTTTCAAGACCCATGTTTTATTTTTCAAATAAATCAATGGTTTTCAAAAGCCTCCCAAAATTTTTCAAAATCACCTCAAATGTTTTCTAAAATATTCCAATATTTTTCCAAATTTCAAACTTTAAAAATTTCATCAATTTCTCGAGTTTTCTTAATTTTTCTAATTTTCTAAATATATTTTATTTTTCAAAAAAAAAAAAATTCACCGAGTCTTCAAAAAATCACGAAACTGCATACAGTTGTTAAACACATTTTTCTAAGGCACATTGCAAAAAAACATAGCCAGAAAACCCATTGCCCATGCCTGTAGGAACAAATCTCATATTCCTGCGGAAAACCCTCTTCACATAATCATGAAAAATCATTCAAATTCAATCGAACAAGCATCAAAATGCAAAAGCAACATCATCAAAGTGTTCAAAGCATACCAAAACATCAATTTTCATTATTCACATGATTCAAACGAAGTTCTATGCATCAAATCCAACCAAATTTGAAAACTCACCTTTGGAAGTTCTCTAGCGAATTCTTCTCTTCCGGCAATCACCCGTGGTCTCTAAGGAGTGCTCCTTCAATGTTCAAGACGGATTCCTCGCAATGCCTCACAAATTTGTGAAAACTCTCCAAAATTCCGTAAGTGCTCGAACCAGAATTTTTTGGTTTTAACTTCAAACCTAGCGCCACTAGCAGAGGCGCCAGACATTTTTTGCCAAAGGCAGCATTGCTAGTGGCGCCAGTTGCAAATTCTGGGTAGTTTTGCCCTTTTTCCCGCCAAAACTCATTTTTGAAGGCTTTTTTGGCCCGTTATCCATTTTTCGACCCCCATTGTCGGAAGGTTTCCAATATCCGTCCCTCCGACTGCCTCGCGGTCAACATGGGACTCTTACTCTTATCGTTTTCTGTCTTTGACAAGCAAAGACAAAAAAAGAGGGGTAGCTGTAAGCACCCCATTTTTGACAGCTTTGCAGTCTACACTCCGTCCAGACTTGTTTTTAAGTCATTGTGGGCGTATTCCAATCAAAATCAATTTTCTAAGTCCAAATCCCGTCTGTCCATCGCTTCGCGGGCCCACCAGGCCCAAATAGAGGCAAAATGACCAAAATGCCCATAGGGGGCATTGTCCTTTCCTTTCCAAACCCCTTTAGAGATAGTTTATTCCTCAAGACGGTTCTAATCAGGCACGCCCCTTCGGAGATGATAAGTCCCTTTTCCAATCCCTCTCTCGAGACAGTTAATTCCTCGAGATGGTTCCAATCCAGGCACGTCTTTTTAAAGACGGTAAGACCCTTTTCCAATCCCTCTCTCGAGACAGTTTATTCCTCGAGACAGTTCCAATCCAGACACGTCTCTTCGAAGACGATAAGTCCCCTTTCCAATCCCTCTCTCGAGACAGTTTATTCCTTGAGATGGTTCCAATCCAGGCACATTTTTTGAAGACGGTAAGACCCCTTTCCAATCCCTCTCTCGAGACAGTTTATTCCTCAAGACGGTTCCAATCCAGGCACGTCTTTTCGAAGACGGTAAGACCTCTTTCGAGTCCCTCTCTCGAGACAGTTTATTCCTCGAGACGGTTCCAATCAGGCACGTCTCTTTGGAGATGATAAGTTCCCTTTCCAATCCCTCTCTCGAGACAGTTTATTCCTCGAGACGGTTCCAATCCAGGCACGTCTTTTCGAAGACGGTAAGACCCCTTTCCAATCCTTCTCTCGAGATAGTTTATTCCTCGAGACGGTTCCAATCCAGACACGTCTTTTCGAAGATGGTAAGACCCCTTTCTAATCCCTCTCTCGAGACAGTTTATTCCTCGAGACGGTTCAAACTCAGGCACGTCTTTTCGAAGATGATAAGACCCCTTTCTAATCCCTCTCTCAGGACAGTTTATTCCTCGAGACGGTTCCAACTCAGGCACGTCTTTTCGAAGACGGTAAGACCCCTTTCCAATCCCTCTCCCGAGACAGTTTATTCCTCAAGACGATCCGAGTAGCAAAAATACTCGTAACTATCACAACCGTTAGAGTAGCGGAAATACTCACAAATAGGTCGATATAGGGAATTGCCAACAAACTCCTGCATCACGATGACCATCGTCAGAGTGGCGGAAACACTCAAAACCCAGGTCAGCACCAGTTTCTATTAGTCTACTTCGGTAAAAAATGACCAAACTGCCCTTTGGACCTTTTTTGAGACTTTTCGGTCAAGATGACCATTTTGCCCTTAGGCAACCGAACGCCTCAGGATCCACACCGACTCTGGGTATCAAACCGGTAACCTCTCGAGGATACTTCTTATAGTGTTCTCAATCCTCCTCTACCTTTCTGGATCATTTCGAGTCAGCTCCGGCAAACCCGGTGCAAAATGACCATTTTGCCTCTAGTGGGCCGATCACCTTTGCCGACCACACCGGCTCTGGGTATCAAACCGGTAATCTCCTGAGATTGCTTTTTATAGTATTCTCAACCTTTTCTTATCTTTCCAGATCATTCCGAGTCAGTTCCGACCAATCCGATACAAAATGACCGTTTTGCCCCTAGTGGGCCAGTCTCCTTTTTTTGACCACACCGGCTCTGGGTATCAAACCGGCAACCTCTGGGAACATTCTGAATAATTTTTCCCGATTCCAAGTCTTCTTCCGAGACAATCCGAGTCTGTCCCGGCAGTTTCCCGGTCCGATTGACCGTTTTGCCCCTAAAGGCCCGGTCAACCTTTCTAACCCATCTTGTCCTCATTTCTCAAGTTAAATACCTCCAGGACACTATTTTAAGTGTTCGTGCTCTTTTCCGACCTTCCAAGTCATTCCCGGCTTTTTCAAATCATTTTTGGACTTTCTGGAGTCACTCCTAGTGAAGCTAGGCTAAAAATTGCATGATAGTCACTAGTACAGGTGCCCAAATCTAGTCAAAGATATGTTGCTTGCCGACCTTAAATATTTTCTAAATGGCTGGCGCCAGTGTTGTCCAACCTCTATAAATACAGAGCCTCCTCCAACGTGAAAAGGATCCGCAAACTCAAACAAAAAATCATATAATTTGATATACAGAGCTCGAGCACTCCATAAACCTTAGTCTCTTTAGGTTTTCCAAACCCTAGCCACCATACACTAAACCCTAGCCTTCTATACACTCATACACACCCCCATACACTCATACACTAGCCTTCAACCCTCCTTCAAAGACTTAAAGAGCTGCCATCTAAAGCTTGAAGACAACTCTTGAAGAATTTAAGATGAAGATCAAGACGAAGACCGAAGATCGAAGATAAGCAAGGCACGCAAAATAAACAAGAAACAAGGTAGGTTCTCCATTTAAATTTCTGCACTTCCCCCTTCTCTCTTCTCTCTCCTAACCCACTTGGGTTTTCTCTATTTTAATCCCCCATCTCTTTCCCCCCCTCCCCTTCTTTCTTTGCATGCTTGAAACAAGGGGATTCCCGGTCCATGTGTAGGATTGGGCTATTGGAGAGTCACCGTGTCGAGCGCTTTCTTCTAGTCTAACTAGAGACCACATGGGTCTGGCCCCCTTGATTATGTGGTGAAGCCTTAACCTTGTATGTTCACGATCCCAAAATTGCATTGTGCATATCATGATCTTGCATCTTCCAAAAGCCGTTTTCAAAATTGTTTTTCAAGTCGTTTTCAAACTTGTTTCTAAAATTGCATCAAAATCACTTTTTCAAAATCACAATCCTAAGGTGATTCTAACTTTTCTATGGCTAGGGTTGCTTTAGGAAAGTGTTATATTTAAAGTGACCTTCATGGTCCATATTTTCAAATCTTGTTGTTTTCAAAACCGCTTTCCTAAAGTGGTTCTAGCCCTCTTATGGTTAGAATTGCTTTAGGAAAGTGAGATGTTTTTACGCCTTCTAAAAAAGCTCTCTTTTAAAAAATCTCTTCCTAAAAATCTCTGTTTCAACATACTTTCTTAAAACTTTCCTCTCCAAAATTGTTTTCAAAAACTCCCTCCCAAAATCTATTTTTCAAAACTCCCTTTTTTAACTCCTTTCCGAAATCCTCTCCCCAAAATCCACTTTCTAAAAACGTTCCCCAAAAATCTTTTCAAAAACTCTCTTCAACAATCTTCTACCAAAAAATCTTCCTAGAAAAACTCTCTCCAAAAATCTTGCCGAAAACTCTCTTTCCAAAATCTTTCTAGAAACTCCTCTCTAGGATTTCCTTCCAAAACCTCCGTTTCCAAAAACACACTTTCCAAAAACTCTTTCTCTTTAAAATCTTTTTCCGAAAACTCTATCTTCAAATTCACTTTCCAAAAACTCCTCACAGGATTCCCTTCTAGAAAACCTTCGTTTCCAAAAACACACTTTCCAAAAATCCTCTTTCCTTAGAGCCCAAGTTAAGCCCTAGAACTCACAATTAGGAAACCCTAATTTTCTTTCCAAAACTTCTTGTTTTCATATCCAAACTATACATGTTTCCAAAACCTATTTTTTACGTCAAAACTATAATTTTCCAAATCTGGGGTTTCTAGAATCTCCCTTCACAAATCCTACCTTCCCTTTAGGAAACCAAATCCAATCTCACCGTTTAGGAAACTAGATCCAACCCTGCGTTTTTGGAAACAAAATCAAACTTTCTCTTTTAGAAACAAAATCTAATCCCTTCCTAATCCAAATCTTTCCTAACTCAAATCCTTCCTAACCCTTCACTTTCCTAAACCTTGAGTTTCCAAAACTTGAATATAAAAATCTTTCCTAAATTTTAAAACTCAACTTCCACATCTTTCCTAATTCTATCCCTTTCCAAATCTTAACTTTCGAAATCTAAGTTTTCAAATCTTTCTAAACCTCAAACCTTTCCTAATCTCAAGATTTTCTAAATCCTAAACTTTCTAAATTCCAAATCTTTCCAAATTCAAAGCTTTCTAAATTCAAAACTTTCTTAAGTTAAGACTTTCTAAATCTAAAACTTTCTAAATTCTAAACTTTCTTAAAACTTCAAATATTTCCAAATCTAAAACTTTCTAAACTTAAAACTTTCTTATTTTCAAAACTTCATTATTTTCAAAACCTTTCCTCTTTCCAAACCTTTCTTAAAACGAAACTTTCTTAATTCAAAACTTTCCTAAGTTGAAACTTTCCTAATTCCAAAACTTTCCTAAGTCGAAAATTTTCCTAATTCCAAAACTTTCCTAAAATGACACTTTCCTAATTCGGAACTTTCCTAGTCCGAATCTTTCCTAATTCCAAGCTTTCCTAATCTTCCGAGTCCAATCTTCAAGTCAATTCTTTTCCAAAATCTTTTCTAAGTCAAATCCAATCCTTCTTTTCTAAATCCTCTCTTTCCTAAGTCTAGGTTTCCTAAAACCAAGTCTTTCAAAATCAAATCTTTCCAAATCTTCCAATCAAAGTTCAATTTCTCAATCTTCCAATTCAATTTCCAATTTAACTCCTTTTTCAAATCAAACATTCTATTTTCAATCGGACTCCGGTCCGAACTACGACTGACCTGATTCCTCCAAAGGGATACGTAGACAACCTTCATAGGTGCGATCACAACACTTTTCAAACTTTCAATTCCACCCTCATGGGTGTGATCTCCACATTTTTCAAATTTCAAATTACAATCTATTTTCAAAATTCTAATTTCAAAATTTCTATTTTCAAATTTCTATTTCCAAATTTTCAAACTTTCCAATTTCAATTCCACCTCTTCAAATCTCTACTTTCAATTTCTAAAACTTTTCAATTTCAAATCTATCCAGTTTCAAATCTATTTCAATCCAAATCAATTTCTTTTAGAATTTATTTCCAAATCTATTCTCTAATTCTCTCTTATTTTGCACTTGCATATCATGCATCATGTTTTTCTAAACATTGTTTTCAAAAGTGGATAGGATTGAACATAAGTTAATTGGAGATTCTCGTAGGTGAATCTAAGGTAGATTGACATGTAGGTATCGAAAGGGCGGGGTAGGGTGATGGCTTAGTGTGTCTTCCCTTCACATAACCAACCTCCGAACCTAGATCACTGATTTCAAAGACCAAAACGGAGTTATTTTTCTATAAAGGGTTAAATGTTTTCCAAAGGTTGCCAAACAACCTGTTTCCTTAAAAACCCTCTCTTAAGGAGATATTTTTAAAATCGTTTTCAAAAACCCTAAGTGTAGTCTCCGGATTATTCTTAGTTTTTAGGTGACCTAACTCACCTTAATCAAGTTAGGTGGCGACTCCGAATCTTTTTCAAAAGCCCTTTATTTAAATCTATTTTTCAATTCAAACTTAGTCGCACTCATTCTTCTAGGAGGGTGAGTTCTAACGAGAGAGTACAGCATTTTTCCCACTTGTGTGAGTATTCCTCGAGTGCGAAAAATCTGGGCGCGACAGTGCCCGACCTCATGCTCTGGAGGTAGTCAGCCCAGGATGCAATGGTTTGTGGAAATCTCCCCTCATCTGCCATGACTCCTTGAGACCTCGCCAGGGAATGTATATGGTCAAGCTCATGATACCATGTATGCTAGAACAAAGGTGTAACAAACAAGTGTCTAATCGCCCAGAGTTGGAAGAGAGTAGCACATCCCCGGAAACGAGCGTCAATGGTCTGCTGGAATCTCGTAAAACTCACGAAGGTCTCTCCTACAATCATGGGAGCATAGGAATGCCCCTTACGGATCAAGGCCAGTGGTGCACAGAGCCGACAGTCCACTAAATCATCTTCTCGTGGGAACACCAAAAAGTTTAGCAAAAGCAAGGCCAAAACAACCATACGAGAAACATCCCAATCCTGGAAAGTGTGCCACTCACCTAAATAAACTCGCATACCTGTGGGAAACTCAAAACGGGAAAAGAGGAACTCAGCTGGGACATAAGGAAACTGGGGCAAAGAAGAAGACGAAAGAACTGCACGTCTGAATCCGAACTGGGACGAAACCACTGTAATACAACCATCCGGAAAGAGAGGTCCCACAATGTCGGCAGAAACATCTCAGAAGCCAAGAAGAAACCCATACTCGTGAGGACTAGGGGTAAGCTTGCACTCTCCAAAGCGGAAAAGAGACAAGTCAGGCTGCCAAAAGGGAATCACCGCCTCCATGAGCCTAGGAACAAGACGCACTGATAGAAGTGAAGCCACTCGACCAAAGGACCGGCGAAAGATATCCTGCTCATCCGGAGGGTAACTATCGTACCAAGCTCTCAGTCGACTCAAAACTGCATCTGCCATCCTTCAAAAGTAAGCCAAGGTGAGAGGTGTTAATATATCGAGCAGGCGGTTGACGCAATAAAGCAAAGCAAAATAAACAACTAACACAAAAAAATAAAATAAATAAAAGATTTCAAATGATAAATCAAAAACAAAATTTCCACACATCTTAATTTTCTAACTTCAAATCGAATCCCAAGGGTTTTCTGTCTTTTTCCTTCAAAAAAATTTTATTTCCAAACCTTAACCAACTCTGTCCCTAATTTCTAAAAATTTTAGCAGGTCCCGTTTAAAAATGGCCCCTAAAACACCCATGACATCAACACAAAATACCAAATGTGCACTTTCCAACGTAACAATCACATAACAACCGCACTCGTGCACATTTTTCAATTCTTCGAAATTTTCAAAACACATGTTTTGCTTTTCAAATAAATCAATGGTTTTCCAAAGTCTCCTAAAATTCCTCAAAATCACCTCAAATGTTTTCTAAAATATTTCAATATTTTTCCAAATTTCAAAACTCTAAAAATTTCATCAATCCCTCAAGTTTTCTTAATTTTCTTAATTTTCTAAATATTTTTCTATTTTTAAAAAATAAAAAATTCACCAAGTTTTCAAAAAATCACAAAACTTTACACAGTTGTTAAACACATTTTTCTAAGGCACATTACACAAAAATATAGCCAGAAAACCCAATGCCTAAGCCTGTAAGAACAAATCTCCTATTCCTGCAAAAAACCCCCTTCACATATACACAAATAATCACTAAAATTTAATCAAAGAAGCACCAAAATGCAAAAATAATATCACCATCATGTTCAAAACACATCAAAACATCAATTTCCACTATTCACATGATTCAAACGAAGTTCTACACATCAAAATCAACAAAATTTGAAAACTCACTTTTTGGAAGTTCTCCGGCGAAATCTTCTCTTCCGACGACTTTTCCGGCAATGTGGTCTCCTTCCAACAATCACCCGTGGTCTCCAAGAAATGCCCCTTCAAGGTTCAAGTCAATTTTCACGCAGAGTCTCTCGGATTTGCGAGAACTCTTCACAATGCCGTAGTTGTTCAAACTAGAAATTTTATGGTTTTAACTCTAATTCTGGCGCCACTAGCAAAGGCGCCAGGCATTTTCTGCCAAAGCAGTGGCGCCAGTTGCAAATTCTGGATAGCTTTGCCCTTTTTCCCCCCAAAACTCGTTTTCGAAGGCCTTTTTGGCCCATTATCCATTTTTGACCCCCGTTGTCGAAAGATTTCCAATATCCATCCCTCCAACTACCTCTCGGTCAATATGGGACTCTTACTTTTATCATTTTCTGTCTTTGACAAGCAAAGACAGAAAAAGAGGGGCAGCTGTAAGTACCCCATTTTTGACTGCTCGACAGTCTACGCTTCGTCCAGACTTGTACTTAAGTCAATATGGGCATATTCCAACCGAAACCAAGTTTCTAAGTCCAAATCCCGTCTGTCCATCGCTTCGCGGGCTCGCTAGGCCCAAATAGAAGCAAAATGACCAAATTGCCCTTAGGGGCATTGTCTTTTCCAATTCCAACTCCAACCCCTCTCTCGAGACAGTTGATTCCTCGAGACGAAAAATCTATTCCAAACCAGGCACGTCTTTTCGAATACAATAAGTCCCCTTTCTAATCCCTCTCTCGAGACAGTTGATTCCTCGAGACGGTTCTAAATCAGGCACGTCTTTCCGAAGACGATAAGACCCCTTTTCAATCCCTCTCTCGAGACAGTTTATTCCTCGAGACGATTCCAAACCAGGCACGTCTTTCCGAAGACAATAAATCCCCTTTCCAATCTCACTCTCAAGACAGTTTATTCCTCGAGACAGTTCCAAATCAGGCACCTCTTTCCAAAGACGATAAGACCCCTTTCTAATCCCTCTCTCGAGACAGTTTATCCCTCAAGACAGTTCCAAATCAGGCACCTCTTTCCAAAGATGATAAGACCCCTTTCTAATCCTTCTCTCGAGACAGTTTATCCCTCAAGACAGTTCCAAATCAGGCACGTCTTTTCGAAGACGATAAGTCCCCCTTCCAATTCTAGTCCCTCTCTCGAGGCAGTTTATTCCTCGAGACGGTCCAGCATGTTTTTCGAAGAAAACCTCTTCGAAATGGTAAGTCCCTTTAAACTTGTGGACTGGGACGAGACCCCAAGTCCCCTAGATGGTAGAACAGTCCACCTTTGGCTCCTGCTAGCCTGCTAATGCAGAAATGTCCATTTAGGAATGCCTTCCAAGAAAATTGACTTCTCAGGCGCTAAGTCCCTTTAGCAGCTTCCCGAGATCAGGCAGTCTCGGGAATGATCGCGAACAGTCAAAGTAGCGGAAATACTCGCAAACAGGTCGATATAGGGAATTGCCAACAAACCCCTATATCATGCGACCGCCGTCAGAGTGGTGAAAACACTCAAAACCTAGGTCAACACCGGTGCCTGCTAGCCCACTTCGGTGAAAAATGAACAAACTGCCCCTTGGGCCTTTTCCAATACTTTTCGGTCAAGATGACCATTTTGCCCCTAGGCATCCGAATGCCTCGGGAACAACACCAGCTCTGGATATCAAACCGGTAACCTCCTGAGAATGCTTCTTATAGTATTCCCGACCTTCCTCTACCTTCTCGGATCATTCCGAGTCAATTCCGGCAAACCCGGCACGAAATGATCGTTTTGCCCCTCGTGGGCCGGTCTCCTCTTTTGACCACACCGGCTCTGGGTATCAAATTGGTAATCTTCTGAGACTACTTTTTATAGTGTTCTCAACCTTCCTTTATCTTTCCGGATCATTCCGAGTCAGTTCCGGCAAACCTGGTGCAAAATGACTGTTTTGCCCCTAGTGGGCTGGTTTCCTTTTTCGACCATACCTGCTCTGGGTATCAAACCGGTAACTTCCCAAGATTACTTCTTATAATATTCCCAACCTTTCTTTGTCCTTTCGAATCATTCCAAGTCAGTTCCGGCAAACCCGGTGCGAAATGACCGTTTTGCCCCTGGTGGCCCGGTCACCTTTCTCGACCACACCGGCTCTGGGAATCAAACTGAAAACCTTTGGGAACATTCTGAATAATGTTTGCAAATCCCGAGTCTTCTTCTGGGACAGTCCGAGTTCATCCCGGTAGCTTTTCGGCCCAATTGACCGTTTTGCCCCTAAAGACCCGGTCAACCTTTCCGACACATCCTATCCTCATTTTTCAAGTCAAATACCTTCGGGACACTATTCTAAGTGTTCCTGCCCTGTTCCAGCTCTCCGGGTCATTCCCGGCCTCTTCAAATCATTTTCGGACTTTCTGGAGTCACTCCTAGTGAAGCCAAGCTAAAAATTACATGGTAGTCACTAGTACAGGTGCCCAAATCTAGTCAAAGATATGTTGCTTGCCGACCTAAATACTTTCTTAACTAGTTTAATGGTGCCAAGAAGAATTTTGCCCTGGCGCCACTGCAATAGGCGCCAGGTCTATCCCACTTCTATAAATACAAAGTCTTCTCCAGCGTGAAAGATATCCGCAAACTCAGTCTAAAAACCCTAAAATTCGATATAAAGAGCTCGAACACTCCCTAAACCCTAGCCTCCTTAGATTTTCTAAACCCTAGCCACCATACACAAACCCCAACCTCATATACACTCATACACATCCCCATACACCTATACACTAGCCTCCAACCCTCCTTTAAAGACTTGAAGAGCTGCAAACCGAAGCCTTGAAGATTAAAGACGAGCCCTCGAAGATCAAGATTGAAGTGAAGCGAAGACCAAAGAAAGCAAGGCGCGCAAAATAAACAAGATACAAGGTAGGTTTTCTATTTAAATTTCTGCACTCCCCCCCTTTCTCTTCTCTCTCCTAACCCACTTAGGTTTTCTCTATTTTAATCCCCTATCTCTCCCTCCCCCCCCTTTCTTTGCATGCTTGAAACAAGGGGATTCTCGGTCCATGTGTAGGATTAGACTATCGGAGGGTCATCGTGTCGGGGGCTCTCCTTTAGGCTAACCGGAGACCACGTGGGTTCGACCCCCTTGATTATGTGGTGAAGCCCTAACCTTGTATGTTCACGACCCCAAATTTGCATTGTGCATATCATAATCTTGCATCTTCCAAAAACCGTTTTCAAACTCGTTTTCAAAGCTTGCATTAAAACTTGTTTTCAAAATTGCATCAAAATCTCCTTTTCAAAACATGTTTTCAAAATTACAATCCTAGGGTGATTCTAGCTTTTCCATGGCTAGGGTTGCTTTAGGAAAGTGTTACATTCAAAGTGACCAATATGGTCCATGTTTTCAAAATCACAATCTTGTTGTTTTCAAAACCGCTTTCCTAAAGTGGTTCTAGCTCTCTTATGGTTAGAATTACTTTAAGAAAGTGAGATGTTTTTATACTTTCCAAAAAACTCTATTTTCGAAAATCTCTTTTCCTAAAAATCTCCTTTTCAACATACTTTCCTAAAACTCCTTTCCAAAATTGTTTTCAAAAACTTCCTCCAAAAATCTATTTTCCAAAACTTCTCTTTTTAAACCCCTTTCTAAAACACTCTCTTTAAGGTCCACTTTCCAAAAACGTTCCCTACGTTTCCTTCTTAAAAAAACCTCTTCCTAAATCTCTTTCTTAAAAATCTCCTCATTAGGATCTCTTTTCCAAAAACTCTTTCTCCTCAAAATTCACTTTCTAAAAACACTCCCTAAATTCACTTTCCTAAAAACTCTCCCCAACAATCTCTTTTCAAAAATCTTTCTAAAAAACTCTCTTTCCAAGATTTTCTTTCTAGAAGCTCCCCTCTAGGATTTTCCTTCTAAAATCTTCATTTCCAAAAACACACTTTCCAAAAACTCCTCTCTAGGATTCCCTTATAAAAACCTTCGTTTTCAAAAACGCACTTTTCTAAAACTCTTTCCTTAGAGCCCAAGTCAAGCCCTAGAGCTAACCATTAGGAAGCCTTAATTTTCTTCCCAAAAACATGGTTTTCAAACTTTGCCCCAATTCTAGGTTTCCCAAAACCTCTTGCTTTCTACATCAAAACTATACATATTTCCAAAACCTCTTTTCTATATCAAAACTATGGCCTTCCAAATCTAGGGTTTCTAAAACCTCCCTTTCCAAATCCTTACCAAATCCTATCTTCCCTTTAGGAAACCAAATCCCATCTTTGCTTTAGGAAACTAAATCCAATATTCCCATTTAGGAAACTAGATCCAATCCTCCGTTTTTGGAAACAAAATCAAACCTTCTCTTTTAGAAATAAAATCCAATCCCTTCCTAGTCTGACATTTCCTAATTCAAATCCTTCCTAATCTTCTACTTTCCTAAATCTTAACTTGAACGTAAAAATCTTTCCTAAATTTTAAAATTCAAAATCTAAATCTTTCCTAATTTAACTCTCTCCTAATTTCCTACCCTTCCAAACCATAAGTTTCCTAAAACTTCCAAATCTTTCCTTAAACATTAACCTTTCAAATCTTTCCTAATTCAACGATTTCCTAATTCTACCCCTTTTCAAACCTTAACTTTCCAAATCTAAGTTTTCAAAACTTTTCTAAGCTCAAATCTTTCCTAATCTCAAGATCTTCTAAAACTCTAAAAACTTTCTACATCCTAAACTTTCTAAATTCCAAACCTTTCCAAATTCAAAGCTTTCTAAATTTAAAACTTTCTTAAGTTAAATTTTTCTAAATTTCCAAACTTTCTAAATCTTAAACTTTCTAAATTTCAATTCTTTCCAAATTTCAAAACTTTCTTATTTTCAAAATTTCCTTGTTTTCTAAACTTTCCAACTTTTAAAACTTCCCTATTTCAAAACATTCCAAATTCTAAAAACTTTCTTAATTCAAAACTTTCCTAAGTTGAAACTTTCCTAAACGAAAACTTTCCTAAAATGACACTTTTCTAATTCGAACTTTTCCTAAATCGAATCTTTTCTAATTCCAAATTTCCTACTCTTCCAATTCCAATTCAAATTCCAATTTCAACTCTTTTCCAAATCAACTCTTCTATTTTCTATCGGACTCTTGTCCGAACTACGACTGACCTGATTCCTCCAAAAAGATACGTAGGCAACCCTCATGGGTGCGGTCACAACTTCTTTCAAATTTCAAATTCCACAACATTTTTCAAATCTCAAATTTCACAACTTCTTTCAAATTTCAAATTCCACAATATTTTTCAAATCTCAAATTCCACAACTTCTTTCAAATTTTCAATTCCACAACCTCTTTCAAATCTCCAATTCTACAAATCTTCTTCAAGTTTTCAATTCTATGCTCTATTTCTAACTTCCAATTCCAAATTTCTATTTTCAAATCCTTTTTCTCAAATCTCTTTTCAATTTCAATTTCAAGTCTATCTTTTCAAATCTCTTTCTTTTCAAATCAAATCAAAATTTTCTTTTCAAATTTATTTCCAAATCAAGTCTCTTTTCTTGCACTTGCATGTCATGCATTATGTTTTTCTAAACATTGTTTTTCTAAAGTGAATAGGGTTGAACATATGTTAATTAAAGACTCTCATAGGTGAATCTAGAGTAGATTGACATGTAGGTATCGAAAGGGCGGGGTAGGGTGATGGTTTAGTGCGTCTTCCCTACACATAACCAACCTCCGAACCTAGGATCACTGATTTCAAAGACCAAAAACGGAGTTATTTTCAAAAAAGGGCTAAACGTTTTCCAAAGGTTGCCAAACAACCTATTTTTCTCAAAAACTCTCTCTTGAGGTGGTATTTTCAAAAACTTTTTTTTAAAAAACCCTAAGTGTAGTTTTCGGTTTATGCTTAGTTTTTAGGTGACCTAACTCACCTTAATCAAGTTAGGTGGCGACTCCAAATCTTTTTCAAAAGCCTTTTATTCAAATCTATTTTCAATTCAAACCTAGTCACACTCATTCTTCTAGGAGGTTGAGTTCTAACGAGAGAGTATAGTGTTTTTCCCGTTTGTGTGAGTATTCCTCGAGTGCAAAAAATCTGGGCGCGACAAGTACCTGCGCATGTCTTACATGCGCAAGGCCTGTTCTAGATTGCCTACAAATAGAGGCTTCCCCCCCTTGCATATTCCAGGTTTGAAATTGATACGAAGTTCTGCTGAAATCACTCCAGAAACTCGAATCTCTACATATATTCCTCCCCTCCTACACTAAGGCTAGATTCTACCCCTCCTAAGCCTATACACTCCACTTACAAGGCCTCATACACACTTATACACTCCACTCTAGCCTCTCAACCCTCTTGAAGTCACTCAAGCTCCAATCAAGGCATCCATTGGAGACTACAAGTGTGTTGAAGGTAAAAGGTGGTATCGCTTTTTATATTTGTGCTCTCCCCCACTCTTCTCTTCTCCCTCCTAGCTTGATTAGGCTATTCTCTATTTTAATCTCCATCTTTAACCCCCCCTTTCTTGCATGCTTGAGCCAAGAGGGCTCTTAGATCATGCCTAGAGGAAAGCAAGTGAGAGCCACCGTGTAGGGGGACCTCTCACTAGCCTACTTTAAGATGGTATGGCCTAGGAACCCCTTGTTTATGTGGTGAAGCCTAAAAGCCTTGTATGTGAATCATGACCCCTTGCATATTACTATTTTGATCATGTCTTGTATGCTTGGCTTCATTTTATGTTTATTGCCATATTTCACAATGCTTGCATTGCTCTTAATTTTATGACATTTCCAAGTTCTACATGTCCTTCAAAAATTGTTCAAAAAGTCGGCCCCTTGAAGTTTAGGATGGGATCTTAGAATTATGCCTTAGAAAAGCCCCCTACTAACCCCCTAATTCCCATTTTTACATCATTGCATTACAACTTGCATAAAAGTTGCTTTCAAACTCTCTAATTTTCAAGGTTTCTATTCTCTCAAATTTAGTGGTTAAAATGACCCTATGGAACTCTCTCTTGGGTGGTCTCCCTTTATATTGGCCATAGGAGCCCTAAATTGTTAGAATGGTTCCCTTTTCTCTTTATGCTCGCCTAAGAATGATGTTCAAACTCTTTGATTTCTATGGTTCCTATTCTCTCAAGTTTAGTGGTTGGAATGGCCCCATGGAACCATCTCTTAAGTGGTCTCCTTTTTGTTGGCCATATGAACCCTCTCTTGATGGAATGTTCCCCTTAAAAAATGATTTTCAAAATCCTTCTCAAAAGATAATTTTCAAAAATGCATTCTCTCTATCTTTGCATCAAAATGATTTTTTAAAAATTACCATCATTATGTTGATTTTTGACCCCTTATACTCTTGTCAAGATAGTGGTTATAATGGCAATGAGGAAACCTTCCTTGGAATGTTCTCCATACAAACCATACTCTTGACTAGAGTCAAAATTTTCATGGAAATGATCTTAAAAAAAATGGCCTATTAAAGTCCATTGCATAACATGTTTTGTTTTCCAAAACTCTTTCTAAAAATGCACCAAACCGCACTTCAAAATCATCTTTCAATCCAACCTTAGGTTAACTTGACCTTAGTTGACCAACCCTAGGTTTGTTTGACCCTAGTTGACCTAACCCTAGGTTAACTTGACCCTAGTTACCACACCCTAGGTTAACTTGACCCTAGTTGACCAACCTTAGGTTAACTTGACCCTAGTTGTCCAACCCTAGGTTAACTTGACCCCAGTTCACTCACCATAGGTTAACTTAACCCTAGTTAGTTAACCATTAGTCTTCTTAACCTTAGGTCAATCTAACCTAAGTTAGTTAACCTTAGGTTCCCCCTAACCCTAGGCTAAACTAACCTAGGTTAATACACTTCAAGGTTCCAACTCTTGAACCCTTTTTTCAAATGATCATTCAAACTTTCAAATTATTCTCATAACCTATTTTCCAAAACCTTTTACTCTCTTGACTTCAAAGAAACCAACTCCATAAACTCTTCAAATGATCTTACATTCTCTCTTCAAGACCTTTCCAAAAATGTTTTCAAAGAGTCACAAACCTAAGGTGTCCCTAGTCCTCTCATGGTTTGGGATTCCAAGGACAAGTGATAAATCAAGAACAACCTCTAAGGTTGTCCATATTAGAATTCCAAACCCTTAGCCCTTTCCAAAAACTATTTTCAAAAATTAATTCATCAAAACATGCCTCCAAGGTTTTCAAAACAAGACTTCAAAAACACTTTCAAGTTTTCTTGACACATGCCAAAACATTTTTCCATAACTCCCTCAAGTTGATCCAAAAACATTTCTAAGAAACACTCCACCATTCAATTTCAAGTCAAAACCCCCAAGACCACAAAGGGTCTTCAATCTCCAAAGACCTCAAAGTGTCTTAAACTTTTCCCAAGACCTCAACATGTCTTAACTTTTCAAAGACCCAAAGCGTCTTTAAACCTTCCAAAGGCCCTAATGCGCCTATTTTCCATCAGGCTCTTGCTCGAACTACGAATGACTTGATTCTCGCCAAATGAGATACGTAGGCAACCTAAAATGGTTCGGTCATAAATTTTATTCCAACTCCAACCGCTTTTTCAAGAATTCCAATCAATTCAAAGTTCCTATTCCAAACTTGTTGTGCCCAGATTTTTCGCACTCGAGGAATACTCATACAAGCGGGAAAAATACTGTACTCTCTCGTTAGAACTCACCCTCCTAGAATAATGAGTGCGACTAGGTTTGAATTGAAAGTAGATTTGAATAAAGGGCTTTTGAAAAAGATTTGCAGTTGCCACCTAACTTGATTAAGGTGAGTTAGGTCACCTAAAAACTAAGAATAATCCGAAAACTACACTTAGGGTTTTTGGAAAAAGGTTTTGAAAAGATCTCCTCAAGAGGGGTTTTTAAGAAAACAGGTTGTTTGGCAACCTTTGAGAAATATTTAGCCTTTTTTTGAAAAATAACTCCGTTTTTGGTCTTTGAAATCAGTGATCTAGATTCGGAGGTTGGTTACGTATAGGGAAGACGCACTAAGCCATCACCCTACCCCGCCCTTTCGGTACCTACATGTCAATCTACCCTAGATTCACCTATGAGAGTCTTTAACTAACTAATGTTCAACCCTATTCACTTTAGAAAAACAATGTTTGAAAAATATGATGCATGATATGCAAGTGCAAGAGAAGAAACTTAGAAAATAGATCTGAAAAGAGATTTGAAAAGAAGAATTTGATTTGATTTTAAAAGAGATTTGAAAAGATAGAATTGAAATTAGAAAGTTTGAGAAATTAGAAATAGAGATTTGGAAATAGAAATTTGAAATTGAAGTTTGAAAATAGATTGGAGATTTGGAAAGATTTTGGAATTTGAAATTTGAAAAAATGTTGTGACCGCACCCATGAGGGTTGCTTACGTATCCTTTTAGAGGAATCAAGTCAGTCGTAGTTCGAACAAGAGTCCGATTGAAAATAGAAGGTTGGATTGGAAGAAAGAGATTGAATTGAAAATTAGGTTTGATTTGAAATTAGAAGAGGAGATTGGAATTTGAAATTTTGGAAAAGATTGAACTTTGATTTGAAAAGATAGAACTTGGAAGTGAGATTTAGACTTATTTTGGAAAGATGGAGGTTTAGGAAACCTAGACTTAGGAAAGAGAGGACACTTAGGAAAGATTTGACTCGGAAAGATTTAAGAAAGATTTGACTTGACTTGAAAGAGTTTTAGAAAAGATTAGATTTAGGAAATGTTCAAATTAGGAAAGGTCCGATTTAGGAAAGTTTCGAATTAGGAAAGTTTCATTTTTGAAAAGTTTCGAATTTAGGAAAGTTTTCCAGTTAGGAAAGTTTTGAATTTAGAATGTTTCAACCTAGAAAAGTTTTGAATTAAGAAAGGTTTTGAAATAAGAAAGTGTTGAATTTAGAAATGTTTTGAATTAGGAAAAGTTTAGATTAAGAAAGGTTTAGAATTTGGAAAGTTTTGAAAATTGGAAAGTTTTGAGTTTAGAAAGTTTTGAAATTTGGAAAGATTTGAAGTTTTAGGAAAGTTTAGAATTTAGAAAGTTTTAGTTGTAGAAAGTCTTAACTTAAGAAAGTTTTGAACTTGGAAAGCTTTGAATTTGGAAAGATTTTGAAATTTAGAAAGTTTAAGATTTAGAAAATTTTAGAGTTTGAGTTTTAGAAAATCTTGAAATTAGGAAAGGGTTGAATTTAAAGAATGTTTGAAAACTTAGATTTGGAAAGTTGAGATTTGGAAAGGGATAAAGTTAGGAAAGAGTTGAATTAGGAAAGATTTAGAAGCTTAACGTTTAAGGAAAGATTTGAAAGCTTTAGGAAACTTATGATTTAGGGAGGTAGGAAATTAGGAAAGAGGGGAATTAGGAAAGATTTGGATTAGGAAGGGATTGGATTTTGTTTCTAAAGGAAGAGGTTTGATTTTGTTTTCAAAAACGGAGGATTGGATTTGGTTTCCTAAACGGGAGGATTTGATTTGGTTTCCTAAAGGGAAGATTGGAATTGACAACGATTTTGGAAAGGGAGATTCTAGAAACCCTAGATTTGAAAAATTATAGTTTCGACGTAGAAAACAGGTTTTGGAAACATGTATAGTTTGGATGTAAAAACAAGAGGTTTTAGAAACCTAGGTTTGGGGCCAGTTTGAAAACCATGTTTTTGGGAAAGAAAATTAGGGTTTCCTAATTATGAGTTCTAGGGCTTGACTTGGGCTCTAAGGAAAAAAGATTTTTGAAAAATGCGTTTTTTGAAACAAAAGTTTTCTAGAAGGCAATCCTAGGGAGGAGTTTCTAGAGGAAAGAGTTTTTGGAAAGTAAATTCGAAGAGAGATTTTTAAAGAGAAGGAGTTTTTGGAAAGTGTATTTTTAGAAATGAAGATTTTAGAAGGAAAATCCTAGAGGAGAGTTTCTAGAAAGAAGGTTTTGGAAAGAGAGTTTTTTAGAAAAATTTTTAGAAGGAGATTGTTGGAGAGAGTTTTAGAAAAGTAAATTTAGGGAGTGTTTTTAGAAAGTGAATTTTGGGGAGAGGATTTTGGAAAGGAGTTGAAAAAGGGAGGTTTGAAAAATAGATTTTTAGAGGGAGTTTTTGAAAACAATTTTGGAAAGGAGAGTTTTAAGAAAGTATGTTGAAAAGAGATTTTTAGGAAGAGATTTTTGAAAAGAGAGCTTTTTTGAAAAACGTAAAAGATCTCACTTTTCTAAAGCGATTATAACTATAAGAAGGCTAGAACCACTTTAGGAAAGCGGTTTTGAAAACAAAAAGATTTGAAAATATGGACCATATTGGTCACTTTGAATGTAACACTTTCCTAAAGCAACCCTAACCATGGAAAGGCTAGAATCACCCTAGGATTGCGATTTTGAAAACATGTTTTGAAAAGGAGATTTTGATGCAATTTTGAAAACAAGTTTGAAAGCAATTTTGAAAACAACTTTGAAAACAACTTTGAAAACAACTTTTGGAAGATGCAAGACTATGATATGCACAATGCAATTTTGGAGTCGTGAACATACAAGGTTAAGGCTTCACTACATAATCAAGGGGGCCGAACCCACGTGGTCTATAGTTAGACTAGAAGAAAGCCCCCGACACGGTGACTCTCCAATAGCCCAATCCTACACATGGACCGGGAATCCCCTTGTTTCAAGCATGCAAAGAAAGGGGGGGAAAGAGATGGGGGATTAAAATAGAGAAAACCCAAGTGGGTTAGGAGAGAGAAGAGAGAGGGGGAAGTGCGAAATTTAAATGGAGAACCTACCTTGTATCTTGTTTATTTTGCGCGCCTTGCTTTCTTCGGTTTTCGTCTTGATCTTCGTCTTCAATCTTCAAGAGCCGCCTTCAATCTTCAAACTTCAGATTGCAACTCTTCAAATCTTCGAAGGAGGGTTGAAAGCTAGTGTATGAGTGTATGGGGATGTGTATGAGTGTATATGAGGCTAGGGTTTAGTATATGGTGGCTAGGGTTTGGAAAACCTAAGGAGGCTAAGGTTTATGGAGTGTTCGAGCTCTGTATATCGAATTATATGATTTTTAGACTGAGTTGACGGATCCTTTTCAAAACCCAATCCAAATTACATAAACTGTTTTTAGGTGACCTAACTCACCTTAATCAAGTTAGGTGGCGACTCAAAATTGTTTTTCAAAAGCCCTTTATTCAAACCAATTGTCAATTCAAACATAGTCGAACTTATTCTTCTAGGAGGGTGAGTTCTAACGAGAGAGTACAATATTTTTTTTGCTTGTGTTTGTATTCCTCAAGTACAAAAAATCTAAGCGCGACAGCTGGCGACTCCACTGGGGACACTTAGAGGGTTAGGCCGTAGTCATGTCTTTTTACCCTTCACCCATGTAGAGTCTTCAATTAACTTGTTCAATCCTATTCACTTTAAATTTGCAAAACCAAAATGTTAAAATTGTTTTCAAACCAAAAAAAATAATAAAAAAATAAAAAATAAAAAACATGCATTTATTCATATTATCTTGTATTAAGTTTGTCATCCACATACTAGCTCTTGCATCTTTGTTTTGTAAGTACACATTTTGTTTAAATTTTATTAACTGTCATGCATAAATGTGATGAACAGGATGAATGAGAGTTGTTGGGCTCTTTTCTCCGCTTTTAAAAATCACACACACACTGCATGTGCACCTGCATTCTGCATACTTGCATTATTACCCTGATGTGACCTTTCTAGTTAGAAAGGGGGAATGGTATATTGGTTGTGGGCAAGATGCTGTGTCAGTTTTTTCACCTATGGCCTCTTGATGGTTCCCCCACTCGGATCACTAACCGATCACGGCACCACCTCGGGAAGTGGGCCTAGGTTTGAGGATCCGGGTACTGAGCCTTTTTAGGACGCATTAGTCAACCCTCAACCTCATACTCATATAGACACCATGCATAGCCGAACCTCTACCGGATTTAAGACACGCGCACTGTTTTGCAAAACCATGGAGGAAAGGGCGACTACTCTTACTTTCATTTATACTTGTCTATTCCTACTGTTATACTGACTGTATTCATACTATTATAATGCCTGTGTAACTGCTCATGCATACCCGTTTACCTTGCTATTGCATTCTCCCTCCTTATACACTTTGCATATCCATGTTCATGCATTCAATATCCCATGTTAAGACAAGAGTTCCAAGTTGTTGGCCCAAGAAGGCAACCCAAGACCGAGGGGGGGGGGTGAATTGGGTTTTATAGAATTTATATCAAATAATGCAACTAAAAACAGTTTATGTATTTTTGCAATGATTAATCAAAGTGTAGATCAAGCAAGTAAAGTGTATATCAAAGTATATATCTATGTAAACATGTATAGAGAGCAAATAAGCAAAACAGAGGCAAGAGAGAAGAGCACCACATTTATAGAGATTCGGCCAACCTTGCCTACGTCCTCTCTTCTTTGATCCTTTCGAAGAAATTCTACTATGTAACACTCTTTACACAGCTACTAGTTTTGCCACAAGTGCCCAACTCACTCTTACAAAAGCTTCTTCCCAAGCTTTCAAAACTCAAGAAATTTTGTCCAAGCTTCTCTCAAACTTAAAAGTGATTTTGTCTAAACTTCACTCAAACTTACAACTGTTTTTACCCAAAAACACTCAAACTTACACGTTTACAAACCCACCCAAGTGAAATGAATAAAGGTTATACAATGGGTAACTCTCCTAGTGAGTATATGAATAAATACAACTCAATGAATAACCTTAAACACTCAGCAAAAATATGTAGCAGTGAGGTGCATGAGATTTTCAGCTTCAAGCACTTGATATCAATGATGTAATTACTCTTATCTTTATCATTAAAGCTGTATGTATCTTGTATATAAAGATATGGATCGATTTTAGCCGTTGGAGAGGTATGAAAGAATTTTTGGTTGCATATTTACCCATACCGTTTGTCAGAAAACTAGCTGTTACTGTCTGGGAGTCGACTCTTTTTACACTGAGTCGACTCTTTTTGCATTTCAACAGATTTTTCAAGTCACTGTCCAAATGAGTCGACTCTTTTAAGCAGTCTCCAGAATTTTTGTTCTCTGTTGAAATGAGTCGACTCTTTTTACAGCAGGAGTCGACTCTTTTGAGTCTTCAGCAGAATTCCAAGGCTCTGTTCGAAAGAGTCGACTTTTTTTACTTGAGGGGTCGACTCTTTTAGGAAAATCCTTAGCTTTTGCAATATTTCTTCAATCTTCTTCAATATCTTCAAGCTCTTTAAGGATCACCTAACAAAGCATTTTAAAGCTTGCAAACACTTCTTCAAGGTTAGATGACTCCAAGAACATCTTCAATCCATTCTAGATGAATTATCTTCATTTTAATCACTTATAGAGCTCTTCCACCATCAATGCTTCAACCATTTAACCAAGTCTTCTTCATGATCTTCAAGAGAGCTTCCAAGACTTAGAATCTTCATTTCTTCAACTGATTTTCTATTCTTCTTTGAACATCTTCATTTCTAGACTTCTTCTAGAATTCTTCAATCAATATAACTTCGCCATAGATTTCAACAACTCTTCCAAGAAAGCTTTTCTAGTCTTGTGATTCTTTCCATGTCTTCAAGACATCTTCACATCTAACAAGAAAGCTTCCATATCTTTGAGTCGGTCTCTTCTTCTTTTATTCTTACAAGATATCTTCAAGTCCTCAAATTCTTCAATCTTTTTAATCAAGACTTTTAGCATTTTCATTATTCTTCCTTGATATCCATTATCTTCATTCTCTTATAAGATCACCATTGTTGAATATGTCATCTCATCAAGCTTTTCATTCTTCTTTCTAATCTTTGCATCATGAATCCTCCATTTGATAAGCTTCAAGTCAAGATCTATTTAATAACTACTCTGCACACTAAGTAGAATTATTATATCATTAAACTATGTTTTTTTATCATCAAAATCAAGGCATTGACTCAACACAAGTAACTCAAGTCACTGCATTCTCATGCATATGATCAACCCATTGAGAGCGACACCAAAGTCACTCTCCCTTGCATTAAACCTACCTAAACCCTAAGGGTTCCCATGTAACCCTAAGGACTCAGGGCATGCATACCAATCCATTCTATAAGAGGGGCCCCAATCCCTCTATACTCATTGAGATAGGGTTGCCAAGAAGATAAGGGGCAATCGATCCACAAGGTCTCACAGCGACCTCCTTGACATCAAATCCAACGAAGGCGAATCCGAAGACTCAAGAGTAGTTTAAGTTTTTCCTTTGTAAAACTAGATAGGTGGAAGTCCAAAGGAAAATGTTCCCCCTTCCCCCTGTTAAAATGCATTTCAATTCCTTTATATCTTAAACCCAAAATTCAATGTACTTCTTTACTTTTATGAATGAATGCATGGATGGCTGAAGGTTCCTACTTGAAGGTAAGGTATCTACATACAGGGGCAAATCCCCTATCTCTAAAAGTGAGCCAATACATCATGCTTAGCTTTCCCCCTAAAAGAGGGGCACCTTAGAGCACGCATTGTATAAAGACTTGTTAAGGTGAAACACTGACTCTTTTCCTTTGTTGGTTTTAGGAACCTCCCCTTGTTCCCCCTGTCATTATGGCCAAAAGCTTAGAAATGCTCATGGAGTCACTCACACTCGATGCCTTAACTCTATTACTAGCAGAAGCGAAAGGAGTCAGACATAGAATGACTAAAATGGAAGGCATACTCTCTTCACTCTTACCTTATGCAACCCATCGGTAGGCAAAATCCTCGCAGGCTCAGACCCACGAGGAACGAAAAAGGATGAGGAGGGAAGTACAAGACCACACCCATACCATTGCTCATTAACAACATCCCCAAGCCGTTTGCCGCATTCCGACATCTCTCAAACCAACCTTTAACCACACCCCTGAATCTTATAATCTATCCTATGATCACCAGTCCCATCCACTTGGCCTTGATACCGAAAATTGTCCCACTCTGAAGCATAAAGTCCAAAACCCCTTCAATTTCCAAACCACCAACCCAAAAGCCATCACACCGGAACTTAATCCCTGACCTGCCAGGTCATCTGAGGCACCTAGGCGAGCAAGACCAAAAGATTGAGTTTACACCAGACTTGCAAAACCCCAAAACCGTGGCCTATATTACAACCATACTAAAGTCCACTCTGATTGAAAATAGATTGCTTGATTTAAATGAGCTGAACACACTGCCAAAGCCAAGAAGGATGCTAGCCCTACGAAGAAAAATAATCAAGAATAGGACGGATCCTAACCCTGTTCAAAATAACATTTGAGCCTACATGTCCCATCATTTCAAAAACCCTATAACCTAGCCTACATTACGGTCCTCAACAAAGTCTCCTCGGATTAAAAGGACTGACCGCTTATTGCTCTGCTGAAGGCCGGGAAAGCTGTTGCTAAAACCCCGAGAGTCGAGAGTTTCATCCCAATAATCATATACACTAACCTCGAGGCAGAGAGTAGAAGGCGATCAAAAGGTTGAGAAAGGTGCGAAGTGCTATCATCCAATCAAGGTAGGGTTGAGCCAGAAGAGAGGCTAGACCCCCGAAAGGGAAGGAGTTACCATTCCCAAGGATATCGAGTTCAACAACACCCCTTGTCATTCTATTAGTTACAGTATTTTTAACATGTGCATACGTTTGAAAAAAAAAAAAAAAGAAGAGAAATCTGCTTGAGCTTTGCACACATAGGATATAACTCCCTGTAAAAATAGAAGTCACAATATCAACTCACGTAATAGATACCTAACATCATCATCCATCACATGCATCTGATCATATGCCTAGCTGAAAAGATCATAAATATTTCTTTCTATCCATACTTCTAAATACCATAAATATCCATCCTTGTACATAGCTTACAAAATAAAATTGTCTAATATAAATACATCTCAGGAATAGGGAAAAAAGAAGATCGGAGCCCCCACAAGGGGCATCTGTCACAGGTCAAAGTCGATGTCATCTGGATTGAAATTCTCGAAACCCAGCATCAGAGGAGGCGGATAACTAATCGAAGCACCGCCATCCTACAGGGAAGATAGAATCAAAATTAGCCGTATGAAATAAGAACTAAACAACAACAGAGTGAACAAAAGAAGTAGAGAAAGAATAACATTACCCCCCCCCCCACCACCCAACTGAGATAACCGAGCCGTCAGGGAAGCTACCTCGGCCTGTTGCTGATCCTGCTCCATCTGGTACTGATCCCTCTGGTCTCTCACAGTAGTAAACTCAGCTTAGGGCACATATCCTCCGGCACGGCGCCACAAGTCAACCACCTCCTGGCCAACAGCGTACCCGCCAACTACTACCTCAAACCGAGTGAAGCAACCCGACCAAAGGATCGGCGAAAGATATCCTGCTCATCCGGAGGGTAACTGCCATGCCAAACTCTCAGTCGACTCAAAACTGCATCTGCCATCTTGAAAAGGTAAGCCAAGGAAAGAGGTGTGAATGTACCATATACGTAGATAAATAATAACATAATAAAGCAAAATAAAATAAACAACTAAAACAAACAGAATGAATAAAAGATTACAAATGATTAAGCAAATTCCCTACGTACACCCTTTGATTTTCCAACTCCAAGTCAAATCTCAAAGGTTTTTTGTCTTTTTTCTTCAAAAAGATTTTATTTCTAAACCTTTCCCAATTCTTCCTCTATATTCTAAAAATTTTCACAGAGTCCTGTCTAAAAATGGCCCATAAAACACCCATGACATCAACACAAAATACAAAACGTGCACTTTTTTAACGTTACAATCACATAACATTAGCACCCGTGCACACTTTTCAATTTTTTGAAATTTTCAAAACACTTGTTTTATTTTTCCAATAAATCAATGGTCTTCAAAGTTATTCTAAAATTTCTCAAAATCACCTCAAATATTTTCTAAAATATTCTAATATTTTTCTAAATTTTAAAATCTAAAAATTTCATCAATCTCTCAAGTTTTCTTAATTTTCCTAATTTTATAAATATTTTTCTATTTTTCAAAAAAATCAAAAATTCACCGAGTTTTCAAAAAATCACAAAACTTTACACGGTTGTTAAACACATTTTTCAAAGGCACGTTGCACAAAAATCTAGCCAGAAAACCCAATGCCCAAGCTTGTAGGAACAAACCCCTAATTCCTGCAGAAAACCCTCTTCACATAATCACATAAAATCACTCAAATTCAATCAAACAACCATTGAAATGTAAAAACAATATCACCATAATATTCAAAACATATCAAAACATTAATTTCCACTATTCACATGGTTCAAACGAAATTCTACACATCAAAATCAACAAAAATGCGAAAACTCACCTTTTTGGAGTTCTCCGACGAAATCTTCTCTTCCGACGACTTTTCCGGCGACGGGGTCCCCTTCCGGCAATCACCCATGATCTCCAAGAAATGCCCCTTCAATGTCCAAGTCGGTTTTCTCGCAATTCCTCTCAGATTTGCGAAAATCTTCCAAGATAGCGCAAGTGTTCGAACCAGAATGTTTCTGGTTTTAACTCCAGGCCTGGGGCCACTAGCAGAGGCGCCAAGCTTTTTCTGCCAAAGGTGCCACTCCTAGTGGCGCCAGTTTCCAATTCTGGGCAGCTTTGCCCTTTTCCAGCCAAAACTCATTTTCGAAGACCTTTTGGGCCCAGTACCCATTTTCAAACCCCCGTTTTCCAAATCTGTCCCTCCGACCGCCTCACAGTCAACATGGGGCTCTTACTTTATCATTTTCTGTCTTCGACAAGCAAAGACAAAAAAAGAGGGGCAGCTGTAAGCACCCCATTTTTGACCGCTCGACGGTCTCCACTCCGTCCAGACTTGTGTTCAAGTCATTGTGGGCATACTTCAATCCAAATTAACTTTCTAAGTCTAATCCCGTCAATTCATCGCTTCGCAGGCCTGCCGGGCCTGAATAGAGGCAAAAGGACCACAATGCCCTTGGGGGCATTAGTTGGTCTAATTCCAAATCAGGCACGTCTTTTCGAAAACGATAAGTCCCCTTTCCAAATCCAAATCAGGCACGTCTTTCTGAAGATGGTAAGTCCCCTTTCCAATCCCAAATCAGGCATGTCTTTTTGAAGGCAGTAAGTCCCCTTTTCAATTCCAAATTAGGCAAATCTTTCTGAAGACGGCAAGTCCCCTTTCCAATTCCAAATTAGGCACGTCTTTCCGAAGGCGGTAAGTCCCCTTTTCAATTTCAAATCAAGCACGTTTTCCTGAAGACGATAAGTACCCTTTCCAATTCCAAATTAGGCACGTCTTTCCGAAGACGATAAGTCCCCTTTCCAATTCCAAATCAGGCGTGTCTTTCAGAAGATGGTAAATCCCCTTTCCAATTCCAAATTAGGCACATCTTTCCAAAGACGGTAAGTCCCATTTCCAATCCTAAATCAGGCACGTCTTTCCGAAGACGATAAGTCCCCTTTTCAATTCCAAATTAGGCACGTCTTTTCGAAGACGGTAAGTCCCCTTTCCAATTTTAAATCAGGCACGTCTTTCCAAAGACGGTAAATTCCCTTTCCAATTCCAAATTAGGCGCATCTTTTTGAAGACGGTGAGTCCCCTTTCCAAGTCTAATTCCAATTCCAATCCCTCTCTCAAGAGAATTAATTCCTCGAGATGGTTCGGTACGTTTTCCGAAGAAAATCTCTTCGGAACGGTAAGTCCCTTTAAACCTGTCGACTGGGACCAGACCCCAAGTCCCCTAGATGGTAGAACGGTCCACCTTTGGCGCCTACTAGCCCGCCACTGCAGAAATGTCCGTTTAGGCACGCCTTTCGAGAAAGTTGATTCTTAGGTGCTAAGTCCCTTCAGTAGCTTCCCGAGATCAGGCAATCGCGGGAATGATCGCGAACCGTCAGAGTAGCGGAAATACTTGCAAACATCGCAACCGTCAGAGTTGCGAAAATACTCGCAAACAGATCGATATAGGGAATTGCCAACAAACCCCTGTTTCATGTGACCACTGTCAGAGTGGTGGAAACACTCAAAATCCAGGTCAACACCAGTGCCTGCTAGCCCACTTTGGTAAAAAATGACCAAATTGCCCCTAGGGCCATTTTCCGGTATGTTTCTCGAGAACACATTTGAATCCTCAGAATGGTAAGTCCAACCTTCCAAGATTGTCTTAAAGGCAATCCGGCATGATTAGGTGCCTTCTAGTCAGTTTCGGGCCAATTCCGAGACTTTCCGATCAAGATGACCATTTTGCCCTTAGGCATTCGAATGCCCCGGGAACCACACCGGCCCTGGTTATCAAACCGGTAACTTATCGAAAATGCTTCCTATAGTATTCTTAACCTTTCTTTATCTTTCTGGATCATTCCGAGTCATTCCGGCAAACCCGGTGTAAAATGACCGTTTTGGCCCTGGTAGGACGGTCGCCTTTTTCAACCACACCGGCTCTGGGTATCAAACCGGCAAGCCTTTGGGAATATTTTGAATAATGTTTCCAAATCTCGATTCTTTTTTCGGGACATTCCGGGTCTGTCCTGGCAGCTTTCCGGCTTGATTGACCATTTTGCCTCTAATGGCCCGGTCAACCCTTTCGACACATCCTATCCTCATCTTTCAAGTAAAATACCTCTGAGACGCTATTCTAATTGTTCTTGCCCTTTTTTGGCTTTTCCAGGCTAATCTCGGTCACTTAAATCATTCCTGGACTTTCCAGAGTCACTCCTAGTGAAGCCAGGCTAAAAATTGCATGGTAGTCACTAGTACAGGCGCCCAAATCTTCCAAAGATACATTACTTGCCAACCTTAAAAGTTTCCTAATTGGCTGGCGCCGAGAGGAATTTTGGCCTAGTGCCACTACAACAGATGCCAGATCTATCCTATCTCTATAAATACAGAGCCTCTTCCAACGTGAAAAAGGTCCGCAAACTCAGTCTAAAAACCCTAATTCTCGATATACAGAGCTCGTACATTCCCAAAACCCTAGCTTCTCTAGATTTTCCAAACCCTAGCTAAACCCTAGCCTCCTGTACACTCCTATATACTCCTATACACTCTCATACACTTATACACTAGCCTCCAACCCTCCTTTGAAGACTTGAAAGGCTGCAATCTGAAGGTTTGAAGATTGATGACGAACTCTTGAAGATTGAAGTGAAGATTGAAGCAAGACAAGTAAAGCAAAGCGCACAAAGCTAAGCAAAATAAAGAAGACATAAGTTAGGCTTCTTATTTAAATTTCCGCACTTTCCCCTCTCTCTTCTCTCTCCTAACCCACTTGGGTTTTCTCTATTTTAATCCCCCATCTCTTTCCCTCCCTTTCTTTGCATACTTGAAATAAGGGGACTCCCGGTCTATGTGAAGGATTAGACTATTGGAGGGCCACCATGTCGGGGGCTCTCTTTTAGTCTAACCGGAGACCACGTGGGTTCGGCCCCCTTGATTTTATGGTGAAGCCTTAACCTTGTACGTTCACGACCCCAATTTGCATTGTGCATATCATTATCTTGCATTCTTCTGAAAATCGTTTTCAAACTCGTTTTCAAAACTTGCATTAAACTTGTTTTCAAAATTACTTAAAAATCTCCTTTTTCAAAACTTGTTTTCAAAATCACAATCCTAGGGTGATTCTAGCCTTTCCATGACTAGGGTTGCTTTAGGAAAGTGTCACATTTAAAGTGACCGATATGGTCTATATTTTCAACTCCTTGTTATTTTCAAAACTACTTTCTTAAAGTGGTTCTAACCTTCTTATGGTTAGAATTGTTTTAGGAAAGTGAGACGTTTTTATACTTTCCAAAAAACTCTCTTCTCAAAAATCTCCTCCTAAAAATCTCTTTTCTAACATGCTTTCCATAAACTCTTTCCAATCTCCTTTCCAAAATTGTTTTCAAAAACTCCCTCCAAAAATCTATTTTTCAAAAACTCTTTTTTCAACTCTTTCTCAAAACGCTCTCCTCAAAATTTCTTTCCTAAAAACATTCCCTAAGTTTCCTTCCATGAAAAGGCCTTCTTCAAATTTACTTTCTAGAAACACTCCCTAAACGCTTTCCTAAAAATTCGTTCCAAAAATCTCTTCCCAAAAACTCTCTTTTCAAAATTCACTTTCCAAAAACTCTTTTTTTAGATTTTCTTTCAAAAAATCTTCCTTTCTAAAAATTCTACTTTCCAAAAACTCTTTACATTGAAACCCAAGTCAAGCCCTAGAGCCAACAATTAAGAAACCCTAATTTTCTTTCCGAAAATATGATTTTCAATCTTGCCTTAAAATTTAGGTTTCCTAAACCTCTTATTTCACATCAAAACTATACATATTTCCAAAACCTATTTTCTACGTCAAAACTATAGTTTTCCAAATCTAGGGTTTCTAAAAACTTCTCTTCCTAAATCCATGCCAAATCCAATCTTCCCTCTAGAAAGCAAATCCAATCTCCCGTTTAGGAAACTAGATCCAATTTTCCGTTTTTGGAAACAAAATCAAATTTTCTCTTTTAGGAACAAAATTCAATCCCTTCCTAATTCAACCCTCTCCTAATTCTACCTCTTTCCAAATCTTAACATTCCAAATCTAAGTTTTTTTTAAATCTTTCCTAAACTCAAACCTTTCCTAATCTCAAAGTTTTCTAAAACTCAAATTCTAAAAACTTTCTAGATCCTAAACTTCCTAAATTCAAAGCTTTCAAACTCCAAAATTTTCTTAAGTTCTAAACTTTCCTAAACTTCAAATCTTTCAAAATCTAAACCTTTCCTCATTCCAACCTTTCTTAATTCCACATCCTTTCCAAACTTTAACTCCCAAATCTAGATTTTCAAATCTTTCAAAAACTCAAACTTTGAATCTTCCAAAAATTCTAAAGCTTTCTAAATTTAAATCTTTCTAAAATTCGAAGCTTTCCAAATTCAAAACTTTCTTAAGTTGAAACTTTCCAAATTCTAAATCTTTCTTAAATTAAACTTTTCCTAATTCAAAACATTTCTAAATTCAACACTTTCCTATTTCAAAACCTTTCTTAAAATAAAACTTTCTTAATTCAAAACTTTCCTAAGTTGAAACTTTCATAATTCCAAAACTTTCCTAAGTTGAAACTTTCCTAATTCCAAAACTTTCCTAAACCTAAAATTTTCCTAAGTTGAAATTTTCCTAAATCAACATCTTTCCTAATTCCAAGTTTCTTAATCTTCCAAGTCTAATATTCAAGTCAATTCTCTTCTAAAATCTTTCCAAGTCAAATCCAATTTTTCTTTTCTAAGTTCCTAAGTCTAGGTTTTCTAAAACCAGGTCTTTCAAAACCAATCTTCTCAAATCTTCCAATCAATGTCCAAATTTCCTACTTTTCCAATTCCAATCCAAATTCCAATCTTAACTCTTTTCCAAATCAACTCTTCTATTTTCAATCGGACTCTTGTCCGAACTACGACTGACCTGATTCCTCCAAAAGGATACATAGGCAACCCTCATGAGTGCGATCACAACATTTTTCAAGTTTTTATTTCCACAAAATCTTTCCAAATGTCCAATCTATTTTCAAACTTCCAATTTCAAATTTCTATTTCCAAATCTCTATTTTCAATTTCCAAAACCTTCTTTCCAAATTCAAACTTCTATCTCTTCCTTTTCAAATCAAATCAATTTATTTCCAAATCTATTTTTCCAACTCTCTTTTCTTGCACGTGCATGTCATGCATCATGATAGTTTTTAAACATTATTTTTCTAAAGTGAATAGGATTGGACATTGGTTAGTTGAGAACTCTCATAGGTAAATCTGGGGTAAATAGACATGTAGGTACCGCAAAGGTGGGGTAGGGTGATGGCTTAATGCGTCTTCCTTACACGTAACCAACCTCCGAACCTAGAATCACTGTTTTCATAGACTAAAACGGAGTTATTTTAAAAAAAAAAAGGGCTAAATTTTTTCCGAGGGTTGCTAAACAACCTGTTTTCTTAAAAACCCTCCCTTGAGGAGATATTTTCAAAATTGTTTTCCAAAACCCTAAGTGTAGTTTTCAGATTATGCTTAGTTTTTAGGTGACCTAACTCACCTTAATCAAGTTAGGTGGCGATTCCAAATTGTTTTCCAAAAGCCCTTTATTCAAACCAATTTTCAATTCAAACATAGTCGCACTCGTTCTTCTAGGAGGGTGAGTTCTAACGAGAGAGTACAATATTTTTCCCGCTTGTGTGTGTATTCCTTGAGTGCAAAAAATCTGGGCACGACAATACCCTTTGGCTTAAAGAATGCTTGGGCAACTTACTAGAGGTTGGTCAACAGAATGTCCAAGTCCCAAATAGGTAAGAACGTGAAAGTGTATGTGGACGACGTGCTAGTAAAGAGCAAATGAGCTGAGAACCATTTGGAGGATTTGAAGGAAACCTTCCAAACCCTCAGGCACTACAACATGAAGTTAAACCCAGCTAAATATGCATTGGGGGTGGCCTCAAGAAAGTTCCTAGGGTTTATGGTATCACAGATGGGCATTAAAGCAAACCCAAAGAAGGTCAGGGCCATACTGGACATGCAGGCCCCGAAGACGATCAAGGATGTTTAGAGGCTAGTAGCCAGAGTGGCAGCCCTGAACTAGTTCATCTCTAGATCAGCTGACAAGTGCCTCCCCTTATTCAAGACGTTAACGAAAGCATTCTAGTAGATAGGCGAGTGTGAAGAAGGCTTCCAACAACTAAAGCAGTACTTGGGCTCCGTTCTCCTGCTGAGTCGAACAGTCATAAGAGAGGAGCTCTATCTCTACTTGGTCGTTTCGGTAACGGCAATGAGCTCAGCCCTCGTGCTAGAGTGTGAAGGAGTCCAAAAACTGGTGTACTACATGAATAGAGTGCTCAGGGGAGCTGAAGAAAGATATCCGAATATGGAGTTGCTAGCCTTTGCTCTGGTGAACTCAGCGTGGAGGCTCCGATCGTACTTCTAAGCTCACACGATCGTAGTCTTGACAGATTAGCCCGTCAAGAAAGTGCTGCACAAGCCTGAAACCTCTGATCGACTCATGAAATGGTTAGTGGAGCTCAGCCAGTTCGATATTCAATACAGACCAAGGACAATCGTTAAGGGGTAGGCAGCAGCAGATTTCATTGTAGAATTTACCACCCACCCAAACACCCCACCTGATATAGAGGACGCCGAGAACAGTTGGGTATTGAATGTTGATGGATCCTCCACTGAACTGTCAAGTGGAGCAGGCGTGGTTCTTGTCACCCTAGACGGCTAGAGAGTGGAATACGCTCTTAGATTCAAATTCCCTGCAACCAACAATGAGGCAGAATACGAGGCACTTATCGTTGGGCTTCAAAATTGCTCGGTGAATGGGGGCAGAGCAGGTAACTGTCAAGGGAGATTCGCAATTGGTGATAGAGCATATCTAAGGGGAATATGAAGCCAGATGGGAGAACATGAAGGAGTACTGCCAGATGGCCAGAGACTTGGTCAGAGAATTCTCCAAAGTAGTATTACAAAGGGTCCCCCGATTGGAGAATGAAGAAGCATATAGGTTGGCAAGAATAGTATCCTTAGAATAGCTTAATCCCGAAGTATAATTGGAAACTCTTGATTCATCGAGCATTCAAACCCCAGAAGTCAATGCGCTAGAAACGGACAACTCATGGGCTAAACCAATCAGGGATTACCTGGAACACAACACCCTCCCAGAAGACAAGCTGGTCGCAAAGAGGATCAAATTCAGGGCTAACCAGTATGTGATGATTGACGGCGTCCTGTACAAGCGAGGACACACCAACCCCCTTCTCAGATGTGCCGCCGAAGAAGAGGCCATCTACATCATGAGGGAAGTCCATGAGTAAGGACTCCCAAGAGTTCGTGAAAAAGTGTGACAAGTGCTAACGGTTTGCCAACATTCCAAGACAGCCCACACAGGAGCTGACTCCCATCCAAAGTCCGTGACCTTTCACCCAGTGGGGGATCGACATCGTGGGCCCATTGCCCCTAGGCAAGGGGCAGAACAAGATCGTTGTGATAGCCATTGATTACTTCACCAAATGGATCAAAGTAGAGGCCCTCACCACCATCACAGAGCAGAAAATGACCAACTTTCTCTGGAAGAACATCGTGTGCCATTTCGAAATACCTAAAGTGTTCATCACTGATAACAATAAGCAATTTGAAGGAAAGAAGTTCAGTGGGTTGTGCTCAAACCTGTAAATTAGCCACCACTTTTCCTCGTTAGAACATCCTCAAGAAAATGGATAAATGAAAGTTACCAGCAGGTCCCTTCTAAAGATTAACAAAACTAAGCTCGAAAAAGTGAAATGATTATGGGCGGAGGAGCTCCCTAGTGTCCTATGGGCCTACAGGACTATTGAGTGGGTATCCACCGGCTAAACCTCTTTTTCTTTCAAATTAGGGGCCGAAGCGGTCATACCAATGGAAATTAGCCTCCCCAGCCCCAGGACTCAAAACTACAATCCAGAGGCAAATGACGAGGCCTTGGCAGTCGACATGGACTTACTGGAGGAGAAAAGGCTTCACGTAGCGATCAAAGTGGCCTCATATCAGCAGCATATGCGCCAGTACCACAATAGCCGAGTGCACTTGAGGGAGTTCAAGGCAGGAGATTTGGTGCTGAAAAAGGTCAACCAGTCTACCAGAATTACGCAAGATGGGAAACTTGGCCCCAATTAGGAAGGAAAGACCCTACAAAGTGATGGACTTCACCAGGAAGGGGACCTACAGACTAAAGGGCCTGAACGGCAAAGAATTGCCCCACCCGTGGCACTCTGAGCATCTAAGGAAATATTATGTGTAAATGATTTCTTTTGTTTGCATTGTCAAAAGTGAGCAGATGATATCATACAGAAGTTTATGTACATTTATTCCAACTTAATTCTACAAGTCCAAGTTCATTTACAAACTTCCTAACGTCTCCCTTGCAAGGGCTCCAACCAAATTAATAAAAAAGTCGTGCTCAGGCCCTGACCGAGTAGGTAGAGGCTTTATGCCTACTCTACAAGTTAAAGTAACAAAGCCCCACTCAGGCCCTGGTCGAGTAGGCAGACTTCGACAAGCAAATCGACAAAAGTCTTGCTCAGGCCATGGCTGAGCAGGTAGAGGCTTCATACCCACCCTACAAGTTAAAGCGGCAAAATCTCACTTAGGCCCTGGTCGAGCAGGCAGACTTCGACAAGCAAAGCGACAAAAGTCCTGCTCAGGCCCACACCGAGCAGGCAAAAGCGACAAAATTCCTGTTTAAGCCATGGCTGAGCAAGCAGAGGCTTTATACCTACCCTACAAGTTAAAGCGACAAAGCCTTGCTCAAGCCCTGGCCGAGCAGGCCAAAGTTACAAAAGTCTTGCTCAGGCCCTGGCCGAGCAGGCCAAAGCTACAAAAGTCTTGCTCAGGCCTAGGCCAAGCAAGCAAAAGCGACAAAAGTTCTGCTCAAGCCATGGCCGAGCAGGCAAAGGCTTTATAAAGTGACAAAGTCCTGCTCAAGCCCTGGCCAGTAGGCAAAAGCGATAAAAGTCATGCTCAGGCCATAGCCGAACAGGCAGAGGCTTTATGCCCACTCTACAAGTTAAATCGACCAAGCCCTGTTCAGGCCCTAGCCGAGCAGGCAAACCAATAAGTAAAAGCAACAAAGTCTTGCTCAAGCCCAGGCCAAGTAGGCAGTGGCTTTATGCTCAGACAACTGACCGACCAGAGTGTTTTTGCTAACTACCTATACTCTCCCAATCTCAACACAGAACAATAAGAGTTTGTTAATCTGTTGGTTTATTTTGGTATGAAAGTTCATTTGTCCATGAAAAGCAACAAAATCTATAGATTATAATAGAAAACTACAACAATGGACGCAAAAAAGGGCTCCTTTCATTCATAGTAGTTTGATCACAAACGCCAGAGCAGTGTTACATCATGAAAGTCACTACAAAAGCAAAAGAAAAGCTTACTGCAAAAACCTACACAAAGAGATCTACTTGGCCACAGGAGCCTTCGATTGAGCAAAGGCCTTGGACTGGGCATCATCTTTCTCTGCTCCCTCTTTGTCTTGCGCCCTGCCCTTCGATGCTGCCTGGGACATGGCATCATCTTCAACCTCTGGCTCAATCCCAGACAGCTCCAGATTGGGATGAACCCAACCAACCAGAGTTTTGGCTCCTTTGAAGCCATCCATATAAATCTTGGTAAAAGCCGTCTCGCACTCTACCCCCTGCATGTACTCCTATTTAGCCTTCTTCTTGGTCTCCTCCAGCCGAGCAATCTAGTTGTGGGCAACCTTCAGGTGGCTACCAGTTTTTCCCAACAGTCTTCCTTTTGGGCCTTCTCCGTCTCGAAGTTAACCATCAGCTTCGATTGTTCGCTCTTAAGGGCCTGCACCCTGCCCTCAACTTCCTTCACCTTCCAAAGGACTATGTTCAGCTCAGCCTGGAGTTGGTCAGAAGTCCTCTTCTCCTCCGTAAAGGCCTTCTCAAAATTCACTAATCTGCCATTAAGGATCATGACTCTAGTACCAGCCTGAACAGGAAACAGCACGACCAAAAAAGGTTTAACAACCTAGAAAAGAAACGACAGAGTCAGAGAAAGTCAAAACGTTAAGCACAAGTCAATACACCTATACCTTCAGCAGGTCCTGACAAGCCTCCTTAGCCAACATCTGTGATGCCAGGGCGGTCACCTTACCGGTATCCGAAGAGGAAATGATGCTCGTGAGCTTCCTTATCACCTCACTAGCACTATAAAAAATCGAAGGGGAGAAGGCTGGCACATCCCTCAGAGGCCGAACAGCTAGGGGCACCTCAACAGTGACCGTGGCAAGCGCTGGGGAAGCTGGAGGTAGGGCCTTCTCAGCAGGAGTTTCACCCAACTAAGGAGTATCATCCTCAAGGACTATCGCTTTCCCTTTGCCCCCACCCCCCCTTCTCCACAGTGGTTAGGGCAGGAGCCTTCTGGCCAGATGCCAACTTGAACCGCTTGGCCGAAGCAGGAGGGTCGACCCCTATGGTCAACTTGGTCTTCTTTAGAAAACTTCTATTCAATGTCGTCTCCTCCTGCTCGTCCTCAGGCGGTTCAACCCCTTAATCTGCACAGAGGACATGGCATGGACATCAGAACATGAAAGATTACAGTTAAGCAAACACAAAGTACTTAGTCCTTGCGTGTTCTGCCCTTAGAGCATAATCTGTAGGCTCAGGGCCCAACAGAAACATACCCAAATTTTCAACATTCACTGTCGCGCCCAGATTTTTCGAACTCGAAGAATACACACACAAGCGGAAAAAATACTATACTCTCTCGTTATAACTCATCTTCTTAGAAAAATGAGTGCGACTAGATTTGAATTGAAAATTAATTTGAATAAAGGGCTTTTGAAAATAATTTAGAGTCGCCACCTAACTTGATTAAGGTGAGTTAGGTCACCTAAAAACTAAGCATAATCCGAAGACCACACTTAGGGTTTTTAAAAATGATTTTTGAAAATACTTCCTCAAGAGAGGGTTTTTAAGAAAACAAGTTGTTTGGCAACCTTTGGAAAATATTTAAGCCCTTTTTTAAAAATAAACTCCATTTTGGTCTTTGAAAACAGTGATCCTAGGTTCAAAGGTTGGTAACATATAGAGAAGACGCACTAAGCCATCACCCTACCCCGCCCTTGCAGTACCTACATGGCTATTCGCCTTAGATTCGCCTATGAGAGTCTTTAACTAACAAATGTCCAAAACTATTCACTTTAGAAAATAATGTTTAAAAGGAAACCATCATAACGCATGATATGCAAGTGCAAGAAAAATATTTGATTTTTAAAATAGATTTGAAAAGAACTTGATTTGATTTGAAAAGAGATTTGAAAAGAAATTGGAATGGATTTGAAAAGATAGTTTTGATTTTGAAAGAAAGTTTTGGAGATTAGAAATAGAGATTTGGAAATAGAAATTTGGAATTGGAAGTTTTAAATAGATCATGGAATTGGAAGTTGGAAAAAAGTTGTGGAATTGGAGATTTAAAAAAGGCTATGGAAATAGAAACTTGAAAAAAGTTGTGACCGCACCCATGAGGGTTGCCTACGTATCCTTTTTGAGGAATCAGGTCAGTCGTAGTTCGGACAAGAGTTTGATAGAAAATAGAAGATTTTGATTGAAAAGAGAAATTGAGTTAGAATTCAAATTAGAAGATTAAGAAATCAGAATTGAACTTAGACCTAGAATTGAACTTGAAAAAAGATTTGACCCTTAGAAGAGAACTTGGACTAAATTTGGAAAGATAGAGTTTTGGGAAACCTAGACTTAAGAAGATAGGATTTGGACCTAAGATTAAGAAAGATTTGACTTGAATGTTGGACTTGGAAGATTAGGAAAGATTGGATTTAGAAAGGGTTCGAGTTAGAAAAGGTTCAAATTAGGAAAGTTTCGTTTTGGGAAAATGTTAAAATAGGAAAGTTTCAATTTAAGAAAGTATTGAAATTGGAAAGTTTTGAATTTAGAATGTTTTGAGATAGGGAATTTTTGAAAGTAAGAAAGTTTTGAGTCTAGAAAAGTTTTAGATTTGGAAAGATTTGAAGTTTAGGAAAGTTTAGAATTTTAAAAGGATTCAAAGTTTGAGTTTTAGAAATTCTTGAAATTAGGAAAGGTTTGAGTTTAAGAAAGATTTAAAAACTTAGATTTGGAAAGTCGAAATTTGGAAAGGTATGGAATTAGAAAAGGGTGGAATTAGGGAAGATTTGGAAACTTAAAGTTTAAGGAAAGATTTAAAAGTTTTGGGAACTTACGGTTTAGGAAGGTACTAGATTAGGAAGGATTGATATTCCTATTTCCTAAAACAAGGGATTGGATTTTGTTTCTAAAGAGATTATTTGATTTTGTTTCCAAAAATGAAAGATTGTATCTAGTTTCCTAAACGGGAAGATTGGATTTGGTTTTCAAAAGGGGAAGATTGGATTTGGCATGGATTTGGAAAGGGAAGTTTTAGAAACCCTAGATTTGGAAGACTATAGTTTTGTTGTAGAAAATAGGTTTTGGAAACTTATGATTTTGATGTAGAAAGGGAGATTTTGAAAACCTAGGTTTTAAGGCAAGATTAAAAATCATGTTTTTGGGAAAAAAAATTAGGGTTTCCTAGTCGTGAGTTCTAGAGCTTGACTTGGGCTTTAAGGAAGAAGATTTTGGCAAATGAGTTTTTAGAAAGGGAGATTTTTGGAAGGAAATTCTAGAGAGGAGTTTTTAGAAAGTGAATTTTGAAGAGAGAGTTTTTGGAAAAATATTTTGGAAAGTAAAGTTTTGATAGAGTTTTTGGAAAGAGAGATTTTGGAAGGAGATCTTAAAAGGAGTTTTTGAAAAGCGAATTTTGAAAATAGAGTTTTTAGAAAGAAGTTTTTGGGAAAATGCTTTTCGGGAAGGAGTTTAAGGAGTGTTTTTAGAAAAGAATTTTGAATAGACCTTTTTTGGAAGGGAGTTTGAAAAGAAATTTTAAAAAATAAATTTTTGAAGGGAGTTTTTAGAAAGTTCATAAAAATCTCACTTTCCTAAAGCAGTTTTAACCATAAGAAGATTAGAACCACTCTAAGATAGTGGTTTTGAAAACAACAAAGATTTGAAAATATGGACCGTATTGGTCACTTAAATGTAGCACTTTCCTAAAGCGACCCTAGCCATGTAAAGGTTAGAATCACCTTAGGATTGTGATTTTGAAAACAAGTTTTGAAAAAGAAGATTTTGATGCAAGTTTTAAAAACAATTTTGATGCAAGCTTTTGAAAACAAGTTTAAAACAAACTTTGGAGGAATGCAAGATCATGATATGCACAATGCAAATTGGGGTCGTGAACATACAAGGTTAAGGCTTCACCACATAATCAAGGGGGCCGAACCAACGTGATCTCTAGTTAGACTAAAAAAAGTCCCCGACACGGTGACCTCCAATAGCCTAATTTTACACATGGACCAGGAAGTCCCTTGTTTCAAGCATGCAAGATAGGGGGGAAAGAAGATGGGGGCTTAAAATAGAAGAAAACCCAAGTGAGTTCGGAGAGAGAAGAGAGAGGGGGAAGATGCGTAAACTTAAATAGAAAGCCTACCTTGTGTCTTGTTTATTTTTCTTTGCTTTGGGCGCTTTGCTTTTCTTGTTTCAGTCCTTGCTTCGCTTCAGTCTTCGAGAACTTGTCTTCGATCTTCGGGAGCTTCGAAGTTACAACACTTCAATTCTTCAATGGAGGCTTTGAGGCTAGTGTATAAGTGTATAAGAGTGTATGTGAGTGTATAGGAGGCTAGGGTCTGTGTATGGAGGCTAGAGTTTGGAAGACCTAAAGAAGACTAGGGTTTAGGAAGGTTACGAGCTCTGTATATCGAAGAGGAGGGTTTTTAGACTGAGTTTGCGGACCTCTTTCATGCTGGAGGAGGCTCTATATTTATAGAGAGAATAATGACCTAGCGCTTGTTGCAGTGGCGCCAAGCTAAAAATCCTTCCTAATGGCGCTAGGCCAAATTTTGGCTTGGCGCCAGGCCAAATTTTGGCTTAGCGCCAGCCACTTAGAAAAGTTTTTTAAGTCGGCAAGCAACATATCTTCAGAAGATTTGGGCGCCTATACTAGTGACTACCATGCAATTTTTAGCCTGGCTTCACTAGGAGTGGCTCCGGAAGGTCCAGGAAGGATTTAAAGGAGCCGAGAATGACCCAAAAGGCCGGAGAGGGACAAGAACCCTTAGAATAGGGTCCTAGGGGTAATAGACTTGAAAAATGATGTCAAGATTTATCGGAAGGGTTGACCGGGCCGGACTCAGAATGTCCCGGAAGAAGACTTAAGATTTGAAAATATTATTTAGAATGTTCCCAAAGGTTACTGGTTTGATACTCAAATCCAGTGTAGTCGAAAAAGGCGATCGGCCCACTAGGGGCAAAATGGTCATTTTACATCAAGTTTGCTGGAATTGACTCTGAATGATATGAAAAGATCCTAAAACGTCGAGAATACTATAAAAAGCATTATTGGGAGATTACCGATTTGATACCTAGAGCCGATGTAGTCCCTGGGGCGCTTAGATGCCTAGGGGCAAAATGGTCATCTTGACCAAAAAGTCTCAGAATTGGTCCAAAACAGACTAGAAGGCACCTAATCATGCCGGATTGCCTTTAAGACAATCTTGGAAAGGTGGACTTGTCATTTTGAGGACTTAGGTACTTTCTCGAGAAACATACCAGAAATGGCCCTAGGGGCAGTTTGGTCATTTTTCACCGAAGTGGGCTAGCAGGCTCTGATGTTGACCTGGATTTTAAGTGTTTCCGTCACTCTGACGGCGGTCCCGCGATACAAGAGTATGTTGGCAATTTCCTATATCGACCTGTTTGCGAGTACTTTCGCTACTCTGACGGTTCGCGATCATTCTCGAGACTGCCTGATTTCGAAAAGCTATTAAATGGACTTAACGCCTGAGGAATCAACTTTCTCAAAAGGCATGTCGAAATGGACATTTCTGCATTGGTGGGCTAGCAGGCACCAAAGGTAGACCGTTCTACCATCTAGGGGACTTGGGGTCTCGTCCCGGTCGACGGGTTTGAAGGGACTTACCGTTCCGAAGAGTTCACTCGAAAACATACCAGATTGGATGGTCATACCACCTTGAGGAATCAACTTTCTCGAAAGGTGTGCCAAACTCAATTGGAATTAGAATTAGAATTGGAATTGGAAAGGGGACTTACCGTTTTTGGAAAGACGTGCCTGTTGGAATTGGACCGAACATTACCCCTAAAGGCATTTTGGTCATTTTGCCTCTATTTGGGCTCGGCGGGAACGCAAAGCGGTTTGATTGACGGGATTAGACTTGGAAAGTTAATTTGACTCAGATTATGTCCACATTGACTTGAATACAAGTCTGGACGGACTATAGATTGTCGAGCAGTCAAAAATGGGGTGCTTACATTCACTAAGGCATAGGTGTCAGTAACGCCATGCTCGATAGCTTGGTCTACCCTCTCATTCAACGCTTCGCTTAGAGTGGAGGCGGCACGGGCTAAAAGCAAGTAACCTAAGTCAGAACTATACAGGCCTAAAAATCTAACAACAAAAGAGAAAAACACTAGGGTTGGAGAACGTACCCTTCCTAGAAGGCCTCCCCCACTCTCGAGGGACTCGAACAAACTTCTCATCAACCAGCTCCTAAGGTTGGTTCTCCCAGCCCTCACCGTAGATGAAGAAAAACTTATCTTTCCACCCTTTATGGGACGATGGCAAGTCTTTTACCAGCACAGTACCTTTGTTCCTGATCGAGAAGTACCACCACCCCTTCTCGAGCTCTGACATCTGGTAGCAATGCAAAAATTCACTTACTATGAGGCTGTCCTTGCCACCACTACTCATCTGCCACAATACGGCGCACGCCACCAGAACCCTCCATGCGTTTGGCATGAACTGACCAAGAACCAGCCCTAGAATACCCATAATCTCCCTAATAGGGCCAGGGACGGGAAATCTAAGGCCGTTAGCCAAAGTGGCCTTATACACACAGACTTCCCCTGGTTGGGCAGAGTAGGCCCACTCCCCCTTCTTCAGAATCTTATAGCGTAGCAAAGGAGGCATCTGATACTCCATCCAAATCCTCTTCATCCTCTTCTCTGTCATCATAGAGGACACCCCCTTCACCGTAAAATTGAATTCCCTCACTCCTGGCACCATCATCGTCCCGGCTTGAGGATCCATTCTCCCTCTAAAAGCCCTAGAAGCCCCCACTGATGAACTATCAGGGGCCCTGGGCCTAACCCTAACTAGATCCTGCGAATGAGTGTTCTCAGAATCTGATGATTGCACATCTCTCTCATCCATGGTTCCTATCCAATATCTCTTCCGCCTAGATTTAACTTCTACCCTAGCCAGTTCTCCAACTCACCTAAGTGACTCAGAGACCGCTCCCAAACCTTTCGATGATTGCTTAAAACTACAAACCCAAGAAGAATTGTTTAAAAGCTAAAAGCTACAACGAAGAAACTTACCCAGCCACGCAAAGAATCATTTGGGGCAATTGCGAATCAACACAGTAGCAAGTAGCGCAGTAGAAAATCCGACGAGTGGTATGAAAATCTCCAAGTATGGCGCATGCAAAGTGAGAGCCAAAGGGTGTAACCGCCTAGGCTAAAAGCCTCCTTTTTGAAATCAATGGCCCAGATTGGCTCATCGACCAATAGATCTGACGGCAGGCAGCCCACAAATCACATCATGTTTTTTGGACCAATGAGAGCGTCCCGCGTGGTGAAACGTCAATCACCGCATTTATTCATCGCCAGCCTTAGTCATAAATGAGCTTCCAACACCATAAATGTGTTTTCACTTTACGAAGAGACACTCATCATCCTAGGAATTTTCCTGACCACACTTGGGGTACTTAGAGGAATTGGAGGTAATTGATGGGGACCGATCAGGAATACCCTGACAGGCTGATCAGGAATTCCCTTGACCACGCTTGGGGTACTTAGAGGAATTGAGGGCAACTGATGGAGACAGATCAGGAATCCCCCCATATCGAGAATAGGGCTTCCAGGGTACATGTTAAACAAGAAGACAATGGAGATCAACTCTGAGAGCTCCGACTGACTCGAGCATGACCAAGCAGACCGCACCAAGCACGGTCGAGCAAATCAGGCCAAGATCATTAAGCAGGCCATGGCGAGCACGACCGAGCAGACCTCCTGATATGGTGCCAATCATCTTCCCCCTCTACCGCACTAGTGGGGGCCACCACTAACAACCCAGTCATGATAACGTGCTACCAGCTCCATGACTTTGCCTGTAGCAAGAGGTAGTCACCTTCCCCCGTTCTGACGCACGCCTAAGGGAGCACCACGTGTGAAGTTAAACAACAACTCGCCCACTACCCTACCACCAGTCAGGTCCCCCAATGCCATGTTGCCATGTGGAAAGACAGCCATCTCCCACTATCTCCATGCATGCAACGCCCTCCTAGGGCTTTCAGAATGCCTACTCATATAAAAGGAAAACTCATCTTCTCCAAGGAGGTACACAAACATAAACCCTAACTAAAACTCTGTTGAAATATATCCAGAGACCTAACTTTGGCATCAGAGTGCTCTTGGCAGGCATCACACTGGTGCTCCTCATTCCTTTTTCCTTCTCAGATTACCGAAGCAGCCCGTCACTGACCTAGAGATTGAATTTACAAATTTATTGCTTTATCATAAATAATTAGGAAAAACAAAAAAGTAAATGAATTACTTTACATAAAACCAAAAAAAACACACAAACACATAAATGAGCATGATCAGATCTGCTCTGGTATTCACTGAGCTTCCTGATCTCCATAAGCTTTTACTGAAAGAGTGATTATTGCTTTGCCGTACATCCTGCAATGGCATTCCTCTCTCTCTCTCTCTCATTTTTCCTTAGACCCAATGCATGACCTCCATACCAGTACCAACAGCCCATCGTGGTAGCAACCTTCTCTCTCTACCAAAGCCATGCACCCTCACAACACCTTGTTTCTGTCTAAAAACCACTTCTCCTCTTTGGACCAACGCCACATATCCTTTCTCGACAACCCACAGAAATCATCCAACGGCCCCAAAGGAAAGAGTTTGGAAAAAAGGAGGACAAAATCGAGGAAACGTTTCACATGGAAGCTACAAAGGTGGAGGTTATGATTATATTTACGACCACATATAGAATCTTTCTTCCTCTTTTTCTATCGCCAATGGATTAAAGCTAAAGAGGAAGTGGAAACATTTCACGCGAAAGCTGCAATGGCCGAGGAGCTAGCTGTTGGAAATACTATTTATAAATGAATTGAATCACTTTTCTTTTTCTGAAAGATATAGTGGAAGTGGGAAAATTTCAAGTGAAAATTACAATGGTCAACGAGCTAGCTGTTGAAATACTATTTATAAATGGAGAGAATCTCCCCCAGCTCACACCTAATTACAATTTGTATTTGTATAATAATTTTAAATTATAACCTATCTTAGTGCTATGACTAAAGGTGTTAAATTAAATAATATCTTGAAACATGATCATACGCACCAAAATACCTTTTAATTTGTTTTTGCAGGTGGGATTTTCCAAGAAGACTAGGCTGAATTCTCAAGCCCACGTGGATGAGTCCAAACTATTTGCAAGAAAAGAAGGTTAGAATGGGTCGACCCTTATTGGACCGATCACACTTCGACGATTAAGTTAACAAGCTTAATCGAGATTAGAATGGATAAAAGTTGTGTATATTTGGAGTCAGTTGTCTATACCTGGCTCTTGAGGGTTCGAATATTTATAGTGTGATCGATGGAGTGTTTTGCTCGTTGCCTACTAGTAGGTCATCATGGCTTGCTGGGTAGGTATCATTGCATACTACCGACTGACCGCGTGCAGGGCCTGCCTTACCGCCTACTGAGGAATCCGGCTGACTAGACGTGCACGTTGACGTCACGTGGGGAGCTGCTGGCGCATTTAATGTGGGTCAACTCCGCATTTAATACTCAAAGATTGCTAGCTGTTTGGGCTCGCCTTTCGTGGTTTGGGCTAAGGTGGGCATAAGGTCGACGGCTTGGGCAAGACCGTCCCTTGGTTCTGAATTTGGGCCACCAAGCAGCCCAACTATAATTCGTGTAGATTGGGCCTAACCCACTGGGTTGGGTCGTGTGCTATTCTCCCACAATTGCCCCCCAACCTTTGTGTTGCTTTGACTTCCCAAACAGCCAAGGGCTGTAATGGTTACCCGGCCACGCGGACCGTGGTGATTTTAAAAGATCCATCGATGGGGTGCCATCGAATCGATGGCCGATGCGACATTTCGACAAAGAGCTATGATTGCTGCCGTTTTCTTGTGCGCCAACCGACGGCTTCGGTGTATATAAAAGAGTGATGCCCTATCTAGTGGAAGGCATTTGGTTTTTCTTCATCTTTCTGTCTAGCGTGTGCGTCGCCTGTCTCGACACCCACCACTGTAAGTGTTTTCAAGCCCACACATCTTTCGCTCTTCTCTTTGTTTCTCTTCCTATGCTTCGACTGTTGTCCCCTGATGGCATCTCGTCTTCGAAGAATGCTAGACGGTCTAGCAGCCATTGCCACTTTTAAAGCTAGGTCCGACATCCCGGATGAGGTCGGCTTAGAGCTAGTCGATCCCGAGGACCACAATATGTTAGACCGAAAAGGGGGTGCCGTTTCCAATAATTGCTATCGTAGAAGGGAGGCTTAGGTTTCCCTTTCATCCTCTTCTTCATAAGTTTATAATAAAAAATAAGGTGTCGCCCTCCCAGTTGTCGTCGAACGTTTATAGGATCATCTTTGGCATGCTTGAAATTAATCGGCGCCTAAGTGTGAACTTGGGGCTCGCTAAACTAGATTATTACTATTCGCTTTGCAAGGTCAGGGGGAGTTCCAAAGTTTACCTCCGAGCTGTAGACAAGTCCAGAAAGTTAGTAAAGTGTCTGCATTCCTCCGAGAAAAGCGTTGACGACGTTAGGGTTTGGGTAACCGAGCCTTGGAGTTCGGCAACATTCCTGAGAAGGAAAGGCCGGCGTTACGATGCTCTAGAGTTCCCCTTGAAATAGGTTTGATGCCGACCTCTTATTCTATGTGTCACTTAATTTCTGATATGGATCCGAATCTGTTTGTGGCATTTTACAAAAAAGAAGGAGAAGCGGTCGAAAGCATGTGACTGGCTTGTCAACTTTGCCGACCTGAACAAGATTTTGGACTTTCTTGGTGAAGGCAGACTAAGGCACGTTGCTCAAACTGCGCACGTTTTGCTCGACTATCCACTTTGGTATTCAACTTTCACCATTAATATAAGTGTCCCACAAAGTGTCCTTGCATGATTGGCGAAGGAAGGTACTGAAGGAGATTTCAAAAAGATTCCTGTCAGCGTTGCTATTGAAAGGGCTCATGCCCTACTGGGGTGACGATCGCAGTTGCTCCTCCATTGGAGCTCGTTATTAAAGAACTACGTGAAGCTCGATCGAAGTCAAACAGTTCGGCCTTGAGTTCATCACCACTTACAGTTCCAAACCGCCGAGTTAGAATTCCAGCCAGAACCCAAGAGTCTACCCCATCCCCCGACGAAAAAGACAGTATGAGTTTGAGAGAGAGGATGTTTGCTGCTGCTAGCAAGCCACTGAAAACAGCTGCCACAACTTCTGTCAAACTGGTGGCTGTACCTGTGGAGGAAGCCGCTCCTGTTCAAAAGAGGCCAGAGACTCGACAGTAAAAGAAAAGGGCCCCTAAGGTTACAGCATCGCCCCCGGCTCCTAAGAAACCAAGGGGGAAAGGGGCGATGGAGGAAGGCGACGAGGTTGTCACAGTCACGCCAGATATTCTGGGGTACCCTATGACGACGGCTGACTCAATGATCGACCAGGCCAAAGTTGCTTTCAGCGTCATGAAGAGTGTTCTTCCGAGGAAGGACGTTGCCAAGATGGGCGTGGTGAGCAACGCAGGCGTCTTCATGGGGGCATTCCATGATTCCTTACTTATAAGTCGACATTTCTTTTAAATCCATTTGGAGATTTTGCCCGTACTTGTTTTAGAACAAACTTTTTTTTTTTGGAACATGGTTGTCTGAATTCTTTGGAAGCGATGACCGGCCACCAAAAACTTGCTGAGGAGCACCATGAACTCATAGAGGAGCACGGCCATTTAAATGTGGAGTGTATCAATGCCAACAAGGAACGGATCACCTTCAAGAAACAGGCCGAATAAGCTTCCGCCAAACTCAAGATGGTGCAGGTAGACTACGAGAAGAGAGATAAGGAGGTGACCGACCTCCAAAAGAAATTTGATGTGCACTCCGTGGATCTGTAAAAGGCAAAATCGGAGATCGAGGCACTCCAAGCCGAAGTGGCCAAACCGAAGGCAAATGAAGAGGAGATAATGCTGAGGGGTGAAGAAAGGGGGGCCAGTCGTCTGGCCATTGGGATGGCGGACCTAAGCCGTGTCATCTTTCAGTAAGGCTGGAATGGCGCCCTTCATGTTGCTGAGGTGGACAAGTCCGCCGATATCTGGTGTTTGTGCCCAGATTACTTTAATACTCCTGAAGATGGCGTTGTAGACCCGAAGAAGGTGATGGCCAATGTCCAGTATCAAAGACAACTCGCTTTGGAGGCTGCAGCCGAAAGGGAAAAGGCTGAGAAGGAGAAAGCTGCTGCCGAACAGTCTAAGATTGCAGAAGAGACCGCAGATTGCTCGGCTGAGACATCAGTGCAGCCAGATGAGGAATCGGCATAATGATTGTAGCTTTTCCTTCTTTTGAACATATCTTGGTAACCAACACTACAACCTTTAATGAAAAGCTTGTTTTGTCTCCTATCTTGATACTACTTGCTCCTCACTCTGCTTGATTTATTTTTTATTTGTAAGATTTTTCTTCTTTGGGCGACCTGTCCAACTTGGACAGGACAAGTTTTTACACTTTGGTTTTTGTGACCTTCTTTGGCCGACCTGTCCAACTTGGACAGAACCACATTTTTACACTTGGTTTTCGTGGCCTTCTTTTGCTGATCTGTCCAACTTAGACAGGACCAAGTTTTTACACTTGATTTTCTTGGCCTTCTTTGGCCGACCTGTCCAACTTAGACAGGACCAAGTTTTTACACTTGGTTTTTGTGGCCTTCTTTGGCCAACCTGTCCAACTTGGACCAGACCAAGTTTTTACACTTGATTTTTGTGGCTTTCTTTGGCTGACCTGTCCTATTTGGACAGGACCAAGTTTTTATACTTGATTTTTGTGGCCTTCTTTGGCTAACCTGTCCAACTTGGACAGGACCAAGTTTTTACACTTGATTTTTGTGGCTTTCTTTGGCTGACCTGTCCTATTTGGACAGGACCAAGTTTTTACACTTGATTTTTATGGCCTTCTTTGGCCGACCTGTCTAACTTGGACAAGACCAATCTTTTACACTTGGTTTTTCTGGCCTTTTTTGGCTGACCTGTCTAACTTGGACAGGACCAAGCTTTTACACTTGGTTTTTGTGGAGTCCTAGAGTGCTCAAAATAGATTTGTTTGAACAACTTCATTTTCCATTGATCTCATAAAAGCTTTACACATTTGTTGAGTTGTTATATCATGTGGGACTCTACACTACTGCTAGAATTTCTTCAAGTTATTCGTATTCCAGGGTCGAGGCAACTATCTTCCCTCTTCAATAGTCTCCAACCGGTATGCGCCAAGGCCGACCTGGGATGTCACTCTGTGGGGGCCCTCCCAGTTGGGGCCGAGTTTTCCATCTGCTGCGTTCTTAGTCGCCCCCAGTACTTTTCCCAAGACTTGGTCACCTAGAGCAAAGTTTCTTAGACGAACCTGTTTGTTGTAGGAGCGCCTTAACTGTCGCTAATATTCAGTAAGTCTGATCAAGACAGCTTCCCTTTTTTCTTCAACGAGATCCAGATCCTTTGCCAGCGTTTGGTCATTGAGCTCTATGTTAAAGGCTTCCGATCTAATAGTTGGTAGCCCTACCTCCAAAGGTATGACTGCTTCCACCCCGTATGCCAGAAAGAATGAGGTTTGGCCGGTAGACCTCCTTGGGGTTGCTCTATAGGACCACAGAACGCTGGGTAGCTCTTCTGTCCATTTCCCTTTGGCCCTTTCCAGTCGCTTTTTAATTCTGTTAAGCATAGTTTTGTTTAAAATCTCGGCCTGCCCATTGCATTGAAGATAGGTTGGTGTTGAGTAATAGTTTCTAATCCCAAGCCCTTCACAAAATGATATGAACATATTGCCATCAAACTGGGTGTCGTTATCTGAAACAATGGCACGAGGGATCCTGAACCTTGTCACTATGCTTTTCCATGCGAACCTTTTAGTGTCGACCTCTCTGATGGTTGACAAAGGCTCCGCCTCTACCCATTTAGTGAAGTAGTTAGTCGCCACGATGAGGAACCTCTTATTGCCCGGAGCTCGGGGTAAAGGCCCGACTATGTCCAGTCCTCACTGAGCGAAAGGCCACGGACTGGTAATGGTTGCGAAATCTTCAGCTGGCTGATGTATGATAGGAGAGTACCTCTGACACTTGTCACACTTTAGGATGTACTTGGCTGCATCTTTTTGCATGTAGGGCCACCAGTATCCTTGTGAGATAGCTCGGTGCGCTACCGACCTTTCGCCGACATGGCTTCCACATATTCCTTCATGGATTTTGAATAGGATGCCTTGCACTTTATTTGGATGGATGCAGTACAAGTATGGACCCGTGAAGGAACATCTATAAAGCTCCTTGCTTGGTGACAACTAATACCTGAGAGCTGCGTGTTTGATTTGCCGAGCTTCGTTCTTGTCCTCTGGCAGTTCGTCTTTATCAAGGTAGGAGATAATTAGGTCCATCCAGGATGGTCCTGACTGTTCTACAGCCAGGGCTTGTTCTTCTTCCTGAAAAATACTTGGCCTAGCTAGAGTTTCCACGTTGATTGTCCTTTTTGACCCCGACTTTAGGGCTGTTGCTAATGTCACCAGAGCATCCGCATGTGAGTTATTGTCCCGGCTGATCTGTCGAAGCTTGTAACTGTTGAACTTGCCAAACAGTTCCTTGACTTTAGCTAAGTACTGCGTCATTCTGTCATTCTTTGCTGCGTATTCTCCCGTAATCTGGTTGACAACAAGTAGGGAGTCCGAATAAATGACGATCTCAGGAATTTTGAGTTTGATGGCTCGGCATAGTCTGGTGAGCAAGGCATGTCATAAGGGGTCCAAGCGAACACTTCTAGGTAACTTGTCAATAAGTCGATCATAGATTGTTCCTCCCTTTTGGACAAAGAGGTGCTGATGACGAAGTATTTCTCTTCCTGCCGATCAATGTATATCTTTTTTAGATCCTCCATGGCTTTGTTCTCAAGCGATTATCCCACATCGTCGGTGGTTGGGGTGTCTTCGCGCAGCTCCATCATCTGCACATTTTCAGCCTTTGTCTTGGTTGTGCATGCTGTCAGGAAACACTGTTAGGCAACCACTTGGTCTCCCTTTATCTCCCCCACTCCACCAGGGGTTGAAAATCTGATCAGTTGATGGTAGGATGAAGAAATGGCCTTCATGAGGTGTAACTAGGTTCGTTCCATGATGGCATTGTAGGGGGAGGGCACGTTGACTACCAGGAATTCTATTTGCAATGTAATTCCTCCGACAGTTACTGGAACCGTTACATTCCCCATGGGCCAAACTGGATCTGAGCTGAATCTGACCAGTGGGTTGAGTGATGGTTGGAGGTCAGACTCCTTGAGTTCTAGTTTCTTAAACAAGCTGTAGTACATGAATTCGGATGAAGTTCCTTAGTCAATGAGCAATCTCTTCACATCACAGTCTGCCATTCTCAGTGTTACAACCAAAGCGTCATTGTGTGGCGTCTGCACCCCCACGAGATCTTCATCGGTGAAGGTAATGGACGTATGGCATTCGCCGACCTTGACTTTCTTGCTCGGTGGTTGTATCTGCATTACTTCTCTTAAGTGTGCAGCCTTTTATATCTCAGCCCGGTATCTATGTGGGTCGACAATCCCTGATTCACCCATACCATGCATCACATTGATTATCCGAACCGGTCTCACTTCTATCTCCTTTTGGGCTATGTCTTCCACCCGCGGTTGCTCAGCTTCATTTTTCATCTTATCCCAATCATTAAATTGGTTGAGATGGCCAGCCTTGGCCAAATCTTCCAAATGGGTTTTGAGATACCGACATTGTTCTGTTTTGTGTCCCTTCTCGTGGTGGTAGGAACAGAATCTTTTCTTATCTCGGGTCGCTGCGTCCCTTCCTAACTTTGGTGGCCATTTGAAAAATGGCTTGTCATGGATCTGGGGCAAGATTTTGTAGATGGGATCCTTAAAGACTGTGTAAACCCCCTCATTTACCCTCTTTTCCTGGTTGTTGTCTTCTGGTTGGGGTTTCTTGGCATCCTTCTTGTTTGTTTGTTTTGTCGGCAATGGTGTCGACCTTTGCCGAACTTGGCTAGGGCATATCTTCATCCGATCGTGCATAGCGCTCGATTCTCAGCATCAACTCTTATATGGTGAGGGCTGATTTCTTCATCAAGGACTGCCGCAAACGATGCTCTCTATGAAGGTCGATTTTGAATTGAGTCACAGCCAGTTGCTTGTTGCACTTGTTAATTTCGTTGTAAGCCTCCTAGTAGCGTCGTGCGTATGCCTGCAATCCTTCCCCTTCTTCTTTCCGCAAGGTCAGTAAGAAATCAACCTCCTTTGCCTGCAGGCTGTTTGCTATGAAATGAGTGGTGAATAGCTCGGCAAGTTGCCTCCAGTTTGACACGGATTTAGATGGCAACTTGTCGAACCATCGTAAGGCCACACTTCCCAGACTGGAAGGGAAGATTCGGCACATCAACATTTGGTCACCGCACCACACTAGCATTAGCTGCTTGTAATGCAGAACATGGTTAACCGAGTTGGCCTTCCTGTCGTATAAAGTGAACTTTGGTGGGGTGAATTTTGGAGGAATTGGATGGGACTCAATCTCCTCTGTGAATGGTGAGGATGTGATTTGGTCTAAGGCCTTCTTGACCAAGTCGTAAGCCATGCGCTCCTTAGTTTGTTGCTTCCTATCTTCCTATTTTTCGTTATACCATTTATCCCAGTCTTTTTTCTGTCGATCGCCCCCCTCATGCTTGTCATTTGGCAGGGTTTCACACATTCCCCTCCGCCAATCTTTTCGCATGTTGTCACAACGCTCGGTACTAGAGATGTGGCTTCCAGCAATCTGCTCGTGGTTGGGGGACCTCTCTCTCCCATGCCCATCTCTTCCGGAGATTGCCTCCCTCATGGCCCGAACTTGGGAGGTGAGGTAGGCAATCTCTTCATCGCACCGCCGAATTTCCCTTTCTACCGCATGGAGTGTGTCTTCGCTTAGGACTCGCCCACTGGAGGGCGATGGGGCAAGGTCCCGGTGGTGGTTTCTGAGAAAGTTTCTGTCCCTGACATAGTCTGTATTCCTTCGCAGTTCGTCCGATACTTCCTGGTGGCTTTCAGCAGGGGTTCGTATTTCTGACCTTAGTGTTCTTCCTCGGTGCCAATCTACAGGTATAGACTGGCAGTGCGCCGAGTTAGTCTAATCTTTGCTGGAGGAGGCTCTGCTACCTCTCCCATCGTGGTTCTCTCTTCTTCCTCTTCGGTCGTTCATACTCATGGTTTTACTAAACCTTCCCACAGACGGCCCCAATTGTAGGTGGAATTTTTGAGAAGGCTAGGTCAAACTCTCAAGCCCACGTGGATGAGTCCAAACTCTCTGCAAGAAAAGAAGGTTAGAATGGGTTGATTCTTGTTGGGCTGATCACACTCCGACAATTAAGTTAGCAAGCTTAATTGAGATTAGAATGAATAAAAATTGTGTATATTTGGAGTTAGTTGTCCATACCTGACTCTTGAGGGTTTGGATATTTATAGTGTGATTGATGGAGTGTTTCGCTCCTTGCCTACTAGCAGGTCATCATGGCCTGCTGGATAGGCATCATTGCATACCGCCGACTAACCACTTGCAGGGCCTACCTTACCGCCTGCTGAGGAATCCAGTTGACCGGTCGTGCACGTCGACATCGCGTGGGGAGCTGCTGGCACATTTAATGCGGGTAAACACCGCATTTAATGCTCGAAGACTGCTTGCGGTTTGGGCTCATCTTTCGCAGTTTGGGCCAAAGTAGGCATGAGGTCGGCGGCTTGGGCCGAACCGTCCCTTAGTTCTGAATTTGGGCCGCCAAGCAGCCCAACTATAATTCGTGTAGATTGGGCCTCACCCACTGGGTTGGACCATGTGCTATTCCCCCACAGTTTTAATAATTTTAAATCAACACGTTAACTTTTAGAAGGATAATATATACATTATTGTCTTTAACTACCAAAAGTAATTTTAATTTTCTTTTAAAGCCAACATTATGTTATATTCAGTTTTGTGCATACATGCCTCTAAACTTGTGATTGGCTCAAGAGAATTTGATGTCACAGATGGGTAGTTCATGGAGGGGTGGGGTAGGGGTGGCCATCAGCCTGCTGGCCTGATAGGCCAGTTCAGTTTGGCCCAATTTTTTAAGGGATTGGGATTAAGATTTAGGCAGTTGAGATGGGGCTGGGCTAATTTTTTAGGCCCAATTAGTTTTCGGGCCGGACTTGGGATTATGTTTGAAAGTCCCATTCGGCCCGAATATTTTTATTTAGTTTAAAAAAATAAATATGCATATATATACTCACTTACATATGTACTCATGTATATTTACATTTCAAAACCCGGCCGGCCCAACCCAAATATGTTTAATTAGTTTTAAATATATATATAAATATTTATGTATATATAATCGCTCACATTTATTTAAAAATAAATAAATACATATTTTGGTCGGGCCGATGGGTGGGCTTGAAATTTTATTTTTAACTTTTGGACAAGCTTGGGCAACAAAGTGGAGACCGGACATCGGGCCAAGCCGGATTTGGGCCACTGTCCAAAATATTATTATGTGGGTCAAGTCCACCCACCCAATCGCCAGCCCTAGGTGGGGTGGGGGCTAGATTCTGGGAAATGATCCCTGTGTTGGGTGCCTCTTCTCTGGTCTTTGAGTCTGTTTGGTTTTTATTTTTTATTTTTGTAAAAATAAAAAATACTAAAATAAGTGTTTTTTTATTTTTAAAATATTAATCTGATACTGTTGGTAGAACGGTAACTTATAAATACCATTAACAGATCATAAAAAAATAAAAATATATACCTATAACACATAATAAAAAATAAAAATTGATAGTCCTTACCGACGGAGACTTTGTGTCATGTCTGTGAACCGAGCTTTAACAGCTTTTGGACTTTGTGCTAGAATTTAAAATGTGGAACACTCTCACAGCACTAGGATTGAAAGCATAATGCATCTTAGCAGTTGAAGAAAGAGCGTGTCTTGAAAAGGCAGGGCCAACGGTCAGCTAGTGGGCCACTTTGAGTGACACAGTTTTAGGCGGGATTTTGGATGAGTTGGAAAGAGATCTTAACCATTAGATTGTAGACAAAATGTATTTCGACTGTTAGATCAAATTGTGTTGGAGAGATTTTCAGAAAGTGATGTGTTTTATTAGATAGATATATATATCTAATAATTCTTATGGAGCCTGCAGAATACAAAACATACATCTAGAAATCTCAATTTTGTCTTGGATTCTGCAAGCTATCATGGAGAGATAATTAATGCCAAAATCCAGAGCTAAAGGGATTCGCTTCATGGTAGTTGCTTGTATCAAATGTCTTAATCTCTCTAATCAGGACTTTCTCATGAACATCTAATAACTATTCCTCTCGATTTTGGGCCATATCCCTACATATTGTCTGACCTGCATATTTGCAACACTTGTACTATCTTTTCCATGTTTAATAATTAGCGGTGTGCATAAGTCGGTTTGATTCGATTCTATGATAGATTTAGAACTGAATCGATTTTAATCGATTTTTAAGTTTTGAATTTAAAATTGAACTGATTGTTTAATAAAACTGAACCGAATTAATTCAAGTTGATTTGGTTCTATTCAGTTCGATGGTTCTGTCTTTCTCGAATTGGATCCTTATATAAGGTACAATAACCTGTTTTATTTATTGAAAAATATTAAAAAAATTCATACATCTTGTTTAAAATGACACTAAATACCATAAGAAATACATAATGTTTAAGATAATACCAAATTATCAACCAATCTCAGACACAATACCAAAGTTAATACAATCTCATAAGATTACAAAACCAAATAGATAGAAATTCAAGGTTAAGCTTTCCAACGTCAACTCTCAAAACAAGCTACTTTTTCTTCTTAACTTCATCTCTCTTTGGCCAAGTATAAAGTCATCTGAAAATCATGAGCCAAATAAAATAAGAATCCTACAAAAGAATAGCTTCAATATGTAATAATGAAAATTAATGTATCATGAAGCTTGTGAATATCATTATATAAAATTATACTGCAAAGAAATTTAAAGACAATGATGCCCTAATTCTTTTATTTACTAATGCCATGATCTCAGCACTAATAAGTACCAAAAGCATCAAATTCCCAGCCTGATTATTTAATCTACTGATTCTTTCATTTTTTTTTTTTTTACTCTTTTTACTGCAATCTCTACTTTTCTAAATTTTTTTTTTTTCATTTCACAATTTAGTTGCAGGAGTGGTGCGCCGGTTGCTTAACTCTTCCAAAAGTCTATTCTAATCTCATCCTTTACCATCTATTTGATCGATATATCCACTAAATTAGTGGGTTACGAATATTAAATCCGCCCACTAAATTAGTGGGTTATGAATAACATATCCACCCCCTCCAAGTTATGTGGCCCCTTTGATGAACTAGAGAACATAAATTACCAGTGAAAGAGAACACATTTAGACGAAAAAAACAAGAACAAATCTGACCCAACCATCATAATCACCCTTTCTGTATCTTTCTTTACGAGAGAGAGAGAGAGAGAGGATTTACCTATTTCTCCAAGAGTTCTGAGGGAGACGAAAAGGGTTGAGACTAGGAGGCCGAGGCTTCTTAGAGATTTGGAGCACTGGAGGCACAGTCAACGATCAAAAAGTTCAGAGAAAAAAGAAGAGAGCTGAGACTGGAAATCTGAGAGGGCAAGGCTTAGAGATTTGGTGGGCTGGAGGCGGCAGTCGATGATATGGAACCTAAAGCACTCTTTTACGTAGCATGAGCAATAATCAAGTATGGTGAGTGCACTAAATATCTATTCTGTTCAGGTTCGAGTTCGATTCGGGCTAAAAATCTCGCAGACTCGAGAACTGAACCAAATTGCTCGGGTCTACAAATTTCAGATCCAAAATTAAACTATGGGCATTGTAGAACCGAACCAAACTAACCCAAGGAAGTCGGGTTGGTTTGATTCTCAATTTTTTCAGCTATTTTGTGCTCCCCTACTAATAGCAAGTCTAAAGTAACAATACTCTCCCCCAAGTTTATGCAGATTGGGAGATTGCCGATTATTTATCCTATTGTCCCGTTTGACTCACTAAATCACATTTACACTTCGTTTTGGAAGTCAAATTTTTGATAAAAAAATTAAAAAAATGTGAAATAAAAATTAACAAAAATTAGTATTTTACTCTTGAGTGAACCAGATCACTTCCAATTATGTACTCTTGATTGATCATCCGCAATTAAACGTAATTGCTCATGATCAAGTTGATCTCTGCAAACCTATTCAATCTCGTCAAACCATACATAATTTGAAAATTTTACACCCATCTTTGAATCTGCAGCGTCTCAAAATTTTATGAAACACGTTTGTCTTGAATTTCAAATAATCTAAATTAAAATCATCTGAAATTTTCACTAGTAACTCGTCGCACAACACCAAAATATTTTCCTCCTAATAAAGACAAAAAGGAAAAAGAGAATTTGTCATAAAAAAAAAACCACTCCTCCTCGATTTCCTATGTCGTCACCTGGCATGCGGAAAGACGATGAAGCTTCAAACAAAACAACATTTTTCCTCTTTCCTCCGTCAACGTGCATTGGAAGGAGAAAAGATTCAAAACAACGCGTTCCCGTGCATGAGAAGGAAAGAACAAAAAAAAACAAAATAAAAAATAACTACCCAACATGGAAGAAGCCGTGCAATTCTTCTCTTCCTCTCTTTTATTTTTATATTGTGCAGAGCTACCCAACTACTCTGTCTAGTGGTCTCTTAGAATTTATTTATTTATTTATTCATTCTCTTCCTTCTTTCTGCTTTCTTTTCCTTTGTACTTACTCTGATACAAATTATGTTGGGATTTTAGATCTACACATGCAAACAGAAGTACACCCATGACCTAAGTGCACACATCAACAAGAAAAACAAACAAAAGAGTTTATAATTCACGACATAAATTGCCTACATGTACAGGCAAGAGACGATGCAACTACGCTAATGGAAATGTACAAACATAATTCGTTCTTTTAAGTTCCATATTCAAAAGCAATTCCATGTAAATCCAAATATTTTCACAATTGGAATTCTGTGTTCCCTATTTACAAAACAAACTCCAAAAACTTAGAATTACATACCATTTGGAAAACCTAATTGGATTTTTAATGGATTTTGGATTCCATACCCAACCCAAACTTTATATCCAGTAATTATATGGACCCGTATAATATAACACACGCGACCATCATCATGGTTTGCACTCTTAATTGTTTTCCTTTTCATTTTTATTGTCTTCAGTAACATTCTTTTTAGTTTATATCGTTTGGCATGTTTCTTGATTTGTGATATCTCGTCTAATTTTATATTCTAACTAAAAGGTGATACATGCTATACGTGAGCACATTATCACATGGTAAAAAATACATAATTTCTTCTACTCACGTATTACATATAAATAATTTAAAATGGTGATAGTTTAAAGGGATAATTTAAGTATGTGAAAACTTAACAAGTCCTAATCAATCTCAAGTATTGTCTTTATAATAGTCTATATGTTATGTTTGGAACTTGAATATATTAGGAGAACTATAAAAAAAGGAAGATAAAATTAACTTTACTTATGCATTTCTAGGGATATAATCAAACAAAAAATAATTTTTTAAGATATATGTATTATTCTCATTTTTCTAAACCAACCAAAATAAATGAATATAACTTTTTTATTCTATTTTTGTTTTTTTATTTTTATTTATTTTTTTGTATACCCCTTAGCAAATCGTTAGTGGGTCTGCCATCATCATTATAATCAACAATATACTATTATAAAGCAAAATATTTTTGTGAAGTCTCTACTTTGGTGAGGCTATTTTTTTATTGACAAAAATGACCTATAACAAGAAGTTTACTCATTATACATTCAAGCACATGTGAGGGATAATTATATAATACTTACTAACAAACCACACACTATTTTCTTTTCTTTTCTTTTTTTCTTTCTCTCACTTGCAAAAACTGATCACTCACACAGTGGGACACCCTTTTAGTCCACTTAAAAGAGGCCCGAGCCAAACCCAATCTTCCCTATGACAATCCCATGAGTCCCCCACTAGGAAAAAATCAAGAAAATAAGTTTAGTGGTTAGATAATACCGAGTGATCTATAGTAATTTTTATGAGATGATGACATATATTATGTGAATACATCAACAATCTAAATATGTGATGTAGTAGAGATATTTTTTTTAATGAATACGCCATGGCAAAAATGGATAGGGTGTTTCCTTAAAAATATCTTTACTACACAACAAATTTAAATTGTTCATGTATTCACACACCACTTGTCCTTATTTGATAAGTATTACCACCGAATACTCAGTATTATTTAACCACTAGACTATTTTTTCCTAACCAGAGACATCTCACACCATAAATGGTCTAACGGATATTACATGTACTTGTTTAATATTACCAAACTAAATGAAATTGAGGGAAAGGAAGTAAAAAAGAAATAAAATTACTGTACTCATTTGTTTTTTTATAGATCACCACCAAAATTACTTGTACTCATTTGTTTAATAAGCTAATTACATTGGGACAGAAAAATTTGACTGAAATCTCAAAATAAAAATAATCAAAATTGTACAAAAATAGATAGTGTATTTTGCATTACTATAGTATAATAGGAGTATTTAGAGTAATTTATAACATAATCAGGTCAAGGCGGGACAGGATGGGGTAAGATAACCCAAACTTTATCGGCCCCTAAACCTATTTTGGATTAAATTTTCTTTCATGTTACTCACTTTTAACCCTTTTATTTATGCTCTCAAAACCCGTACTACTAGGTAGGCGTGTACAAATGAACTGATTTACTCAAGAATCGGACCAATTTGGCTTTTATGAATCGGTTTTGTTTAAGTATGTCAAAAAATTGATTTGATTTTGAGTCTAAAAAATGACAATTCATTCTATTCGGTTTGATTCTTAGTTTTATATTTTTAGAATCTAAACTAAATTAAGAACCGATCCAATCTAAACTGATCGAGACCTGATCTTTATATCTCATAAATATATGTTATATATGTCATTAGATCATTATTATATATGCTTAATTATTATTGATTTATGTTTATGTTATTTTTTATTTTTTAAAAAAATTTAAAAAGTAAGACTAATTCTATTATTTTATTCTCTTAAATAAATAAGTTAAATAATAGGTAATAAAAGTGCAATCGACCCCATGCTAGCCTGCTCGGAGCTAGGGAGCTAGGTGAAGCTTGGTTGGTATGAATTATATTTTATATTCATTTCCTTAACCTACAACGGTAAAGTAGTATCCATACTAATATTTAAATATTATAGTGTGGGATCTACCATTACAAAAAGATAAAAGATGATAGCTGAAGTAGCACTTAAAACTAGGACAAATTATATCTACATTTCTTCAGATTTTAGATTAATACAACTCACTCCTTGATATTTTAAAAATTACATTCCCCTTCTTTAGAGTTTGAGGTGAGTTGTATTTTTTTTTTCAGATATTAAATTTTTAACAGAATATATGTGATGTAAGTAAAAAAAAAAGGTGCAATACCTAAATTACTTCTATTGTACGTGAAATGACATAAATATGATTTTTGTTTGCTTCTAAAATTAATTAGTATGTGTTGATTTTTTAAATCTTTATTTTTTTGCTTCTAAATTTCCCCACATGCGTGTTATTATTATTATTTTTTTAGTATATAAGATCTAAAAATTTTGGTACAATTAATTTTTTTAAGTTAAACCGTTGTCTTTTTAATATAAGTTAAGTAACGTTGTTGATTTTGATATTACTTTTTATAAGGCATTTTTTCTTATATTGACTAGAACTTTTTTTTTTAAAAAATTATAAAATATAAAGTTTTTAAAAAAATATGAGACTTATAATTTATTTATTGATTAAAGTGGTGTTTTGTATTGATGTGATATTTAATTTAATATTAAAATCTTGCATTGGGAATGAATTTTTTTTATTTGGAGAAGACTCAAAATCAACACACTGCTTAATTTCATAAGCAAAAAAAAATCTATATATGACATTTTATGCACATTAAGGGAAATTTAGATAATGAACTTGTTTTTTTTTTTTTTTGGCTGACATCACATATATTCTGTTAAAAGATTTAACATTTGAAGAAAAATACAACGCAACTCAAACTTCGAAGGAGGAGATATAATTTCTAGAATCTCAGAGAGTGAATTGTATTAGTCTAAAAACTCAAGAGAGTGAGATGTAATTTGCTCTTAAAAATATTGATATTGCCTGTCCACTAAACTTTTTTCCTAATCAAACAAAAAAAATTTTTACTTTTTTATTTTTTTCCTTGATAAATTCAAAAAGCAAAAGAAAAAAAAATATGAAAATTAATTTTAGATTTGAAAACATTTTTTCCCCTTCCATTTAGATGCTGGGGAAATGAAAACCACCAAAATCAGTCCCCAGAAAGAGACAGAAAGTTGGTCAAATTTTTGGGGGCCACCAACTATTTTGATTCCCGTTTATCCCCGTTCATTGCAGAGTGTGACAGGGACGAGCGATATGGATCTCACACAAATATATTATGCACCGCCAGTTCTAAATATTTCCACTCAATAATTTCTTTGGGGATCTCAACCGACATTCTTTTGGACCTCTCGCTCCTATCAAGATCTAAAGTGAAAGTAAACCTTCTTCCGTGTTTTTGATCTCTCATCCACCTGTATTTCTCTTCTCCCATTTTGTTTTCCTTCTCTGAATCTGTTATCGCAAACATAGGGACACACGTACATCTATATGTGTTTATATATATATATATATGTACATAATATATACTCACGAACAAACTCCATAAATATGTATGCATTGCGTGCTGACAGAGAACCCATTTCGTCGAAGGATCGCAAAGCTCTCTTGGAGTGGTTGATTTTGGCTTCTGACCTTTTCAAGTTTCGCCGGTGTTTCGAGGATTCATCATATATATTCATGGTAATCTCTCTTTCTCTCTCTCTCTATATATATAGATCATGCGTGTCCGATGGTTTTTGTGCTATGATTTTGGGTTTTTATTCATTAGTTTGTTAACTGATTATTTGCTTATTACTGTTACTCTATTTTTTTTTTTTTTTATATGAGTTTGGTAAGTGCAGACAGGAGCTTTTTGGGGTAATGTGAAAATTTCTTTTCTTTTTCTCTTTTTTCTGCTTTTCATCTTATTTAATTACATCCCTTTATTAGTTCATAGAATTAATATGTCTCCTCTCTCTCTCTCTCTCTCTCTCTAAAGTGCATAAGTTTGTTTCATGGTGAATGTAGAAATTTTGTTCAACAACCAATGGCATTTGACTGGTTAGTGGTGTTTGGTTTTGCTTTTGCTTTCCTATGTTGCCCTGTTAGTGTAAGACGCATCTTCAACTCTTTTTATTTTTTTATTTCTCTTGAATTTTCAACTGTTGAACATGTAAGTTTATGTCCTTTGGGATTAGTTGTTGGTCTTATCCAACCTAATCAGACTACTAGATCATTTTGGTGCACCATAGATTTACTAATGTTGGGATTTAGAATTTGCTGAGGGAGAAGACAAAAGGAAAGGAAATGAAATTAGTTGTATTTACTTTTTTTTAATAAATAAATAAATAACGAATTTTTGAGAAATGTCTATTTATTTTCTTTTCATTTTCTTAGCCCAACTAAACAAAAGTAAAGAATTTGACCTATTTCTTTCGGTTGTTTCTTCTTTTGAAAAAATCTTAGTACCAAATAAAGCGTTAAGTCTTTTTTGTTTTTCCTTTTTTTTTATTGATTTGGCAAAGCTTACAAATATATGGGGAACATTTTTGATGTGGACTTGGCTAATAATTTAGTTTCGATAAGTAAGATATGCTAATATTTTTATTTTTATTTCTCTATGTCATAAAGATGCATCAAAACTTACATTACAGTTTAGAATAGGGTGAGTTCCAAGAGAATAAAAAAATAGATGGCATGATAGTTGGGCCTCTGCACTCTCTGGTGCTATGATCTGTCATATATTATATGAACATTTTGCTTGATCCTGTCTTGGTACTAAACCTGCTCTCCTGCATCTTACTTGTCTTTATCATCTTCCTTATTGTAGTTGGTGTTTTATATTATCATTACAACAACTAGAAGGTCACTATATCTTCTCATTACTTGGGGTGTAAGGAACAAAATTTTCATTTGGTTCCATTGAAATGGTTTTCATGTTTCCGTTTCTAAAATGAAACACTAGCGGAATAATGAATAACAAAACTCTATTGTTTCCATAAAAAAAAGCACCACAACATAGAGACATGCATCAAAATACAATGCTATATACCGAAAAAATAAGTTACGTCAAACAAGAATTTAAAACTTTTTATAAATGTTGTACAATATTTATTGAGAAGATACAAAAAATTATATTTTACTATATTAATATCAGTCATTTTTTGAAATGTTTCTAAAACATCTTGAAACATTTGTGAGAGGTTTTTGAAATGCTTCTGTTTCAGTGCCAATCGAAATATCACACCGAAATGAAATTTTGATCCTTGCTTGGAGTATACTTACAAGAAATTTAGTTGTACATGTTCCTGTGTAGGTTATATGAACAAATTCATGTGAAAAAAGTGTATTTTTTTGTTATTGATTAGGTTAATATCTGGTTGACTTGTGCATCTGGGACAATTGTTGTGGGGGGAGTGGTTTGTCTCTCCATTTTTTTTTCTTTTCTTTTAGTTGTGCATCTGGGATAATAAATTGCTTTTCATGCACAACCTTTTCTATTAGATTTATACTATTCCCCTTTCTGTTCTCTGTTAAGTTTCTTCCTAAATAAAATTGTGAAGGAAGATGCGACTGTTGGCAAAGCTGAGGAAATTACCAATTGCATAGTATTAATATGTATTGTAACATGCATCAATATTTAGAAATAACATGCAGCTTCGTCTTTAGTTTTTTATTGTAGAATATTCCTTCATTTTTTGGCTGTAGCATGCAACTTTTCTAAGCAGTAAACCTTATGACATTGAGAAATAAGAACTTAGTTACAGCAAAACAACTGTGTCTACTACATCAAGGTTTTTGGTTATTTTCTTTCAATTTTTATTTTCTTTTAAATCTGCAGCTACATGCGTGATGTCTATAGTATAATACTATATAGTTATATGTGAACTTTTGCAAAACGGTCTCAGGTTCCCTTGGAATGTCAGGTATGAGTATTCAGCAAAAGAAATTGAACCATATAGGCAGATGTCTCAGTTATCAATTATCTTTTATTTAGAATGATTACTGTTTCTTTATTTCTCCTATACGTCATTTAGTGGCAGACTTATCTATATAACCAATATCTCTAATGTTATACACACACATTTCTATATTTTTATACTTAATTCAAGGTTGACTTCTTGACATCATACCCTGGGTCGGTGGCATTACTTGTTGCTGCACTTATGTTCTATTAGTTTTCACAAGTAGAGTAGTTGACAATAGCTTACGGTAAATTGCAAGTAATAACATCACTATCATTGTCACCTTATCTTGTTAATTGAATTAACAACATAGCTTCATTGCTGTTGCTTGTGAAGTCATTGCCAGAGGAATGAAGTTTCAGTAGCCCAGGTACGAGGATCATGGAACATGAGAATAACGATTCTGAACCCAGACAAAGTGGATCTCATAGTCAGACAAGCAGCATTGGTTCTGCTTTGAGAAGGCGTTCTTTTAGTTTCTCAAGTGCTGTTCCCTCTCTTAAAGATGATGACCTTGAAAGTGAGACTGTTTCGGAGGCTGGAGATATTGGAGATCGGGCACTTCACAGCAATATTGGGTACAGTGAAAGTGGCAGGCCCCGTTTGTCTGCGGATATTGTGATGGAAGATGGTAGTGTTATGCCCATTCCTGAGAATGTTCTGTTGCAGTCATATGGGTTTTGGTCTCGTGATCCCATGGTGTCAACAGCTGGCTCCCTTGTATCACCGTCAACAATGGAAGTTATATCTGGTCTTTCCAGAGATGCAATCATTCATTCTAATGAGAAAAAGCAAGTGAGTTCTCATCGTGTTTTAATAATTTTACTACTATTTTTGGTAGAAATTGGTGGGGAACTAACCCTTCAGAAAATGGTCTTTGGTTCTCAAACTTTGAGTTTTGTGTTTGTCGATGATATAACTTATAAAATTATTCCTTCCATGACTAAATATGTGGTGGTGATCCATGCTGGTGATTATGCATCATGTTATTTTTGTTTGCAGGCATGGTTATTGGAGTACATTTCATGCCTCGTCCATCTTGCGGTTTTTGGAATTCTTGGGGTAACATACTAAACTTCTTTACTTTTGTTTCCCCCATATTTCAGGTTTTTTTTTTTTCTTTTTTCCCCTCTAAATAGCAATGGTTAATATTTGATCTTACTGTAATTTTGCATTATTATCTCCCAATTAAATACTAAAGTGATTACCTTGTATATATGTCTAATCTACTCTTTATTTTCTTCCAGTGATGTATTTGTTACTTCCATTGCAGCAACTTAGGTGTAAACCTTATTCGTGCATCCGACCCTAATACATTTGAAGTACCAGCATTTTAGCATAGTATTGATGTTTTCATAAGGGAATCTCATTTTTTCTTTCCCTCCCAGACAATCAACGCGATGCAAATTAAAATATCATCCTAGATAATCTCATAGAAGATGTGAGTTCATTTCTAAATTAGATATGTAGTTTTTAGGTCACTGGGCAGAAGATATGGAGGGATCACTTCTGCTTGTATTTCATGATTCCTTGATTTAGGAAGTTGAAATGAGAGAACTGTCCTTTTGAAGATCTAGAACTTGTGATGCATGTGAAACACAATGTTGATCAGAACTATTCAGTGAGTACTAAGAAAATCTCGTTTGAGTGTAAACAACATGATTCAGTATGTAAACGATTTATACAATTTTAGATTTATCTTTCAAAGCATGCTGCCTTGGAGAGACAGAAGACTGGTCATTCATGTGAAGATATGAAGCTTTTGGACCCTAGAAGTTGCATCTGCTTTGAGAATATATCTAGCCCTTATCTGTATACAACTTGGTAGCCATTATCAGCCTGAATTGTGGCTTAAAATTAATAGATTCTTATAGTGCTTCAAAAGTCAATGCCATTAGAATAATGTTCAGCAGATCGTTAATATTGCGAATGCATAATGCTTGAGGTTGTTTCCTTGTTTGTGTTCTGTTAACATCAGGTACCTAGTCTCTAGATGATTCTTGAGTTCAAGTGCTAGTGTTGTTGCCGAGAAATAAGCATATCATAATTCAGAATCTGTTACTACTGCTGAAGTTAATATCTCAACTTTGTTATCCTGGCATTCCAAAGAGCATGGGAGAGAACTGCATTGTTTAGAGTTCTCCAATTATTACCAAATTAATCACTTTACTTATGCATCCGTATGACCTTAATGATTTGCAAATATGTCATAGTTTGGATCATGGTGAATAACTCCTGCAATATTTGACATATCTGCAGAGTCATAACCCATGGTCTTCCTCCCTTCTTAGGCCTTATGCACTCTTAGCATGAAAGGTTTTTCTCTCATTCAGTTTCATTTTTGCACATTTCTGTGATCTGTTCAAGATGTTTGTCAATCTATATCTTTTTGCTGTTGAGAATTTCCCACTGGTTCTGCTCATCTCCCGGGAAGCAGGGGTAATTAGTATCCTTAAAAGATTTGGATTGCTCAATACTGTTATCATTACTCTATGCTTTTAATTCTCGGCTATAATAAGAGAATTGGATGGGATCCTGTTTTTTGTGTTCATCCCATTGCTGAAGTTACTTGTCAAAAGTCCTTTTTCCCTTTTATTTTATTTCTGGGTTGATTTCAAAATTTTTAAGTTTTATCAGCTAGTAAGAAAGGACTACCTGATGCAAAACCATCTACACGAATATCATAATTCTTGAGCGAAAAGACAATTGCCTGTTATTCGGGATTACCTTAGACATTGCGAAAGTGGAGAAATCCTGAAGTTTTAGTACTGCGTTGTTGTTTCTGCCTCAGTGTTACTTCTGCCTAATGTACTGATTGCATTGGTTAAGTATTTTTTTTTCTTCTAGCTTTTTCTATCATCTGTTTTTGTTTGGACAGTTTATAATCGAAGGATTTTGAGACTGCTGGACTTCTCCCTGTGTCTTTCCACCATCAATTTACAGCCTATTTAGCTTTCCCTTTGCTCATTTAGGATTCAGTCTGCATAGGGCTCATGGCTCTGTATTTGGTTATGTTTAACATGGCTAATGCAGCATTTGGTAAGGGTACAGAAAATTGAGCTGAAGGGAAGGTAGGATGGAAGATGTTCTTATATTTGTTTGGCCACTCAGGTAATGAAGAATCGAGGAAATTGGTCTTATTTCCTCTTTTATCGTTAGCCTCTTGCATATTAATACAAGGATGTTGCTTGAAGGTTCTAAAATATAAACTTCTTTGCCCCCTTCTTTTGTGCTCACTTTGTGGGCGGAAGGAAATGGGTGACTTGGAGGGGAACGTTCCCCCTGCTTTTGTTTTCCTTCTGCTTACCTTTCCAACAATTGATGAAAATTATATCCAGCCCCTTTTTGGCATAAATTGTTTGAAGTGGTCCTTTCATATTCTTTCATCCTTTGTTTCTACGTCCTTTCAGTTATATGATTTTTATTATTAGCTTTGTTGATATTCCTACACATCTATCTTGGCATCTTGTTCATTGAATTTGGATGACATTATTCTTAGTTGGCACTGGAAAATTATTATGATCAAGAAAGAATAGCTTTTGGCACTGTTCTCTTATGAATTTGTTGTTGCAATATTGTAGTGGCTGGGGATCGGAGTTAAATATTGCAAATGCTCTCTCTCTCTGAACTTTGGGATGTTGGCTAAGGCAGCATTCTAGGAATATGCAAGATTCTGACCTTTTTGTGTTGTTTTGTAGGTTTTAACAAGGTATTTACTGCAAAAACTGTTTGGCCCTGGAGTAGTTGGTGCCACAAGTGATCAAAGCTATATGTATCTTGATCTTCCTTCTAATATGGTATATCTCTCTCTCTCTCTCTCTCTCTCTCACACACACACACACACACACACACACACACGCATGCATGTGTGTGCCCACACACACACAAAAAGAAAACACGTCAATATTTATATTGTAGTCTCATCAGGTACTTCAACTTGGTTTTTGTTATCACTTCTCAAAGATACAGTTTGGTTTTTGTTCTCACGCAAATTTTACTTACATTCTCAAAGGTTGGCTCATTCTTAATGGGGTGGTGGGGCGTTGTATTCAAAGGAGACATATCCAGAGTTTCAGATCATTTAGCCATTGGACTGACAACTGGTTACTTGGGAAGCCTTACCACTTTCAGTGGTTGGAATCAGAAAATGCTTGACCTCAGTGTTCAAGGCCAATGGGTCTTTGTTGTGCTTGGGTTTCTCACAGGTAATGTGAGATTTCACATGAATACACTAGTACGATTGACATTTTACGGCCCATGAGAAGAAAGAAATTTGAATTTTTTCCTCTACAATGCTGGTCTCCTTTGCAGACAAGCCCCTATATGGCTCATTCCAGTGTGTACGATTAGCAATTTCTGACTTTGGTTTGCAGGCTTGTTTCTTGCTGCCTTTTCCATCATCTTCGGGGTTGAGACAGCTCAGGGCTTCAAATGGCTTCTCAAAACTTTAAACGTACTTCCATCAAGCAACCTGTCTAACTCTAAAAGCAATTGGAAGGTGGACAACTGCAGGCGTCAATCTGCAGTTATGGTGGTGCTGCTATTGATGCTAGGTTTGTTATGGGGCATCAGTGGGGCTTTGGAGAAGAGAGAGTTTCACAGTGGCAGCAGTGGAGCCGAGCTGTGGTTGGCTTGCATTGTTGGACCTCTTGGCGTTTGGATCAGGTGGTTCTTAGCCCGACTCAATGGATGCGGCTTAGGAAAAGCAGGCTTCTTGAAATGGGTTCCTTTTGGGACTCTAATCGCCAATGTTTCTGCAGCTTGTGTGATGGCAGCACTTGCAATATTAAAGAAAGCGGTAAAGTTCATATAAAGTCTGAATAACATGCATTTGGTCAGTCATATCATTATCATCCTATTCTTATGCTTATGTTATGCATATCATTTGTGATTCATATAATTCAGGTCAAGACCAAGACCTGTTATACTATAGCAACCGGAATACAGTTTGGCCTATTGGGTTGTCTAAGCACTGTCTCAACTTTCATTGCTGAGTTTCATGCGATGAGACAGAGCAAGCACCCTTCGAGAGCCTATGTGTATGCCTTGATCACCATTGTTATGTCGTTCGGCTTGGGAACCCTGATATACTCGGTACCTGTTTGGGCCAAGGGCTACGATTAGTATTTCAAATCCAGTATTCTGCTTCTTTCATTAACTAGGCTTGATCATGGCTGCTTCAACCTTCTCAGCATAAGACACAGGCATTCCAGTGATCCTCTCTGGTTCAACCTGCTGAAGTTTAGGTCAGTATTATCATGGGCAGACCCCAATGGAGTTCTTCTAGTATCACTCCAATGGTTTGCAATAATCATTTCATAAATATTTCTTGACTTCCACCACATTTGTTCTGTACAAACCTTTGCCTTTTCTGTAATAAGAGCACAGAATTACTTTTATTTAAACATTAGTCTTAGTGAACTGCATTGTATATTTCTCATTGTAGAATCCCCACCCATTGTACATTTTGAAGAATTTTGGTAGGCTGAACTAGATTTTATTGAAAATAAATTATATGGTACATGGTTTTAGCATTTGTTTTTTCTCCCATTCTCTTGTATAAATAGAGTTAGTTTACTGTCGAAATTGGAAAAAGAATGAATTTGGAATACTTGTGACTAAGACATGCATTTGTGGCATGATTCGATGATTCAATTAACTTGTGGTATCACATCAACAAAATGATGTGAGAGATCACCATTGCGCTGAATTTTTTCTCGATGGGATGGTTTGGATCTTGAACTTTGCATTCTCATTAAGAAGGCAAACTGGGATCAAGTTTTTTCCCCTCTAACGGAGGATATTTGGTTCAAAAGTCCTCACATTTCTTTAAAGAGAAAAACAAAAAATTACAATATTGCATATGAAAAAAAAAAAAAAGATTATCAAACTGTCCCCATTGATCACCTATGGCAATGGGGACATTAGTACAAAGCAAGAAGATGCAAAGCACATTAGAACTGCTAATACCACTCTCCGTAAAAACCAACACAACGGTGGGGAATTGCAGGCTCAAATGACTTCACTGGGGAAGATTATTCAGCTTACAGTAGATATAATCTTTGTACTTCTTGGTCTTATATTTCGGTGGATGGTCGTCGTTAACTAGCTTTGGAAGTGGTCCGAGTTCAAGCTCCGGTGGTGGCTCCAGAAACACCGGCCATGACATTCTTGCTGTCTCCTTGTTCACCGTGGATCTGTGAAATACGGCCTTATACTTTCCGTTGCTTAATATCTGTAAAAGCAAAAAGAGCTGTGAATCCGGTCTTATGGGAAACTACTTAAAAAACCAATTTTAGCCATAGTATAAGAGTAGTTTGCTGCTAAAAAAACGCAAAACCAATTTAAGCCATAGTATAAGAGTAGTTTGCTGCTAAAAAAGCGCAATAGGCTTAGGGCAACTCGATCACTTCCACAAACACAAATTTCATTTTAGGAATTGCTACCAACCACCGCAACTGATGGTAACATTTTCTTTCTATTTTTTATAGGCCCAAATATTCTTTCACAAAATAATCCAGATATTGGTCTTCTAATGAAAAGTATAGGGTTTTTGTCACTTTTTCAACTATCTCTTCATCAGGTAGGATTTTATCGACCCTACCAAGCACTTATTTGTAGAGGAGAAACTGATCCAATTTTGATTTCCTGATGTTTATACCGATCGATCGTATAAAAAAAGTTCTAATTCATTCCAATTAAGCTTCCTTTCTATTAATCTGAAAGTTTTTCTCAGATACAAGGAAATAAGTCAGTTCCATAGTCAAATATGGTAGTTCTCGAACGAGAAATCGAAAAGATTCTAGATTAGGAATTGTTCCTCCAATAATTGTAGTACCAAATACTTTCTGAAGAGCTCCAATATGATCAGATTTGTAAGTAAGCATTTCTTGTAAATTATAAGCAACACCACCCAATCTCTCTAGAGCCAAACCTCTATTTCTCCCACCCGTTGCCCCCCTTGCTTTATATCAGTTAAGCTAATTGACACCTTAAAAGAATAAATAACGTACCTCAACTTGGTCACCAATATGGACGATGAGGGCATTAGGTATGTACTTGACATCATACCAGCGCTCGTCTTTGAAAACCTGGAGTCCTGGAACTTCATTCGGCACGAGAATGGTGAGGGCGGACATGTCGGTGTGAGCCACCACCCCGAGGGCTAGGTCCGGCCGACGACATGGTGGGTAATAATTAATCTTCATAAGGTACACCAACTCATCGCCACCCACAGCCTCCTTGATTTCATGCCCTTCAAGCCCAAGCCCTAGTGACAGCCACTTCAACAACTTGTCAGCCACGCCGAGCAATTTCGTGGCGTACACCTCGTTGGCTTCCCTATGTCATGAAAAACTCTGCATTTAGGGCGTTGTTACTGCTCCCAGTTAATGCAAGAAATGAATATTCCCACAATGGAGAGATTGGTCATTTACACTTTTTTTTCATTTCACTATGAGAGAGAGAGAAAAGAATATAAAATTATGTAATAGAAAACTGTAATTTAATTAAGATTATAAAATATAATCATGTTATATTGAGTAAGTTTATAATATTAAATTACAATTTACAATCTTCCATTATAGTAATTATATATAATATATATTATATCTTATAAATGTGATGCATCTATATATGTACACATCTTACATAATGTTATACAATAATATCATTTATAGCATATTACAAATAATAAATTTTTTTTATTACTGTAACGTTTTATACATAATGAATAATACATATTATATATGTACAATAATCTATATAGCAAATAATATATGTACGACACCTATAATATTGTGTATAAAGTATTATATAGTATAGTACATTATAATATACAATAAAAGATATACTCGTAGTTTATTTTATTCTAACATTATTAATTATTCTTACTAAATATTGTAACAAAAATAATCATTCATTCACCACTTGGCAAACAAGAGAATGACTCGTACCAATTATATTCTCCTTCCATTACATCACTGGTACCAATCCTAGGCTCCTCCAAACCTCAATAGTTTTAAATGACTTGATATTAATGGCAACTGCCCAACAGCCCCCCAACACTCCCACGTTGTTTCTGGCATGTACGATTTTATGAAGGCCAGAAAAAAAAACATAAAGAAAAAAAAAAAAAAAAACCAAACGACATCATGATTCCTGAAGAGGTTTAAGATTTCTGGGTCAGCACAGATAAGTGAGATTGCCTTGGGTTTCTAAGGGGCTGTTTGTGTAAGTTTGTAGCTTGGAAAGTGAACCGAGTGAGGCTCACTTTAATGAAGTTCTTTTTTTTTTTTTGTTAGTTTGTTAGAGATTACAAAAAAAGGCCAAAGTTGAGAAAGAGATTTGGGAGGAGGGGGGGGTTCAAACTCCTAATTTTTTTAATGAATACCAGAAACTTTAGCCAACTGAGCTAGACTTGCTTGGTTCATAAATTTTTTTTTGAAAAATTACGCAATCCTTGATTTGAATATAACTTTGTTATGGACAGTTTTTTTCACAAATAAAGGGGCTCCACATATTTGAAATACATTTACCAAGCTTCTAAAATTACGAAATTAGCCATCTTCTATTTAGGAGTGAGAAATACAGTAAGAAACCAGATAATATATACCATTATTTATTTTTAAATTGCATTGGGAATAAAAAAAAAAAAGGTGAGAGATAGAATGACAAGTATAATAATAGACTATGTGTCAACCCGTGAATTACATTGAGAATAAGGCTTCTTCAAATCTATAATAGAAATGTTATAAGTAATTAATCCAAGTAGTTGAATTGTAAATAGTTTTTTTAAAAGTTCTTAAATAATTGAATCTTAGTGAACTATTCTATTGGATAAAAAAATAAAATATATCTTATTGATTATGAAATAGCTTAATAAAACACAAAAATACTTATTCATGATATCAACTATTATTTAAAAAGAAAATTAAAAGAGATCATAAGTATACAATGAAAAATTATTTGGTAGTCTCGATATTAACTATTATTTTATAAAAATTAAATGCAATAGACAACTTAATTGAAAAATTAATGGGTTTCTTTTTAAAATAGAAAACTTAATTGGATTAGTATAAATTAATACAATACAAAAAGAACTCATACATACCAATACAAAAATAGGAACTCATACATATCTATATATATAACTCCAAATAAGAAATTCATACATATTTATACGTATAACATAATTAATAAAAATATTTATTGCATATAATTCTTTTTAAAATAGAACTTATATAACAAATAGGAAACTTAATAGGATAAGTATCTCCATTGCCAATGTAACGTTGCATTATAAAAGTATAAGAGTATAGAGAAAGTCAACAAAACACCACCTAAAAGAGGCAAAATATAGGGGCGAACACACTTATATATATACATATATGATGATTACCTTGTAACCAATTTGGTGAATAAAATTATTAACGATTTTAAAATCCTAATAAGAATAAAAATTACTATAATTATCCAGAATTTTTTTTGCAACAATTATTCATCAGGTAGTTTGGATCAATCATTGTAATCTTTCCTTGTTCAAAGCAAGAGAACCCAAAACATAAAAAATTGCTAGAAAATCATGTTAAGTACATTTGATTTGCATAATATTTCCCATATCTAAAGCATTTTCGGATTTTTGTATCCTCAAAAATACGATATGGATCCATCGTGTCACAAAATTTTCCATTGAAAAGCAAACCAAAATTTTTGTTCTACTGCCTCAGTATAGTTGAAAATAAGAACTTAAGATATAAATTCAGTAGTAAAGATCAAAATGTAAAACTACCTTCAGATATGCTTGTTATCTTGAAATTAAAATCTTAAGTATAAATTCATAAATTAAGATCAAAATGAAAAATTATGTTTTAAATTGCATGTTCTGCATTTAATAATAAATCAACTCTTTTCGACTTGTAAATTTAACCCCGCATTCCTAAATTGAAACACAAAATGAAGCAAAAGGAGTGAGGATCGATATGTAGAAGGTCCACATTTTTGTATGGTGTAAATAATAGTAATAAAAAGAAAGGAGGAGGAATCGGAGTATTACTAAAATGGTTTCAAGTTTTGGTGCTATTAAAGAGTATAGAACCAGATAGAGTTTTACCAAGATGTATTGCTCTTAAAAAAATCAATTTGATCTGAAAAATTATAACTACTTAAATCTACAACTACTGAATTTTTTTTTTTTTTTTTTTTTTGTGGAAAACACAACTAGTCCTCCATTGATGTAAAAAAACAAATATTTTACTTTCAATAGTACAAAAAATGTTACAGTGAACTTCTAGAAGCATACCGTTTGTAGCAAACAAAATGGAACAAAGCCTGCATGGATATATGGAAAATGGGAATAGCAAACCTGTAAGAAGGTGGGTTCTTAGGCCAGAACTGGTAGTTAATGGCAGAGGGAGGCCATATCCTATGGAACAGATGATCAACCCAACCTTTCTTGCCTTCCACCTCCTTCTCCAGCTTAGTTCCATAGCCTTCCAAGCTTTGAGAACCAGGAAGCTTAGAATAAAGATCCTTTTCTTCTTGTGGCAGCTCAAAGAACTCCTTCCCAACTTTCTGCAAATTGCTGATAAGTTCATCTGGTATGCCATGGTTCACAACCTGGAACAACCCCCATTCCCGGCCGGCACCGGCCACCGTCCGGACTAGATTCTCCTCGTCCCGGTGGCCGAGGTCAATCACCGGCACTTCGAGGACCTTACCGGGGACGGTGGTGATTGCAGGCTGCTCATTCTCTGACCTAATGAACTCAGCTGGTATAGTCTCCATGCACTTGGACAAAGAGGCTATGGCTTGCACCCTCTCCGCCTCCATATCTCTCTCTCTTTCTCTCTCTCTGTAGTGCATTACAAGAACAACTCCTATACCCTTTGTATAGAAGCTTTGTTTTGTTTTTTTTAATGTAAAGTGACCAAACTTTGTATTATTGAATTGTCACGAGGAATGGGTTGAGAGAGAGGAGAGAGGAGAGAGGAGAGAGAGAGAGATTGGTGGGATGAGCAACCTAGAATGGCGACTACGTGGCGGAATGTGGTTCACCGAATACGTCAGACCAACCTAGCCAGCGTTATTTTGTATCCACCTCTCTATTTATGAGCAAACAGTTAGGTGTGGAAACAGATGCAACTGTTCCTTTCACTATATATTGAGGAACGATCGGACTGAACCTAGGAAATGATCGTACTGATCCTTTTGTGCATGTATGGAGTGTTTGGATGGTGGTATTTTTAGCAGTTTATGGTTTAAATTTATAATTTTTTTAAAAATTATAATTAATTCTCGTTGAAAAAAATGACTTTTTAAATTTAGTTTAAACTTGAAAAAATCATTTAAATAAGTGAGTAGGCTTATGATTTTTTTTAAAAATAATCTAAACCCCCCTTAAAATACTATCCTTAGCAAGTTGGACCAATTTTTAGTGGACGGCATGACATGAAACTATGTAGTTAGAGACTAGTTTGCTTCTTTGCTTTTAGAATAATGTTATATATAATCTTATTTTTCAATCTCTTTTTTCATTCCTAGACTGTAGGATCCGCATTAATAAATATGTGTTGGATCCATTCACTAGTGTTTAGGTGTGAGAAAATAAATTGAAAAAAGAATTACATATAACATTTTTATACTGAATCACCCAAAAAAAAAAAAACAAAGAGAAACAGCCAGACTTTCATGCTGCGTCAATAATAACATTTAGAGTAATGCTATATAAACAGAAAAACTCATACATAATTTATTATCAGTGATTGGATAATAGTCAATCATTTAAAAATAAAATATTTATCATAATGACTCATAATTATAATAATGCTATTGTCACGTCATTCTGATAAATTTTCTATACAAATTTTTTTGAAAGAATAATATTTTTCTACCATTTAATAGCCTATTTGAAACTTGAGAAAATAAAAAAAAAAAGAGAGAGAAAATACTATTTACTATCCTATCTCTCTATTTGATTTTACAAAAAAAAAAAAAAAATCGAGAAAAAGAAGAGATAAATATTTTAAATTTTTTCTTTCATTTTCTCTTTTTTTTTTTTTTTTTCTCTTTCCTTCCATTCACTCAGCCATGTTCCAAACAAGCTCTAAGACAACAAAAACAACGTGTATTTCTCAGACAATATTGTAATGCCATCCAAACAAATTGTTCAGTGCTCAGCTTGGAGCAACACTTGCCCTGATGGTTGTGGAGCAATGGTGTGGTGCTCCACAACCATCACCACGTGCCACCCTAACCACGTCACTTCACCCAATTCATTGGGGTGGGTGCCAACTTCGATTAGCGCGAAATTATATTACAGGTTCGAAACACATACAATATGAATACAAAATTTTTTTATTCACGTGTGTTCCTGTTTTAAGGGGAATGGGTGACTGATCAGCATTGATTAACAAGATTTGGTCGTATTTTTTAAATTTATATATAAAAAATGCTATTCTTAAAAAAAAATTATATATAATTTGCATACAAAATAATGTTACAATAATTATTTTATAATTAAAAATTATTATAGTAGGTATTTATTTTTAAGTGAAAACGACACGTCATTTTGTGTAAAAATTTTGTATGAAATTTTTATTTGTATATTATTACCCTTTACATATTGTTTTTGAAACGATTAAATAGTTGTTTCTCACACTTTTGCATTGTGAGTATTATTTTTAAAAAACAAATAGTTGAATCCTAGAAGATATGTTGTCATAACCTGTTCCAACAGATTTTATAATTAGATGGACATTGTAGAATTAAACAAATATGGAAGCGGTTTTGGGACATATTTTATGAGTGTCAAATTCAAAGGAGAACCTGAGATCTCTAAACTTGAAGATACGCCACGTGCAACTTGTGAGTAGTTTCTACGACGTACCTACGGTGGAGTATAATCAAACTCATAAGGGAGCCAACTATACTCACACATATCACAACTCAAGTGCTCTCAAATACTCTTGTTTGTGTGGGAAAAATATTCTTCTTGAAGAAGAAGATGAGATATACAGACACACTTTTTTTTTTGTGCAATTTGTATAACGTATATACAGATATGGGGTGGTTATTTTCTACAATAACTACCCTCAACTTCCCTATGAGGGGGTGGTTCTAATAACCACCACCCATGGGTTATGGGTTCGGGTTTAGGCATGCTAATGGGCGTCCGAACAGACTCAAATACCAACATCTCCCACTCGCACATGGGAATGCACAAAAAGCAACAATATCAACCTCTTAACCATTCTAATATCATTGTGTGAGATCATACTGCAAATAAGTCATGCAACCGCTAAGTACACTAGGTGGAGAGCTCTACATCAAACTTAATGAAGCCAGCACAGAGACATTAATCACAACAAAAATGAAAGTGTCTCAAGTACCCCGAATTCATCAATCACATCAATTAGCATCTCCAACTCCTCTAGAAGCATGCCTAATCCCGCGAGATCAACAATATACACATACTTTTATCGCAATACAAGCAAGCGAAATAAGTTGGCCATATATGTATATAGTCTGATGTAATAGATGATCATGTTGACTACATGCCTTGATTTTGATAATAATAAAATATTATATTGTTTTACTAATAAATTTAGTTTATGTGCTGAAATTTATTTATCTCATTCCTTGTTTAAGAATAATCATCATGAGAAGGTGGTTTGAAATTTAAAGTATGGAAGCTTGACAAAATAAGGTTGAATGTGTTAATTGAATGATTGGTTGACCTATAAGAAGATGAAGATGCTCAAAGCAATCAACAAGCTTTAGATAAAAAAAGAAAAGCCTTGCATGCTAGACTAAAGAAATTGAAGATTAATCGAGAATTACTTCAAAGAATTATTTAATCTAGTTCATCTCGATGAGATTGAAGTTGTTTCACTTGTCCAAGGATATTTGGAGAAGGAGGTTTAAAGACTTGAAACAATGAAAGTCTTAGTGGATCAATTGAAGATGCTACTGAAATGATTGAATCAAGTTGGATAAATAAAAGGAAAAGCTTGAAGAAATAAAGGTGTTGACACCTCTCATAGGAGCTAATACTTTCTGTACTTCTGGCCTTGAAGAACTGAACTTGAAAGCAACAAGTGCTGATGCCTAGTTCAAGAGGTGCTGACACTTAACTCTATAGAGGCCAGAGAAGAAGAGCTGTAATAAGTGCTAACACCTAGTTCAAGAGGTGCTGACACTTAACTCCAGAAAGGTCTAAAAGAGTAAGTCAAACAGCAAGTGTTGACACCCACATCAGAGGTGCTGACACTTGATTCTAAAGAGCTTAGAAAAGAAGATCTTCAGTAACAAGTGTTAACACCCAATTTTAGAGGTACTGACACCTAATTCCAAAGAGGTCAGGGAAGGAGAACTTAAGCAGCAAGTGTCAACACCCGTCAGAAAGTGTTGACACCTGAAAGAAATTTGGACAGTAACGGTAACTTTTTTTTAAATGTTCTGTAAGACTCAGTTCGCATTAAATGCACTCCCTTCACTCTCTAACAACTAGATATGATACAAGATTATGAATACAAGATCTTTAAAGCTTTTATGTAGCAAGATACAAGATTATAAAGGCCATACATCAGATTCAAAGAGATACTTTGTACTTCACTGATATATTCTTCTTGTTCCTCATTTGCGAGGATTTTTATTGAGCTGTAACTTGCACATTTACTCTTTGTAAGAGTACCCTCTATACAAAACTCCTTCATTTTTCTTGGGTTGGATTGTTGCTTGTAAGTTTGAGTGAGTTTGGACAAAATCACTTGGAATTTTAAGAGTTTGGTGTAAACTCTTATAAAAAGTGAGCTAGCACTTGGAGAAATAGCAAGTTGTGTAAAGAAGACTTTTACATAGTGGAGGATCCCCTTAAAGGAATCTAGGAAGAGAGGATGTAGGCAAAAGGAATGTTGAACCTCTGTAAAATCTCTGTATCTCTTCTTGTTCTGTTTTTAAATTTCTGCATTACATTGACTGGCTTTCATTCATATCCTGCCTTGATTTACTGTTCCATTCATTTTTATATTTTGCATATTGGTTTTATTGCTTTAAATTTTGAAAACCCAATTCACACCCCCTCTTGGGTTATTGTTTCGGGCCAATGATTGGTGTCAGAGCAAGTGCTCTTTGTATAGGCTTAACATTCTAGAGTAGATCTATGGCAACCATTATTGGATCCTCTCTTGGATAATGTTAATCCATAAATAAACCTCATATGTTCAATGGAGCAAATCACAATTATTGGAAGAATTACATGAGAATTTATATTCAATCTGTTGATTATGAGTTGTGAAGGATCCTTGTAAATGGTTCTAAGTTTCATACGAAAACTATTGAAAGAGTAATTATTCCCAAACCCAAGAATGAATGGGATGAAAATGATTTGAGGCTTTTACAAACTAATGCTAAGGCTATGAATTTACTTTGCTATGCATTAATAACATTCCCAAACCCAAGAATGAATGGAGGTGACCCATGAAGTTACAAACCAGGTTAAAGAATCTAAGATAAATATTCTTGTGCATAATTATGAAATGTTTAGAATGTTATATGGAGAATCAATTAGTGAAATGTTTACAAGGTTTACTAATGTTATTAATGGATTAAAATATCTTGGAAAGACTTATTCTAACAATAAGCATGTGAGAAAGATTCTTACAATCTTGCCAAAGGCTTCGAAAGCTAAGGTGATTGCTATACAAGAAGTAAATGATCTCAACACTTTGCCATCTGAGGAATTATTTGAATCTCTCATGACATATGAGTTGACACAATGACAAAATATTCAAGAAGAAGATGAGAAAAATAAAATGGTCATTGCTTTCATATCCACTACTTCAGAAGATGAACAAGATGAAGAACTTGCTGTGTTTACAAAGAAGTTCAAGAAATTCATAAAAAGAAAATAGAGAGGAGAAAAGAAGCAAGAACCTAAATGCATTACTCCTTTCACCTCATGGCATAATCAAAAGTCACAAAGGGTATAATAACATTTGTCACTAAAAAATAACATATAAGGACTCATATGATGAAGAGGCAATGAACTTATTCTCCTCCTTAAAATGGTCACTAAGCATATGTAGTACGAAATATAAGCTACAGTGGAGCAACTCTCCTAAAAAGCTTATGTCAAGATACTAACACCGTATAGATTTAGGTCTAGTTGCTGCACAAGCGACTAACTTGAGTTCTTCACAAGCTCACCATCCAAAAGCAGCGCCATTAAAGATCTCGTATCTTGCTATTTATATAGGCATGATGGATATATGGTAATAACCATCATCGGCCTCGGCTACCAGGTCTCATCCCGTCCAAAAATAAGGCGACACAATAGTTTGTAGTGTCTCAATTTTGCTTGCTCTCTTACGTGCCAAAATCAATTGCTCATGTGAGTGAGTCAATCTTGCCTGTTGACATACTCATTGTGTGTGCCAACAAAAAATGCTATAACCAAAATAGAAATATAACCAATATGATTAATACATGGATAGACAACAAATGGTAATCACATTCAATAATATCCCAATTACAACAAATTTAAATATAAGTGATCAACTAAAAAACCAAGTATAAATCAGGATCACTTTCTCTCTGCACTACTATATCATTGATGATCCAACAACTAGCGACTGAAACACAAATGTTCAAGTTATCGCTTTGATTGCACTCCAAAAGTGTAATTACAACGTCATAATTTGTGTTTGTTAGCCTTAATTTAGGAGCTTATATGTCTCTTCAATTAGATTTTAGTATTAACTAAGTTTATTTTACTTTGTATAGGTTTTGAGCTTAATTTGGAGCAATTTGGGCCCAATTCGGACGAAAGTGAAAAATAACGTGAATAGTGATCGTTCGAATGGGTGAATAGTGACCATTAGTAGTGAATAGTGATCGGTCGAACGGCCGGTCGAACAGTTCATAAAGGCGTTCGAACGCTCAGCAAACTTTAGAGGCTAGTTTTTAACGTTTGAATCAGGTTCGATAGGCGTTCGAACACTTTCTTAGGGAGTTCAAACGCCTAATGGAGCCCTATTTTATTTCTAGATATTTAAGGCAACTTTGGCCAAAAATTAGGGATCTAGCTTTTATTTCTATGTTTTTAGAGAGTTGTAAGGGCAGTTTTAGAGCGAGAAATCCTAGATTTATTTATTGTTCTTCATTTTCATTGTAATCTAGTACTAGATTCTTCAATTTCAATGCAATTTATCTTTAATTCTTCCTTATGTCTTCAATTCATCTTGTTTTTACTATAGTAATGAGTAGTTAAGTTTATACTTGGTTGCAATTGTGAAGACCAACCGAGGATCTTTAAGGGTTCAACGGAGGTAACATAGGTTTCATTGATTCATCTTCTAATCCCTTTAATTCTTAGTAATTAATGCTTGCTTACTTAAGAAAACCTAGATTATTGACTAAGTTCAGTAACTTCTATACACAATTTTTAGATTGGTATAGGGATTGCACAAATCAATGGTATGAATCTAGAGTTCTTTAATTGAATTCAATTCTTAGGTTAATTGCTAATGAATTCATGATTCTATAGTCTAAATCTTCTGAATCAAGGATCCACACTGTGATCCTTGATTTGAGTTTTAAATCTCTCTATTGAACACTTGTTGAAATTGGTTAGTGGGATTAATTGGGTCCAAATCCTTTATGTTCACAGTTTAATTGTTTAGATATCACTTTAGTTTAACCAAATCAACATTTCAAAATCAAGTATTTTTTGTTTTACTTTTTTTAAGAAGTAATTTCATTTCGGTTGTTGCAAATCTTAAGAGAAATGGATGTAAGTTAAAACTTATAGCTTATATTGAGCTTAATCTTCGAAAGAATTGGTATTCAAACTTGATTATACTATTAAAGTGTAATTCATTCGCTTCAATTTGTACTTTGTTAGCCTTAGAATAATGTTATATTCATGTTTTTAGTCTAATAAAGTTTATTTGGATGTTTTGTAGGGTTTTGAGTGAATTGGAGCATTCGGGAGTGTTTGGGAGCATTCAGAAGAGAAACTGGGACAAAGGAGCAAAATTGGCCAAACTTGACAAGGATGTCCGGACACAAGTCTGGACACAGAGTGATGTCAACATGTCCGGACATGTGTCTGGACACCCTGAGAAACTTCAGAGGCTCAAATTAAGAACAAAATCAGTAAGTCCGGACACGTGTCCGGACACCTTTGGGAATGTGACAATGTCCGGACACATGTCCAGACACCCTAGATAACTTCTGCAAGCTTATTCGGAACCTTGAACAGAGAGTCCGGACACGTGTCCGAACACCCCTGGGAATTGATACAGTGTCCGGACACATGTCCAGACACCCTACGGAGATCCAATTTTCTATATAACTTTAAACCTATAAATACTTCCTTGTAAACCCTAATTCGGGGGGCTGAGTTTTAGATGTTTTTTTTTAGACTTAGAGAGAGTATTAGAGAGCTTTCATATTGTCTTCTTTCATTAGATTAATAATATTCTTGTCTTTGATTTCAGTGCTTTTAATACAAACTTTAGATTTCATTATGTTCATGAGTAGCTAATCATCTTTCTTGGCAAGGAACGTGAAGATTGTCCGGGGATTGATGATTTGACAAGGTATTCAATTAGGCTTTCTCGTTTTATCTTTTAAATAATGAATCTTTCTTTTCTTCATTCTTTTTCTTTCGAAATCAAGGGTTTGTGATCATATCTTTGAGTGTTCATACGCGACGTTGATCTCGTATAAGTGCTGCTTAGATCCCTGATACGAATGCTTCGAATATATTTTCTAAAAATACTGAATAAAGTTGAGATAGATTCTAAATTGGTTTTAATCGTGAAATCTTCTGATTCAATGACATAAGTTGTTGTTGCTGAATTGAGTTACAAATAAATACCTTGAAAAATTATCATTCTACTGGGCAATTGAATCGTTCTTAGCCAAGATATTCTTTTATTTAGTAAAACCCTTATTTTTATTCAATCATTAGATAAACAATCTCTTCAAACCAAATCATTCTTATTTCTTGTTTTTGAAGTTATTCTTTGAGTTTTTGTTCGTTTAAAGAGAGTTTCCATTGGACACCAACTGTCTTCACTGTGGATTGACCTCAGACTCCTTCGAATATTACTACATCGCGGCCGTGCAATTGCGAATCATATCGCACTTTCTGTAAGCGATCAGAACTCACTGAATTTAAACTATATTGTTAACCGAATCTTGTGGTTATACATTGCACATATTTGGAGCGAGTCATGCGTCAACCGGCACAACTGAAAAATATCCAATTTACACTAATGCAAGTTGTCGTCTAATAGTGCAACTGCATTAAATTAGATGCAAATATTATCAATAGAGTGCATATAGTTTCTCTAAGATAAACAGTATCTCCTAGACTGCACTAGATGAGCAAGACCAGAACCAAAACTATTTGATGCCGACTAACTGAAGACATGTAGCACATGTCGAACCGAGTACGCACCACATAGTATACTCTAGAATCCCAATAGCATAAAAATAGTGTACACAAACCTAATACGTACCATGGCATACTCCAGGTTCCAAACAATCCAGGATTAAATAACTTGAGCCAAGTATACACACATTATACTTGAGGCTCCAAATAATTGTGGAATAGTGATCCAATACCTATAGTAGAGTCTTAGGATTCATCTTAAGGTTCGGACTCTTGCCATTCTGTAATAGGAGTCTTAACAGATTATGTAATTCTATATCACAAGATCCCAAATCCAAGCATATAGATTACAACATCCATGTTAGGATCAACTCATCCTTAGATGGCGACAAAATAACTCCATTTCATATCTGGTTGACAATATATATCATTATCAATCGAATGAAAAGTAACTTTCCTTGAACCAATAGAAATACACAATGGGCCTTTCGATCATCGTTCGTCCATTAAAATAATGACTCGATGCAAAACTGAGACACCACAATTTTGATGTTACATTATGCCACAAATAGATTGTCTAAGCTCGTAATTGTTGCGTGCATGATCTATTGCATTAAGTTAATCCCCACGGATGTACACATCAAATTCTCTAATGAGAAAACATCGTCATAACGTCCATAAGGAAAAGTTTATTATTCGAATGCATGATATGACCAACATAAGGTGAATTTGAGGCAAATCTCACTCCTAATGACGAGTTCTCCTCGTAGTCCACATCCAACTAAAAGGATGTAACAATATTCACCACTAGGCAAGACTTATACCATTAATAAAATCATCCATCATATGTATAACTTTTAGAACCAAGTGTTCTAATCAGTCTTGCACTCTCATGGAGAGTTAACCAAGTCCCAGACATGGTTAATCCTTGTAGACTCTATGTCACAATACATAACATCATTCTACTCCCACTAGCAAAGAGATGACAAAGTTTTTAACATAATCCTGAGCTCAAAATCATCTTACAAAGCAACCATGTAAAACTTTCCTCTCAATCAAACAAAATGATGACAAGGAATTGTTTCATCTATGCTACCACGCCATCGATAGTCATGAGAATCCTCAATTAATGAAACAAATCCACTAATAGGCAAGTTGCTCCCACTGTCCCTAGGAGGTTGAAGAATTTCTTCCACATTCTCGACTAAGCTACAACAACGCTTTGCATAGAATACTATTTGATAGAGCTCAAAAAAGTACTCTATTATCTTACTAATGCTTAGGATATCCTCATCTTTGGAAATCAGTATACATGACTCAAAATCAGTCTCACTTTCATAATGCTGCTCACTAGATGACCTTAGAGTTCTTGATGGCGTAACCAAGTACACACCTATCTAAGGTTAACTTCTCAACCCAATGAGAAATATGAGCTGTAAAAAACTAGGACCGTAAATTGCCTGAAATAGGCTCTTCATTGGTCCATAACTCAAATAGATGGAATGAACTGACATGGAGAACAGATGGTTAAGTATGTAGGCAGCAATATAAAATGCACCTCTTATACTGAAAAAGTGAAGGTCATTTTGTACCATCATCAACTAAACCATAACTAATAATGACTCTTCCATTCCTTTGCTACAACATTTTGCTGCAAAATATAAGAAATTATCAAAAATCCAAACATTCCCTTTTCAATTCATATAACTCTTAAAAACACTCAAATATATATTTGTATCATTGGTTAAATTATTTTGAGCTTTAATACACATGTCTAATTGATTCTTTACCCTATCATGTACTATTAAAGCAATCTAATGTTTTTGACATTTTGAGCGATCATATAGGCATGGTCCAAAAATCCTAAACTTAACATTACCAATATGCGTAAGACTAGTTATATATGTGATGAAATAGGAAACTTAACATGCTCTCACACAAACAAAGTCACATATGCTAGAGTGGACTAAAATGCATAACAGATGCCTTATTGTACTATTACACGGTTTCGTAACAAGTAGTTCCCAAAGATCCAAACATGTGTCTCACAACACATTAGAAACAGCCAGGCTCATTATGGTAATAACTGAGAACAAAACTCGCCGAATCACTAAAGCATAAAAAAGAAGTCATGGATATTTTAGTGCGCCTATATCGTAAATCTAGTAAGACGTGCTAAATCAAGAGCATATTCATTTTAGAACTATTATCTACACTAACTTTCTTGCTTAAAACTGATACACTTTGATACTCTATATACATATTTGGCTCTATTTCTCGTTCTGCAGCTTGTTGCTTCTAATACTATGATCCATACAATGAGAATTAGCAACTAACTCATGACTTCACAAAGCAGTCAACATAAGAAACTCACTTATGAAGTATCCTCTTCGACTCAATGCATACACGAGCGGAGAATTTAGAATATTTCTCAATTTTACAAACCATCTTAGCCTTAACCGTGCTGTACTTAATGCGCTTGGTGTCATCGTCCCTTATAAGCATAAGTTTAGCATCAACAACCTGTTAGAAAAATCATATAGTTTGTCGCCTAAGTAAGTCCTTATTCCCCACCTAAAATAGATTCACTCAAATAAGCAATGTCTACAGATTCTGCAGCCTTCAGGCACTCATTCATAAGCTAAGCAAGCAATGTCACTGGATTCTTTAGCCTCTAGATACAAATCCACAAGCTGCATCATTAGATTATGTAACATTAAAGACAATTGCTCATCCATAACCTATGCATTAAACACTCATTTTTTGGAAGATACTTGTTAGCTAGATTATGACTTATACTTTAAATTTTGCGTATCATAACTGACATGATCTTTAGAAGCAGCTTCATCCAATGATATAGCCCTTCAAAGTGTAGATTAAACAGTCAACCCGTACAACTTATGCATCAAGATCAAAACAAAAACCAACATCACGGCTTACGACAATTATTAGACAAGTTCACAATATTGTCACTTACCAATCAAAAGAAAGTATAGGCCGCTCAATTAAGCGTACACAACTAAGTTTCTTATGCCAATAGTGGTAGGCAAACGATCACGACTACATTGCATTGTGTTGTCATGCTCAAACTTAATCATAATCTGATCAATAGTCTCTAAGATCTATTGCTCATCCACAACATTAGATATAATGGTGCCACATCATAGTTATAACTATCCAATCACTTTACTGTATCTCAGTCAATTACTAAGTATCATCTAGATGCGCATGGGATATAAGCACTCACACGATTTTGTTGTACAAATCTAAATCAAATAATGACAATTTTCACAAGTCATGAAATTGGAAGTTCGTTGAGCTTGCTATCATCTTCCGCATCACAAGTGATCATTGTCAAAATTCTAATTTAATTCAAGCATAAAATATTAGCTTTTTTGGGAGTGAAACCTGTGTTTCTCTTTTACTGAGAAAACCTTCCACTAAACATATAGTTTCGGTTTTCGGGAGTGAAATATGTAAATCTCTTTCTACTGACAAATCCTTCCACTAAACATGACATCTCTAGACCTGTTCACAACTATACAATCCCTACGATAGGATTGCATAACTATACAAAATATGCATGTTCGAGAATTATAGTAGAAAGGCCTAATAATAACAAAATAAATGTCATACCAAGTGAAATAACTCTAAGCATGTGATCAACTATAATTCCATGGTTATAGCATAAAATATTAGCTCTAGAATATTTTCATGCTATTAAACAATTTAAAACAGAATTAAAAACAATAAATAATCACAATGCGAAGCATTAATCATGACATCAATACAACTCCAACAACAAAAGTAACTAAATACAGTGTTAAAATATGCTAATATGTCACTTGATTAATCTCATAATTGTTTTGTAATTTTTTAGAAATTTTAAAGCATAATAAATAATTAAATAATAATAATAAAATAAATCGCTATAAATGCTTTTGAGTCTCAAAAAATTAATGTGGCCTTACTAACACCTAGATCAATGGTCTACAAGCACATTTCACTAATTTTGAGACTCAAAAACCTAAGCACGTGCTCCCACGAGTGCAAGGGAGCCAACAAAATTTAATTTTCATCAATTTTTAAAGAAATAATATAAAAATAAAATTTCAAAAATTCTGAAAAAATTGAAAAATATCTTGAGAAATAGAAAATGGATTTCTAAGTATTCCAGTGAAAACAACATAAAAATACGGAGCCGAACAGCCCCTTAACATGCACGCAACTCGATCGGAAAGTCAACGACTCGATCAACTCAGCTCGGCTCACAATCAACTGCTAGGTAAACTCAGTTCGGCTTGCAATCAATAGCTTGGTTAGCTCGGCTTCATGTCGCGTCTCGGCTCGGTCTGTCTTCTCCATCACAAATTCGAACTAGTTCGGCTTAGATTTTCAAATGGCCATAACTTTCAAACTGTTCATCAAAAAGTTGCTTATAATATATTGATGAAAAGGTATTGAAAAGACAAACACAGCCATAAAAATTTCATATGCTGAAATGCAGTGTAGTGAGAGAACGAAGCCTATAAAGTTTTAGTTTTCCAAACTAGGGTTTGATTTTTCTCATCCGACAGAGCCATTCACTGCGAAAATTTTCAGATATGATCACATATATATAGGCTACAACATACTAAAATTTGAGACCAAACAGAGATCGTTTCTCTAAGCCGTCATTAAAGCACCAATGAAGCTTTTTTTTTTTTTTTCCAAAAAATAGTGTATAAAAATACGTAGTTTAAGCACGGGAACACCCTCAAAGGGCTCTTATACAAATGTAGAATTACACAAATGTGGAAGCGATTCTCGAACATATCTTATGAGTGTCAAACAAAGGAGAACCCGAGATCTCTAAACCCAAAGATGCTTCACGTGCAACTTGTGAGTCGTTCTTGGACGTGCCCGCGATGGAGTATAATCAAACCCCTAAGGGAGCCTACTATACTCATACATATCACAACTCAAGTGCTCTCAAACATGTTGACTCATGGTTGATCCCTATGTTGATTTTGATGATAACAAAATCATGTAGTTATTATCTAATTATTTCAATTGAGTGTGCAAGTTACATTATAATCATTTGACAACAAGAAAATAATTGAGTTAATCGATTGAGTATCCAACAAGAAGATTACTTAGGTAATCTTATTCTTGAAGAGATTGAAGAAGCTCAAGAAATTCAACAAGTATTGAAAAGAATGATGCAAGGTCTGGAATTTTATTATGGTGATTGATAGAAGAATTTGATGATTGATAGAGGAACACATTGAATTAATTCTGTTTCAAAGTAACTAAAGATCTTGTGAGAATTTAAAAACTTATTCACTATGAAGACCCTCGATCCTCATGACCATATCAATCTACTAAGGCATCATGTAGCTTAGACATGTTGTCATCAAAGCATTATGAAGAAAGCACAAAAGAAAGGAGAAACAAGTTTTGTTTTAATAGATTTATGACTTGAAACTTATCACATTGAAATTGTTGAAGAACTTGTGCTGAGAAGCTTGTCAAGAAGGATTTGAAGGTTGATAAGCATGATGGGTTGACACATTCAACAAGTTTATCCTATAGATTGAAGATATTCAAAAGATGAAGGAGATCGGCAACAAGTGCTTATACCTTCTACATTGAAGACCTAGTGATAAGAAATCACAAGACTTAAAAGCTTCATTGAAAATTATGTTGAAGTCTTAAATGAATGGAAGAAGCTATATTAATTGAAAAATTCTAGAAGAAATCAAGTTGATGAAGATCAAGTAAAGAGATTGAAGATGTTCAAAGAATGATAGAAGATCAGTTGAAGAAAAGAGATCTCAAGTCTTAGAAGCTCTTTTAAAGATTTTGAAGAAGACTTAGATCAATAGAAGAAGTAATGTTGATTGAAGAACTCTACAAGTAATCAAAATGGAGTGAATTCATCTAGAAGAGATTGAAGGTGTTCTTGAAGTCAACATACCTTGAAGAAGTATTTTTAAGCCTTAAAAAGCTTATTTGAATGATCCTTGAAAAACTTGAAAACAATGGAGAAGACTTCTTGAAGATCTTAAAGTATTTTGAAGCTAAACTTGATCAAGAAAAGCATGGAAGAAAAATTCTGGGCTGATGTGTCGACATATGAATTTGAAGTGTCAACACATGAAGACAATGGCCATAATCTGAAGAATGGATGGTCATATATTGAAACATAGGGTTGATGTGTCAGCACATGGAGGCAGTGAACAAAATCTGAGAAATACAGACTTGATGTGTCGACACATGAAAGTCAGGTGTTGACACCTGGGCTCGAACGACTATATTTTTTACCCTTATAACAATGCGATCATGTATCAAATGGTCTCCCATCTACCACCAACGGCCATAATCAACTCAAGGCTATATATAGAAGATCCCCAACCCATATATAAAAAAGAAGAACACAAGATTAAGTGCTAGAAAGTGAGATTTAATCTCCTACATCTTATACTCTGTTTTTATTCATTTGGGGGGTTCTTGAGTGAACTGAAAATTTGTTTATCTACTCTTTAAGAGAGAGTTATTCATATACAACCTTCATCTACTGTTAGGTGGGTTTGTAAACTTGTATGTTTGAGTGAAGCTTTGACAAAATCACTCGGGATTTTGAGAACTTGGGAAGAGTTCTTGTAAGAGTAAGCTGGACACTTGGAACAAAACCAACAACAGTGTAAGGGAATTTTACATAGTGAAATACCTTCAAGAGGATCGAGGAAGAGAGGATGTAGGCAAGGTTAGCCGAACCTCTGTAAAATTCTTGTGCCTTCATTCTTCATTTCTTGCTTTGTTTTTCTTCTTTGCTCATAACACTTGCTTGTATTGCATCTTATTATTTGCTTGCTTGGCTTTTAGTTTAATTACCCACAACTACATTACTTGATAAGCTTTTAATTGCATTGTTTGCTATTAATATTGTAAAACCTAATTCACCCTCCCTCTTGGGTTGCCTACTTCGGCCAACAAAACACTCTTATTTGTATGAGGAAATATTCTTCCTGAAGAAGAAGATGGATATACAGACATACCCCTTTTTTTGTGCAATCTATATGACATATATATAGATATTGGGTGGTTATTCTTTATAATAACTGTAAAATTCTAACTTGCTTAGCATCATGTTTAGCTTAATTGCATATGTTGTTGAGCATGATTACACTAATTGTGGAGCTTGATTATCATGTTTTATTAAGAGTATGCTATGGGGAGATTATCATATTTTTAGATTAATTTGCTTAATCCATAATTAATTAGCTTAATTAATCTTCATACTTTGCTTATGTTAATGATAATTAATTATCATAAGTATAATTAATTATATTAATCATGGGGATTAGTGAAGCAAGGAAGTGCTAGGGGGTGCCACCTAGGTGTGTGCTTCACCTAAGTGTGGTGTGTGCATAAGATGTGTGCTTCATTTGCTAGCAAGTGTGTGCGTGTGACATGTGGTGCATTAGATACAAGTTGTATCTATCATGGCTTGAAATCAAGGGAGGAGAGAGGAAAGAGGAGCTTGTTAGTATTTTATGTTTGGTAAAAGAGAAAGTGAGAGAAAGAGAGGAAAAGGAGAGAAAAGAAGAGAAGAAAAGGAGATTGAAGAAGAAGTTTTGTGTTTTCATTGTTTGAGGTAAGGAATGGATTCTATGTTTGTATTTCTTCCATTGAGTTGATTAGAAATCTCTTTACAACTATTCTATGTTGATAATCTCATGTTGGAAGAGTGAGTTTAGTTTTGTTGTTGGAAAGGCTAGAAATAAATGAAAAGAGGTGAACTATTGATGATTTTGTAGCATGTTTCATGAGGAGTTGTGCATATTTATAAGGGTCATGCTTCCATGTAATTTATTGTAATGAATGGTAAGAACCTTGATTTTCTTATGTTTTATTGTCTAGGTGTCGACACTTGTTATAGGTGTTGACACGTTGAGCTTGCGAAAAACTTGGCTAGCCCTGTTTATCAAACTAGATGTTAACATTTTTCAGAAGGAGTAGGCACATTTTTATTTATTATATTGTTTTAGGTATTATATTCTTAGGGGTTGACTCATGGTCTCAATGTATCGACACATTTAACATTTTCATAAAACTTTGCTCTCTGTTTCTAAGACTCGACACTTGTGACTGGAGGAGTTGACACCTTGTGACTAGAAGAGTTGACACTGGTATCCGAGGAGTTGACATTTGGAGCAGAGGAGTCGACACTTTTAACATTTTGTCAAACCTTTTCTCTATGTTCCTTGGGGTTGACACCTGTGACTTGAGGGATTGACACCTTATGTCTGGGGGTTGACACTTTTGTACCAAGAGTTGACACTTTTTCTCTAAACTTCTAGCATGTCATTTGAAGGTGTCATCTGTAATGTTGATATAGTTGCACGCCATATACATGCATTGTTTATAATTAATTGTATATATTTCATAAGTTTGACGTGGCTTTGGATGATAGGTTCAGAAGCGAAGCAAAACACTCTGGCTTAACCAAAGGAGTGACTCGACTGTGTTTGTAAGTAATAATAAGTAGAGACTTTAAGATATTCTTTCTCGTATTAAATTGAATGTCAAATTAATTATATTGATATTGGTGAATGGATTATGAGTGACATTCGCACACAATACATATTATGTGCATAACTTGCATTGCACGTGAAAATGTTTAGCCAATGTGTGGCTAACCTAAAGTAATCATGGTAGACTAACCTAAAGGGTGTTACAGTGGATATACCTTGATAACAAGCCATCGATATATTTGGTCAATGCTATCTAAATTGCGCGCTCATTTGTGGTGTATCAAATATTGCATCACAGGAGATATTACATTTTAGTGGTGGTGTATTCTTCAGCGATTATCTATCATTCATTCATTATGAATTTGAATATCTTTGTGTGCACGTTGATTTATAGCCCACACCCACACAGGTTGTTTTGCAGGGTAATTGGAGATATCCAATTCATTGTTAATATTAATGTTGATATTGAGTTAGGGAGCTTCGATAAGCTCTTTAGTTGAGCTGTTGGTGTTATAAATTGTATTAAAGTCTTTTTGGAGTTTATTTACATTATGGTTTTATAATGTATATAAGTTTGGATTAATAGTTCTCTTTATGATGTATGTTGGAGGAGTATGGTATGGTTTTTATTTATATATAATGATGTTGATTATCCTCTTAAGATTCCTATCTTTAATTTTGTCGTGAGGTTTTGCTTATAAGTTAGTGATTTGTGCGATCACACTCACCCTAAGATGATGTTAATGACACTTGATTAGGATTAGGGTGTGATAATAACGACCCTCAACTTCCCTATGAGTGGGTGGTTCCAATAACCACCACCTATGGGTTATGGGTCTGAGTTTAGGCAAGTCCATGGGTGCCCGAATGATTACACTCCAAAAGTGTAATCCTTAGCACTTAAATAGCTTTAGTTAATCCATTTAGCTTATTTACATGCTCATTTTAGTCTAATAATGCCCTAATGATGTTTTATGGATGATTTGTAGGCTTTGAGCTAAAAGAGGGCTGATTTGGAGCTTAAGGGCCAACTCGGTCTTTTTAACTGTACATATGGTATGGTGACCATACCTACGGTCACCTAACTGAACACACGATTGTTCCAACGGTTCGTGCGCCTGCAGAGAATGAGCAATCTACAGAAATAGTGATTTAGCGAATGGAGTTTCGTAGGTTAGGCGTCCATATGCAAGGTAGATCGTATGTACGATGGTCCAACTGTACGCATAGTCGGCGGCAGCCGTGCTTTATTTTTGAGCCTATAAATACATTTTTGGGAGTACAATTTGGTGATCTCAACTTTTTGTACTTAGTTTTCTTAAATATAGTTAGTACTTGAGAGCATTGTAGAGAGAGAATAGTATTTTCCTAGCTTTTCTTGTATTTTTTCTCACTTTCCTTATATCCAAACATTAATTTCCGTGCAAATTGATATAAGATCTTTCAAGTTTATTGCATTTCCACCCTAAATTCAAATAGCTAAACCCATCCTTGACTACAATTGTGAAGATCAACCAAGGATCTTCAAGGGATTTCAATGGAGGTATATGGATCTTATTGATTTATCCTAAGTTCTCTCTAATTCATCTTAATTGAGTGTAAATTTGCTAAAAACCTAAGATTATAATCTCATTTGGTAATTTCTATACACAATTTCACAATTAGTATAGGGATTGCACAAATCTATTATTTGAATCTTTGGCTTTTTTAATTGGACACTAATCTATTCTCAATTAAATATGAATTTAAGGTTTCATGGTTTAAATCTTCCGAATCAAGGATCCATAGAGTGATCCTTGATTTGAGTAATAAATTTTTTTTTACTGAAACTCTTGTTGTGAATTGATTAATTGAATCAATTGAATCCAGGCCTCTTTAGTTGCATTTAAATCTAGTTTTAATTACTCTCATTGGTTGTTCATTGCTTTGCATTAGTTTAGTTAACTCAATCTTTCAAACAATAAATGGTTTTTGGTCTATCTTTGGTCTAATTCCCCTTCATTTTGCAATTTAATTTTGGTCAATTGAGTGTTAGTTGAGTGCTATATCATATTGATTTTGATCCTTAAGGACAATCGACCTCGGTACTCACCAAATTTATATTTCAATCGTGACACCCATTCTTTTGAGAGAGCTTAACATATAACATTTTAAGAAGCGATTCAAGTTTTGAATAGACCTTGGTTGAAGAGCGGATTGGTAAATTGGATCTCATTTTCTCCACTACGACGGAGGAGTCTATGGTTTAGGCTATGGGTAACTTCGTTTCACCCTTTATGTGAATACCATTTTAGATTTTTGATCTTTGTTTTTTCTAGTTTTGTTTTGTTTGAGTAGCTTAATTTTTTTTTACAATATTGAATTGATTTGTTAGGAACCAGTTGATTGCTTAAAGATTGGTGGATAGGCTAGTGTGCTTTACTTGTTTATCGATGGTATTTTCTTTGCATAAGAAGATTGGAGGCTCAATTGGATTGAAATTGAAATCGCTTGAATTGGTGAAAATTTTTATGTGGAGATTGGAGGGTTTGAAAGGAAATTGGTTGCTGTGGATTGTCAATTGACTTGTTGAGGTGCAAATTACCAATTTATTTGTGCATTGCATAATATTCTTGTATTCATGGTTCAATTGGTAGGCATTCAAGAGTGAGCCCTAATAGACATTCTGCTATGCTTGGTAGCTTATTTTCTCACACATTATCTCTACACATTGACATAGGCACAGTGGAATACTCCTCTCAACGGGTTGAGAACGATGGTAATGGGATCGTACATGGTTATGGTGGTGTGGAAGCACCTCCTTGTCGGTCTTTTAAAGACTACATTTGAGCTAATGAAAATAGGGCCCAAGAACCATCTTCCTAGTCTCTTAGAGGTTGCATTAGAGCTAATGGCCGAATGGATCATTTTGTACCAACCTACAATCCGGGGTGGTGTGACCAATTGAACCTTGTTAGGGGACATGGGAGAACTTTTTCATCTCATTATCTAGCCTCACCTCAATCCTACCAAGAGCCACTCGAACATTATCAAGCATCACCACTGATTCACCACTATAAAGAGCATATTGTATACTCATCTCCACCTATTGAGTCTCTTGGAGACAATCTCCAACTAGCATTTCTAGAATGGGATGAAAGAGTGTTATCATCTCCGGAACGGACGGAAAGAAGGTTAGCCGACTTAAATGGTAAAATGAATTTATTTTTGGAAGCCTTGAATGTCCAAGAGACAACCACCAATCAAGAGAGCTTCAGTGAAGCCTATCCTAATCCCAATGCCAACCAAGAGCAAGTCCATCCCATCACAAACTTTAGGAATGAGGATATCATAGATCAAACCATCCTTCCCCAAGAGTTTGAGTCTAGAGAAGAAATTCTTAAGTTAAGTGAGGAAGTTATTAAAGATGTGGATAAGGATGAGGAACCCAAAAGAGAGGAGCCCACATTCGAGGACTCCAAGCAAGAAAATAGTAAGGAAGAGGCTAATGAAGGAGCTAGTAAGAGAAAAGAGAAGTTGGAGAAGAACGAAAATGAGGAAGACCATAGTGAGAGTCATCTAGAGAAAACCATTACCCTTGATGAAGATTTAGATCTTCTAGATGTTGGGGATCTGCAAGTAAATGAGGGTATTTTTGGTCTAGAAGGCATGTCAACCATGTTGGTGGCTCAATGGACCTTTAGTCTTAAGCCTCTAGCACTTAGTCCTAACTTGCTAAAACCTTTAACGCTTCATACCCCAACATTAGTACCAAATATCCTTCACATTGGCACACAACTAAGGGAAGGGGAGGATACAGAGGTGAATGGAATAACTTTGATAGGCACCTTGGTGTATGGTCTGTCGACTTTCTCTACATTGTATAACCCTTTTGACCAGTGTGTGCCTAATTTTTATATCATTATGTCCACCAAGGATATTGACCATGGTCGTGTCTCCACTTGTTGGCCCTTTTTACAAGTCGCTTTAGTGGATGTGTAGAATGATGTCAAATATCAACTTAAGGGTATATGGTGACCCATTCTTGTGTGTTTGTGTAAGAGTACGAGTAGTTTAGATAGTTTCTGCTGGTGTTAGTTTTGGTAGTTAGGGTTTCCATTTTAGTTCAGGGTGCACTTCGGCACCCTAACCTTTCTTCCCTCGTGTTTCGTATCATTTCTTGTGTTATCTTCATGCATTGAGTACAATACATCATTCTAGTTTTTTTTTTTTTGGGGGGGGGGGGGGGGGGGGGAAGAGTAGTTTTAAAGGCTTAACCTCTATTTTTCCTTTGTTTTGTTTGCATTTGAAAAATTTTTGAGCCGATGTCGTTGACTTCCTCTAGTTCGAGATGGAGTTTAGATACCATCTTTATGTGCATGTATTTCATCATTTGTATATGAAATTCTATTGTTCATAATGGATGTCATTTTTTAGCCCTGTTGTATATCTTTTTTCATTTATCTCATATCTCTCACATGTTGATTATATAGTCACAAGTGTGGCATTACATGGATATTCCTGATCACTTGTGCCATTGGGTAGAGGTTTGAGTATTGTATGGTCTCAGTATTATTCATTTCAGTATTTTTAGTACATTCTTTCCATGTATTCCCTATATTGACACTTAGTTACTTATGGTGGTTGTGTTGATACTTTATTTTTGGGTACCATGTCTACATTTGTGAAAGTGCAACTTGAAATTAGAAAATAGGAGTATATATATGTACCTTTACTCAAGTTAAGATTGATTCAATATATACACTTAGCACATTGTGGGGTTGTATCATGTATGCTAAAGTAGAGGGGATTACTTCTTTGTGCATGTTGCATCACGATTTTTTCGCACTCGAGAATGGTGGAAAAAATGCACGATACTTTCTCATTAGAACTCACCCTCCTAGGAAGACGAGTGTGACTAGGTTTGAATTAGGAATTGATTTGAATAAGAGCTTTTTTGAAAAGATTTGGAGTCGCCACCTAACCTGATTAAGGTGAGTTAGATCACTTAAAACTAAGTGCAATCCGAAGATTTAACTTAGGGTTTTCGAAAAAGGTCTTGAAAAACTTCCTCAAGAGAGGGTTTTTGAAAAAAATAGGTTGTTTGGCAACCTTTGGAAAGATTTAAGCCTTGTTGAAAAATGACTTCGGTTTTGGTCTCTTGAAAACAATGATCTATGGTCTGGGGGTTGATTACGTATAGGAAAGATGCACTAGGCTATCATTCTATCCCTCCCTTTCGTTACCTATATGTCTATCTACCCTAGATTCACTCAATCAGAATCTCTGATTATTAAATGTCTAATATTATCCACTTTGACAAGAATTTTGAAAAAAAAATTTGATATGATGTATGATACACAAGTGTAAACAAGGATTTAATTTTGAAAAGGAAATTTGAAGTTTGAAAAAAGTTGTGACCGCACTCATGAGAGTTGCTTATATATCTCTTTGTTGGGAATCAATTTAGTCGTTGTTCGAACTCGGGGTTCGATTGAAAATAGACACTTTGGGATCTTTGAAAATTTTGACTTGAAGAGGTTTAATTTTGAATTTTGATAAGGAGATTGGGAATTGAACTTTGATTTGCAATTGACTTTGATTTAAAATCGAACTTGGAATTGACTTTGATTTAAAATTGAACTTGGACTTGATTTGGACAGATTGAGTTGAGCTTTGACTTGAATCGGAGTTTGAAAATCATCTTGGTTTTAGAAAAAAGTTAAAACTCCCTAACTTTAGGGTTAAGGTTGAAGTAGGGTTTAGCCTTCTAGGGTTTATGCAACCTAGGGTTGAAACATGCGCTTGGAATAGAAATGTTTGATTTGAACTTGAGAGGTTTGACTTTGGAAAGTTTCGATATGGGAAAGTTTCGAATTAGGAAAGTTCCATTTTAAAAAAGTTCTATTTTTTTGAATTTAGAAAGATCCATTTTATGAAAGTTTTGATTTAAGAAAGGTTTGAACTTAGAAAGATTTGAAATTTGGAAATAAGATTTGAAAATTTGAAATTAAGAAATTTGAAATTTGAAAAGATTTGAAAAGCTGAATTTACAAAATTGAGTTTGAAAAGGCTTGACCTAGGATTGAGGTTACTTGGGATTTGACATCCTAAGACCTAGGGTTTATGGAAAGCACTTGAAGAGATTGAATTTTAATTAAAAAAAGGAAAGTTTTGCTTTTTTGAAAAGTTTTGAAAAAAGAAGTTTTGGAATTTAGAAATATTGAATTTAGGAAAGATTTGATTTCTATTTCCTAAAACAAAAGATTAGATTTTGTTTAAAAAAATAGAGGATTTGATTTAGTTTCCAAAATTGGAAGATTTAATTTGGTTTCCTATTTGGACAATATTTGATTTGACTACAAATTAGAAGGCTTTAGTTTTAGAAATCTTGAATTTGAAAATATACGACTTGGTAGAAAAAAGGTTTTGAAAATTTATGATTTGAGACAAATAGGAAGTCACGATTTTAAGAAAGAAATTAGGGTTTTCTAATAATGGACTCTAGGGTTTTGATTTAGACTTCAAGACAAAGACAAAGAGCTTTTGGAAAGTAGATCTTTAAAAAGAGTTTTTTAAGAAGTGAATTTGCAAAAAATATTTTAGAAAGGTTTGAATATGGACTTTGCAAGTCTCTTGAATATCTCACTTTCCTAAAATGATTCTAACTATAAAAATGTTAGAACTATTCTAGGGTTGTGATTTTGAAAACAATTAAGGTTTGAAAACAAGATTTGGACCTTGAAGATTCCTTTGAATACAACACTTTTCTAAAGCAACCCTAACCATGGAAGGGCTATAATCACTATAGAATTGTGATTTATTGAAAAATAATTTAGGGTTTGAATTCAAATTTTGTACTTTGATGGTCACTTTAAATATATCACTTTCCTAAAATGACTCTAACCATGAAATGACTAGAATCATCTTAGGATTATGGTTTTAAAAACAAGTTTGAAGAAAGAGGTTTTGAATACAAGTTTTTAAAGAGAACTTTAATGCAAGTTTGAAAACAGTCTTAAATGCAGTATTGAATGCAATACATGAACATGACATCCATAATGCAATAAGAATGTGAATATACAAGGTTAGGCTTCACCACATAATCAAGGGAGCCGAACCCATGTTGTCTTAGGTTGAACTTGAAGAAAGCCCCCAGCACGGTGACCTTCAACAATTCTTCATAGGCATGAACCGGGAAGTCCCTTGTTTCACGCATGTAAGAAGATGAGGTAGAAGATGGGGATTAAAATAGAAAAAAACCCAAATGGGTTGGGAGAGAGAATAGAGAGAGAGAGAGAGGGGATTGCATAAACTAAATAAAAAAGCTATCTTGTCACCTTTTTGGCTTTAATTGCTTTGTTTGCTTCACCTTGAAAGCTTTAAATACGCAACACTTGATCTTCAATGGATGCTTGGATGCTTGTATTTGAGTGTCTATAATGTATAGAGGCTAGAGTTTGTGTGTACGGAGTGTAGAGAGGCTAGTTTGAAGGAGGTTTGATAGAACTAGGGTTTCAAAACCTATTTTCAGTGAGGCGGCATTTTGACTTGATTTACTTACTACACCCAAGAGCAGGTGTGGCAAAGTAGTATTCAATAATAACATGGTAAGATCGGGGTTGAACCACAGGGAACGGTTATGCAAACATGCAAAGTTGGTGCTAGAATTCATCCATAGTAAAAACTTAGATACCGACTAAGCCATGGTAAACATCGTAGTATTGCAATGGTTTCAGTTGAAACCTAAGCCAACCTATTTGAATTCCACCATGAACAATATCGATGAGATTGGGACAGTTGGTGTAAAAAAAAATCAAGTATTAACCAAAATAAAATAGTTTGTTTTGGGAGGTTTGATGATTGTTGAACTAGACTTTAAATTAAACTTAATAAAATAGTTTTGAGTCCAATTGATTCGATCACCCGATTCACTCAAAATTCTAACAGAGGTTTTGTAACTCAAATCATTAGCTTCATCTTGAGCCTTTGATTCAAAAGATTTAACAATTAAAACAAAATTCAATAATAATTTAATCTAGAATAATAAAATTAAAGCCATAGATTCATACCATGGATTTGTGCAATAACTATACCAAACTGAGATTTATGCATAAGAATTACCAAACTTAGTCAAGAATCTAAGTTTTTTCAAAGATTTAGAATTTAATTATCAAACATTGAAATATTTTAAAAATAAAAAATGAAAACCCAATTACCTCTATTGATATCCCAAGATCCTCGAATGATCTTCACAATTGATTCTAAGAAAAAAAAAAAAAAAAACTAGCTACTCTTGGTAATGAAAATACTTGGCTTGAAAAAGAATGACTTCATAAATAATTGGAAACTCCTACATATATCTTTCTCTTGCCTCCTCTCTAGCTCTCTCCCTCTTCACTTTTGGTGTTGCTATTTATAAACTTACAAGATGAAGCCATCTAATCCTTACAATTATGCATTATTCCTTTTTTTTAATTATTAATTTTTTCTTTTGTCTTCTTTTCATGTCAATTGCCTTATTTCCATGCCAATTGTCATCTTTTCATGTGAATTTTCATGTGAGTTGCCTTCGTTTCATGTCAATTGCCATCTTTCCATATCAATTGTCATGTGAGTTGCCTTCTTTCCTTGTCAATTGCCATCTTTTTATATCAATTGTCATGTGAGTTGCCTTTTTTTATCCAAAAGCAAAAACATGACTTACTTGTTTTGGTAGAGTTGTTAAAAAATGGATGTTTGTCCATGTGAGTAAACTCCAATCAATAAAGACTTCTTTCTCTCCATGTGGGTGTGCTCTCTCTTTTATCTAAAAGCCTATAAAATGCTTAATAAAATTTATTAGGATTCAAAGTAAATTAATTAAAAGTATTTATAATTATTTTAATGCTAACAAACACAAAGTTAAGTACTTGTAATTACATTTTTACAATGTAAGCACACCCCCTAACTCGCTTTTTTGCTAGTCTATAGCAAAACAAATAAACACACTTAAAAATATATGCTCCACTTTCATAGGGATTACGAGTGTATTTAACATATGCATCAAGCCTTTAAACCCTTAGGTTACCCCTAGTGAACAAGTGGTGTCTCGTGAGGGTTTCCAATGATGGTACCTACAAACATCAAAATGGGCCTATGACTTATAATTAGGAGGATAAAGTATGACTTGTATCAAAATACATGCATGTTCTGTCTATCATACTCTTTAATACACAAGCAAGATATTGTCTTAGAACAACATATAAGAGGATTTTGTGTGTGGATTATTACATTATAAGAAAAATATTACAACATAAAAATCCAGATACATCCTTTAAGTTTTGATTCAATCTCATTGGATATTCTCTCAGAAAGAAAGAATATAGGCATTTCACACCAATTGTCCTTACAAAAGAGTAAATGTAACGTAAAATAATAAAAAAAACACCCATAAAGAAATGACGTGAATAAAGTGAAAGACGACTTGCATAGCTCCATGAAAGAATACTCAATGTTAAAATCACACAAGTAATTGATAAGTAAATTTTCTACGAAGTGAATGAATAAACAATGTACGCATCAAATCCTCAAGGATTTTGTTCAAGTTGTAAGTTGGTCATAAGGTATAAGGTAGGGAGAAAGAAAGGATAAAATGCTCAAAATATGTGTGATCAAGGCATGAATTGATCAATGAATACATACATTCAATTTTTCTATTTCATTTGATTTGATTTGACATTTTTTTCTCTTTGTCTTTTTTTAACAACCAACCTCTTATTCTTTTTTTTTTCTTTTTCGTACTTCCTTTTTTCCTTTGCTTTTTTTTATCTTTCCTTCGTTACTAAATTATTATTATTTTTCATATTGCAAATAGATCACCCCTTCTCTTTAATTCAAGTTGGACAAGTGAAGATACTTGTATTTTCATATTTAGAGACAAAACTTTAGCAATGATATATATAGCAAAAGACAAAAAAAAAAAAAAAAAAAGGCTTAAAGATGATTCTAAGGGAATTATATCAACAAAGAAATCAATGGCTCAAAAGATCAAAGATGGCATTGATTCATTTTTTAAAATGCACAACAACTCAAGGTTATAAGAATTCAACATATTCAATTACCATAATAATTCAAACGATTGAGTCAAATACAAGTATAATAAAGCTATTGAAAGAATGATGTGGCAGAAATTCATCAATAGTAGATGTAAACACTCCGAAAGATGTGATTGACCTTAAAGCTCACTTGGTAAAAAAATCTCCACTTTTGTAAGGATGAAATTGTACAATATGTAAAAATACTAAATTTATCATGATATGATAATAAGTGATGTAAAATAGTCTATTTTTATGTGTTAAGATAAAACTTGCAATTGTATTAAAAAGAAAGGATAAAAAAAAATTTTGCTAAGGTGAATAAAAACATATTTCAACAAATTCCCAAAATTCAAATTTGCATTTCACATAAAACTGTACAAAATTATAAAAGATACGCAAATCTCTTTTGTAGATCTCAAGTGCATTAAAATTGTATGCTCCTCGGCCTTGCGCATGTTTTTTTTATTTTGTTTGTTTGTTTTTATTTATTTATTTATAAAATATAAAACATCTGCACAATAAATGTTAATCATATTTACAAATAACGATAAATGCGCAAACAAGACACTTAAACTTAACACACCCTTGGAGGAATAATCATTACAAAGTCGAGCTAGACTTTTGACATTAAAATTAAGATAGTCTACCGTTCTAGTAATTCCAAGGTGTCTCAATGCATCAGCATTTACTCGTCCTTTAATAATATCTAGGTAAACTATCTGATTCCCCAACATTAGTCAGTTACTCTTTTTGTAATTTTTATCCACACACATATGTTTGGCATAATGGTGACTCTTATTTAGTCTCTTTAATCTTCTTTTACAGGCTAAAGTACTGCGACCAGTAAGAGGTTAAGATTGTTCCTCTTGAAACTCAACTCTTCTCACCATGTTTGCATGACGAATTATCTCACCCCTAATACCAAATGGAAATATCCGAAAGATGCAACATGCAAATGTAAGCACTCGACCATTTATATGAGAAGTCATGATACTATCCAGCTCTTTAACGTTTGCTGGTCATAAAGACAAAACTATAGAAATCAAAATAAATAATAAAAAATGACAAACCAAATAATAGAAAAGTGAACGTGGCTCTCCCCCTCAATTAGATAACAGCCACAACCATGAGGCAAAAATGAAAGGAAAAGGGTGGGAGACAAACATGAGGGCAAAGAAAGGTCCTTTCCCTCCAAATGAAGATAGACTAGCTACCAAACTAAATAAATAGACTAAACTATCTGTACAAACTAATTGAGTTTTGCTTCTACTCAAGCAATGGTGGAGCCATAAGATCCACAATTTCAATCAAACTTACAAAGTTCTTTAAGTAGGGCTTTAGTCTTTTCCCATTGACATTAAAAATATTCTCATTGCTAGAAGTCTCAATTTCTATCGCTCTGTGTGGTGACACATCTCTTACTAGATAAGGTCTAGACCACTTACTCTTTAATTTGTCCAGAAACAAATGTAACCGGGAATTGTAAAGTAATACTTTTTGACCTACGTGAAAAGACTTATGAAGGATGTGTTGGTCATGGAATGTTTTCATCTTGGCCTTAGAGATCTTTGTATTCTCATGGGCATCATTTCGGAGTTCTTCAAGTTCATTGAGTTGTAGCTTCCTAGTTTGGTTGACTGCATCTATGTTTTCATTAAATTAGTGAATGACCCAATAGGCTTTGTGCTCAATTTTCACAGGAAGGTGACATGATTTCTGATACACAAGCCTATAAGGAGAAGCACCTAACAAAGTTTTGTAAGCAATTCTATAAGTCCAGACTGTATTCACTAACCTTAAGGACCAATCCTTACGGTTAGGATTAATTGTTTTCTCAAGAATGTGTTTAATCTCCCAGTTAGTTAACTCAACTTGGCCACTAGTTTGGGAATGATAAGGTATACTAACCTTGTGAATGACCCCATACTTTTGCATTAATATTCCAATAGGTTTATTACAAAAGTGAGTATCACCATCACTAATGACAGCACGAGGCATACCAAAGTGAGAAAAGATATTCTCCTTTAAGAACTTGACCACAACGCGGTGATCATTGGTACGAGAAGTAACGGCCTCCACCCATTTAGAAACATAGTTAATGACCACAAGAATGTAAAGGAATCCAAATAAACTAGGGAACGGTCCCATGAAATGAATACCCCAACAATTAAATATCTCAAGAGTAAGAATGGGGTTAAAGGGCATCATATGTCTTCTAGTCAGACTTCCTAGTCGTTGACACCTATCACAAGATGTGTAAAAAGTGTGAACATCACGAAATATGGTGGGCCAATATAAGCCAGATTACAGAATTTTTGCAACTATTTTTTTCAAACTAAAGTGCCTAGCACAAGCATAGGAGTAATAGAAATCCATGACAGATTGAAACTCATTATTGGAGATACACAACCGAATTATCTGATCGGGACAATACTTGAACCAGTATGGATCATCCCAGAAGAATACCTCACATTTAAGAAGAATCTTCGTTTATCTAAGTAAGACTAGTGTGACGGTATCTTGCCAGTAGCCAAAAAGTTAGCTATATCAGCAAACCATGGAATAGTTGGTTGAGAAAGTGCTTGGATTTGAAAAAGATGCTCATCCGAAAAATACTCATTGATAGAGAGAGTATCTTTGGCTTCCCCATCATTAGAAAGTCGTGACAAATAGTTAGCAACTACATTCTCTACTCATTTCTTTTCTCAAATTTCAATGTGAAACTCTTTTAATGAAATAATCCAATTGATGAGATGTGGTTTTGCATCAGGCTTGGTTAACAGGTACTTTAGTGCAGAATGGTCAGTATATATGATGACTAATGACCCCATCAAGTACGATCAAAATTTATCTAATGAAAAAACAACAGCAAGGAGTTCCTTTTAAGTTGTGGTATAGTTTAATTGGGCTTCATTCAAGGTTTTGCTTGCATAATAGATAACATAGGTTTTTTTGTCCACTCTCTACCCCAAAACTGCTTCTACAGTGTAATCACTAACATCACACGTCAACTCAAAAGGTGATGACCAATCGGGTGACCAAATGATAGGTGCAGTTGTCAATAGCTCTTTAAGCTTGTCGAAACCTTCTTAGCATTTAGACGCCTATTCAAATGAAACCTCTTTTGACAATAGATGGTACATTGGACGAGAGATGGCACTAAATCCTGATATGAATCGCTGGTAAAAACCAGCATGCCCAAGGAAGGATCGAATGTCTTTCACAGTTCTAGGGGTAGATAGTTTTTGAATTAGTTTAACCTTGGCTTTATCTATCTCAATCCCCTTGCTAGAAATAATGTGTCCAAACACTATACTGACACATGAAGTGACACTTTTCCCAGTTTAGGACACGGTTACTCTCCTCACATCTTTCTAACACTTTCTCGACGTGTTCTAAACAACTCTCATAGGTATCTTCGTACACAGAAAAATCATCCATGAAAATCTTCAAGAATCTCTCCGCCATATCACTAAAGATATTCATCATGCACCTTTAAAAGGTGATTGGTGTATTGCATAAGCCAAAAGGCATTCTTTTGTAAGCATAAGTACCAAAAAGACACGTGAAAGTCGTTTTATCCTAATATTTTAGGAAAATTTCAATTTGATTGTACCCAAAGTACCCATCTAAAAAATAGTAAAAGGCACATCCTTCCTGCTACTCGTTCTAAGACTTGGTCCAAGAATGGGAGTAGGAAGTGGTCTTTTCTAGTAATAACATGCAGTTGACAATAGTCAATACACATGTGCCACCCAGTTTAAATCCTAGTAGCCACTTATTCATTTTTCTCATTTTGGATTACTGTGACTCTAGATTTCTTAGGAACAACTTGGGTTGGACTAACTCACTTTGAATTAGAGATAGGGTATATTATACCCGCATTGAGAAGCTTCAGTATTTCTCCTCTCATAACTTCTTTCATATGGGGATTTAAAAGTCTTTGCATTTGAGGCACCGGTTTAGACTCTTCCTCAAAATATATGCGATGTGTGCAAACAAGAGAACTAATACCGTGAAGGTCTACAATGGTCCAACCTAAGACTTTTCTATGATTCTTTAGCACTTTCATAAGGCTCTTCCCTTGGCATTCAGACAAGCTAGAGGATACAACAATAAGATAAGACTCACCTTCACCAAGGAATACATACTTCACTGTAGATGGTAAAGGTTTTCTTTCCGAAGTGGGTGCTTTTTGTTCAGGAGGGACATACTTTATGACACTAGGAATTAAAGGCTCAAATGATGCGGTCCAGTGACCCACTTGCATACATTGTTCTCTCTCTATTCTTCCAGGAATTATGTCCCTAGACTTGACATAGTCACAATCTAATCGGCCATATGGCTTACTCGAAACAAGAGTTTTTTCAATAGGATCATCAAAGAATTCACTCTTAAAGTACTCTTGCACAATAAACTCAATGTAGTCTACTTCTCTGATGTCCTTATATTCTCTCGGTTATTTTCCAATTGAAAAGATATTCATCTCGACAGTCATATTCTCAAATGATAACTTTAATAGCCTATTCCTACAATGGATTATGGCATTACACATGGCTAGGAATGGTCATGTTAAGATAATATGAATTTGGAAATGAGCACTAATGCTTTCAACTAGTTGTGTTTCTAACACAATGAAATCCACTGGATAGTAAAACTTATTTATTTGAATTAGAACATCTCCCATAATACCTTTAGGACCCTTAATAGATCTGTCAGCTAGTTGCAAGGTAACACGTGTAGAGTGCAACTTACTTAATTCGAGTTATTGATAAACTAAAAAAGGAAGTAGATTGACACTTGTTTCTAGATCAAGAAGGGCTCCATCTATCTTGTTTTCCCTTATTGTAAATAAAATAGTCGGACAACTGGGGTCTTGATACTTTGATGGGGACTTACATTGCAAAATTGCACTTTGGCTCTCATTCATAAAAGTTGTTTCTTTGATATGCAACCTCCTTTTTACCTTCAAGAATGTGGCATAGGAGGGAATTTGCTTAATGGCATTTAAGATTGGAATATTGACCTTAACTTACTTAAACTCTTCATAAATTTCAGAATTCAAAAGCTCATGTTTTGGTTTGGCTAATCTATAAGGAAACGGGGCATATTTCACGACATCAATGCCCTTATTTTCAGATGCTCTAGTTGGCTCTAAAATTGGCTTAACTTTCTTTTCCTCTTTCTCACTCTCATCTTTTTCTTTTTCTTGTTCTCTCACATCTCCATTCCCTTCATCGCTAACCTTAAGAGTTTTCCTTCTAGGTGGAATGGTCTTATCAATGATTTTTCTGCTCCTCAAGATTGTGATGGATTGGACTTGTTCATGATTGGATTGAGGATCAGCCCTTGCTTTGCTCATGTTTACTTGCTTTGTGGGATTTGGATTTGGTTGCAATTGAGATGGAAATCTCCCCAACACTTGTTGAGTCAAAGCTTATGTCAAGTTAGACATTTGATTTGCTATGTTCTCTAACATCCTAGTGTGTTAGTCTAACACCTTGTCCTTCCTATCCACCCCGTTATTGACTCTTCTCATATTGTTTGTCAATTCATGAATGTTATCTTCTGAAGGTCTCCTATGAGGGGGTTGATATGTATTAGGTTGGGGTTGGAAAGACATGGATTGTTGAGCTTGAACAGGTTGGGATTAGAAATGTTGAGGGTTTTGAGGCCCTCCTTATAATGCTTAAGGACTCGAAGGACCCTCATTTCCCCATCCAAAGTTTGGGTGATTTCGCGATTCAGGGTTATATGTGTTCGAGAAAGGGTTCCCCCTAACTCGTTGGTCACTATATATACCTTGATATTGACCAACCGCATTGGCTTGGCTATGCAAGGCCTCCTTGAAACCTGGTATAATTGGATATGCAGTAGTTTCATGTTCCATTGTACCACACATTAAAAAACTTCCTTCCTTGGAAGACTCACTACTCACAATATCGCTCTTACTTATCTCTATGGCTTCTAACTTTCGGATAAATGCAGCTATTCTAGCATTCAGATCATCGACTTGATTAAGCTAAAATGTTACCCTAGGCTTTGAATTATGATTTTGGGTCCTAGTTGTGGCGTAATCTCTAGCCAAATTCACTAAGTAATCAAAGAAGTCATACACTTCAGATGGGTCTTTGTCATACAAAGTTCCTGCGCACATAGACTCAACGAATTACTTCAGTTATGGAGTCAATGACGAATAGAAAGTATTTATGATATGCCAATTAGTAAAATCATAATGTGGACAAGTACTCAACAAATCTTTGAATCTCTCTCAACATTAAAAGAACAATTCACAAGACACAGGGGCAAATTGAGAGATTTGGCGATGAATCGCCTCAGTTTTATGCTCAGGGAAGAACTTTTTCAAGAATTTTGTCTGAAGATCTTGCCAAAAATGAATAGACCTAGGCCTCAATGAATTGAATCATGTCTTGATCTTGTCTTTAAGAGAAAATGGGAATAGTTTCAAAAGTACTACTTTCCTTCGATAAGAATTATCAAAGAATATAGAGAAATCATCCTCAAAATTTTTAATATGTTGATATTGTTTTTCAGAATCCAAACCATAGAATGAATTTATCAACTGAATCATTCCCGGCTTTAAAGTCATCGTTGCATGATGCGCAGGAAGAATAATGCAAGAAGTGAGAGCTTACCTAGCAGGATTCAAACAATCCCTAAGAGATCTATGGGGAGGATCACTAAGTACACTTTCAGTTTCAGGTCTATTATTTGGATTTGGCGGGTTAGAATTTACAGGTGGTTGATGAGCAAATTCTTCCACCATTGAGATAGAACTAGGACCTTGGTAAACTAACTGAATGTTTGGACCAGGAGTCCTAAATTGGAGAAAAGAGTACAGAAGATGGAAGAAATATCATTAGAAAAGTCAACGCTAACCAATCGTCCATGCACATCCCTACTGAAATATTTCATAAAAGTATACGTACCTTACAAAAACATAAATTATCCCTTCCCAAAACATTAATACGAAAAAACACTAAAAAGAGAATAAAAAGAAAAAAAATAAAATAGCTGCACACAAAAACAACAAATGAAGAAAAAAAAAATGTTAGACAGGTTAGTAATATTGTTATGGTAACCTTAGTGAGCAGCGCCGACCTAAATAAGTAATAAATCAACTCGAAATAAATTTATCCAAAATAATCTAATAAAAAATAATATATATATATTATATATGTATATATTTGAAGCTATATGGTCAATATATTAAGCGGCGCCAACCTAAATAGGCGGTGAATCAACTCGAAAGTTAAATAAAAAAATAAAGAAATAGATCTGAAATAAAGTATAGAAAATAAAATGTTAAAATAGTAACCAACGTTGGCTATCCACTAAATAAAAAAAATGTTAAATAGTTAGTAAGTTAGATGAGTTAAATGGGTTAGATGAAAAATAAAATTAGAAAATATGGTAACTAACTTGAATGACTTTGTCCAAGAGTAAGCGAGTATGCCAACCAAAGAGGTTAACCACAAAGAAAATTAAAAAAATAAAAGAATTAAATATATACAAATATGCAAGTTAGCAATGGAACGAAGTAATAATTTAGCATAAATCATTGATCAGTTGGTATACACTGTCAAATTCCTTCGTAATGGTAGAAAAGCAATCAACTATCCTAAAGTTCACAACAAAGGTATTATTATTATTTTTTATTTTCACATATTTTAATTAAGCCGTTCCTTGACAATGGTGCCAAAAATTGACTTGATTTACTTAATACACCAAAGAGTAGGTGCGGCAAAGTAGTATTTAATAATAACCCAGTAAGATCGAGGTCGAACCACAAGGACAGTTATCCAAACAAGCAAAGTTGGCACTAGAATTCATTCACGGTAAAAGCTTAAATACTGACCAAGTCATGCTAAACATCATAGCATTGCAATGGCTTCAGTTGGAACCTAAGTCAACCTGTTTGAATTGTACCATGAATAATACCGATGAGATCTGGACAGTTGATGTAAAAAAAAATCAAACAGTAACCAAAATAAAATAGTTTGTTTTGGAAGGTTTGATTATTGTTGAACTAAACTTTAAATTAAACATAATAAAACGGTCTTGGATCCAATTGATCCGATCACTCGATTCACTCAAAATTCCAACGAAGGTTTTGTAAATCAAATTATTAGTTTTGTCTTGAGCCTTTGATTTAGAAGATTTAGCGATTATAAAAAATTCAATAATAATTAAATCTAGAATAATAAAATTAAAGCCATAGATTTATACTATCGATTTATGCAACAACTATACCAAACTAAGATTTGTGCATAAAAATTATCAAACTTAGCCAAAAATCTAAGTTTTCTCAAAGATCTAGAATTTAATTATCAAAAATTAAAATATTTTAAAGATAAACAATGAAAACCCAATTACCTCTGTTAATATTCCAAGATCCTAGAATAATCTTTACAATTGGTTCCAAGAAAAAAAACTAACTATTCATGGTAATGAAAAGACTTGGCTTGAAAAAGAATGCCTTTATAAATAATTGGAAGCTCCTATATATATCTTTCTCTTGCCTCCTCTCTAGCTCTCTCCCTCTTCACTCTTGATGTTGCTATTTATAGACTCACAAGATGAAGTCATACATTCTCTACAATGATGCATTATTCTTTTTTTTAATTATTAATTATTTCTTTTTTCTTATTTTCATGTCAATTGTCTTCTTTCCATGTCATTTGCCATATTTCCATGTGAATTTCCATGTGAGTTGCCATCTCTTCATATCAATTGTCATGTGAGTTGCCCTATTTCCATGTCAATTTTCATTTTTTCATATCAATTGCCATCTTTTCATATCAGTTATTATGTGAGTTGCCTTCTTTTATCTAAAAGCAAAAATATGCCTTGCTTGTTTTGGTGGAGTTGTTGGAAAATTGATTTTTGCCCATGTGGGTGGGCACCAATCAATGAAGACGTCTTTCTTTTCATATGAGTTTGCTCTCTCTTTTATCTAAAAACCTACAAAATGCTCAACAAAATTTATTAAGATTAAAAGTAAATTAATTAAAACTATTTATAATTATTTAATGTTAACAAACACAAAGTTAGAAACTTGTAATTACATTTTTACAATGTAATCACATTTTTGGGCTCAGTTTTTGGATCCTTTTTACGTAGGAAGAGGTTTGTATTTATAGGCAATTGGAACAGGAACTTGCACCTATTGTAGTTGCTTGAGCTGGTTTTTAAAATTTTGGCTTGGCGCCACTAGTACTAGTGGTGCCAGGTCCTTTGAGAAACTTTTGAGGTGGCAAGAAACATATTTTTTGACTTTTGGGACGCAAGGCAGAAGATTTGGGTGCCTATCCTAGTGACTACCATGCAATTTTTAGCTTGACTTCACTAGGAGTAACTCTGAAAAGTCTAGGAATGATTCGGAAGGTCGGGGATGGACATGAATTCCTGAAAGAGTGTCTCGGAGGTAACTAGATTGACAACGAGAGCCAAAATAGTTGACAAAGGGCAAACAACTCATTAGGGGCAAAACGGTCATTTCACAATGGGTTTACCGGAATGAACTCGGAATGATCCATAAAGGAATTAGAAGATTGGGAATACTGTTAAAAGCATCCTTAAAAGATAACCGGTTTAATACCCAAAGCTAGTGTGGTTCTCGGAGACAATTAGATGCCTAGGGGTAAAATGATCATTTTAACTGGATGTCTCGGAATTGATCTGGAACCGACTGGAAGGCACTTGAACATGCCAGATTGTTTTTGGGACAATCTTGGAAAGGTGGACTTACCGCTCTAAGGACTTAGGTACTTTTTCGAGCAGCATGCCGGTAAGGCCCAAGGGGCAATTTGGTCATTTTTTTATTGGAGTAGGCTAGCAAGCACTAGTGTTGACCTGGGTTTTGAGTATTTTCGTCACTCTGACGGTGTGAGACGAGTTGGTTTCCAAAGGTATCCCGTCCTTCTATAAAGGTGTCATGACCAAAAAACTTGTTCGGTCCTGTGACATAGGGGGGTTTGTTGGCAATTCCCACTATCGACCTATTTGCGAATGTTTCCGCCACTTTAACGGTTGCGATGTTTGTGAGTTCTTTCATCACTCTGACGGTATGTGTTCATTCTAGAGACTGCCTTATCTCAAGAAGCTGTTGAATTGTCTTGTCATCTCAGGGCCTTAGGTATTTTCCCAATTACCGTGCTGAATAGTGGACATTCTATGTTGGCGACCTAGCAGGTGCCAGAAGTGAATCGAGCTACCATCTCGGGGACTTGGGTTTTGTCCCATTTGACGTGTTTGAAGGGATTTATCGTTCTGAAGGATTTTGTGCTTTTTCGGGAAATGTGATGTGCTTGATAGATTTACTATTTGAAGAATCAACTTTCTCGAAAAACAAGCTGAATTGAGTTTGATTGACTTAGACTGGAATTGGAATTGGAATTGGAATTGAGGTTGAAATAGAGACTTACCATCTTTAAGAAAACATGCCAACTAGAATTAGATCAAATGATACTCTAAGGATATTTTGGTTATTTTGCTTCTATTGGGCTTGGCGGGCCCGCGAAGCAATTGATTGACTGAATTAAGTCTAGAAAGCTAGTTTGGGCTTGAATGTGTTTGTATCGGTTTAAATGTGAGTCCGATCAGGCTGGAGATTGCCAAGCGGGCAAAAAATGAGTTGATTACAGTGCACAATAATGTTATATGACATCATTTGTTACTATCTTTTGCATTTTCATACTTTTATTAGTGAAGCTTTTTACTTTGTAAGCTTTAGAGCATTTATCGTCTTTCGAAGCGATTACATTTACTCAAGTACTAATTCTTCACCCTTATTTTATTCAATAGCTTCATTATGTTTGCATTTGGTTCATTAGTTGAGTATTGATTAAGAAGGTTGACACTTATACTTTATTCAATTCTATAACTGGGTATTTTGGACATGATTCTAGGCCATCTTTTTTTTTTGTAAACCATGATTCTTCATGAAAAATTATTGTTTTCCTTAATCCTTGTTGATACTATCTCTTGTCTTTTATCTTTATACAAGTTGGAGTGTATTGATGAGATGAGGTATTGTTCTCCACTTAAAAGCAATGAGAAAAAAAGGAAAAAAAAAAAAAGCAAAGAAAGAGATTGATAAAGGAAGTTCAAGAAAAAAAAAAGTAAATTGAGAAAATATGAAAAAGTTGAATGTAAAGGGGCAATCAAAAGTTAAAAATAAGAAAGAAGAAGAGAAGAAAGAAAAAAAAATAAGAATCACAAAATTGAGAAAAGTGAAAAAGCATAAAATGATGAGAAAAATGCTTTAAAAGCAAGATAGGGAGAATTGAAAATGTTTAGCCATTCATCATTTTATGCCTTGATCACACATGACTTGATTCATTCCCATCCTTCTCCTCCATTTTCTTATCGCATTCTCATCCTAAAAACTTCTAGTTGATCCAAATTGTGATTGATTTAAGATTTTGCAAGGGTATAAGCCATCACTTGTCAACTGTTTAGAATCAATGCTCAACTTTGACATATTTTCATGAAGCTATGTTAAGTTGTTACACTTAAATCTTTCTAGTTTTTGTAATTGGTATATTCTTTTACTTCTCTTTTGCATTTACTCTTATAATAAGCATATCATTGTGAAAGCCATGTCGGTGTTTTTTTGTGAGTGTATAACCGGTGATGTGTTGAATCAAAGTTTAAAGGTTTGGGAATACATAAGTGCATTTCATTTGAGTCATATAGCATGATTCTTCACCCACATGCTTGAACCTCTCTTTGGTATGAATTATTGCATATTCTTGTATGTGTTATGAGTGATATCTAATGTTAGCTTGAGTTGGATTATGTATGTTCTTCTTATTCTTATCTCAAATTGCAATTCACAAAGGAATATTTGTGGATATCATCACTGAAAACCTTCACGAGACACTACTCGTCAAGTAAGGATAACATAGGGGTCGAAGGCTTGATGTATCAAATAAATATATCTGTGACTCCTGCGAAAGTGGAGATTATTCTTAATTAGTATTTTGCCAGGGATTAGCAAAAGATAGGTGGGGGGTGGTGATATAGCACTCAAATAACATTCAATTGACCAAAACTGAATTGTAAAATAAAGGGGAATTGGACCAAAGATAAATAAAAAAAACTATTTGTTGTTTGAGAGATTGAGTTAACTAAACTAATACAAAGCAATTAACAACTAATGACAACAATTAAAACTAGATTTAAATGCAACTAAAGAGACTTAGATACAATTGATTCGATCAATTAATTCACATCAATTAATTCACAACAAGAGTTTGAGTAGAAAAATTTATAGCTCAAATAAAGAATCGCCAAACCCACCCAAATACCAACAAACATAATATACTCTTAAGAACATTGAATATGCACGTTTGCCAATCATTTTTTTTAATTTTCTATTATTTAATATGTTATAACTGCTTCAAAATTTCTAAATATTTTATTTATTTGACTTTTATAGATTTAAAAAAAAAATTCAATTTTGCCACACCTTTCAAATCAATTGTTCCCTTTTTTCCATGCTGAATTCAATATAGTATAAATTCAATTTTAAATTTGGAAAAACATTGCATTAGAACCAAAACAGAGAATGAGAAACCATTTTTCATATATCTAAAATTCAATGTAAAATGTGTTGAGAGTTCATCTTGCAGATGTCACTGAGGGCAAACCACATCATGCTTTTGTGGGTTGTGGCCAAAATGTTTCTGAGTTAAAAATGAAAAACTAAAGTTAGGGTCTGTTTGTTTTGTTTCGTTATACTTGTTTTTGTTTCTTGGGTTTTTCAAAAACAAAACTGATGAAATATTTAAAAACAAGATCATTTCATTTATATTTTGTTATGAATCCAATTTTTGTTGGATTCAGAAAAAAAAATATTGAAGTTGTTTCTTAAATATGGATTGTTTACGGAAAATTATCTTGAAAATAGTTTGTGAAAACAATTTTGCTAACACAAGTTTTCAAAAGAAGTTTTTTTTTTCTTTCTATTGTTGAGAATAAAAGATAGTTTAAATAGTTTTTGAAAACGAAACCAATTCAAACCAATTTTGATTTTAGGATCAGAATTTTATTTTTGTGTTAATCCATGGATAACAAATCCGAGGCATGACATTATTAACTCAAAATAAAAAATTTGGCTTCATTATAAAGTTTCTTTTAATGCATGCCTAAGCAACATGGTGCATGATAATAAGTACCAAGTTCTTTAATTCTAATGGCAAGAACCTTGCCTCTTTATACAATTTCTACTGTTAGGACTTTTATTGTCTTGTCAAATTTTGTGAACAAAATCTTTGAAGTATCTCTTCAATTGTTCTTTCATGTAAATGAGTTTAATGGGGTTGGGTGTTCAAACAAATACTAAGGAGTGTTTGAATGACCCATAGAAGTAATTTGATTGTAATTTAATTTTGAGTTGTAATCATGTCCCGAGAATGTGTTTGAGTGAATTGGAAGCTAAAATACAAGTTGCTGAAACTGCAGTACAAATTTTTAACGCATGCAGAGTTGAAATTTTGGAATGTCACATCTCAATGCATTGATCTCCGTTTCGGGTTCATACTATATCGATTTTATACAACTTGTCGAGATTTATGAGAATATAAAAGATTTGAGGGGATGCAAAGTTCGCTACCTTCTTGCCACCTTCTTGCCACCACTAGATCTAAAGATTATGGACAGTAGCTGTCGTCATCTTGTCGCCCTAACGAGATCGCGAAGGTATTCTCGCCACTTACTCGCTACCTTCTCGTAGCCGCAAACTCCTAGACATATTTTTTAGGCACTACTCCTATTTGTTTCCAAAGAGCTTCAATGCCTATATATACTTGAAGGATGGGTCTTCCAGGGTTTTAACATACTTACAAAAGATATTGAGAGCCTCCAAAGAAAAATCCTAAAGTCTCCTTAGCAAGTTAAAGAACTTCAAATCTTCATTGATTTCAAAGAGTCTTGATGGTGCATCAAGGCAAGAACACACAGCGTGGTGTTCGTCGTGGTTCAAGCATGGGAGAACAATGAGTTGCGGGGTATACAAGTAAGGTTCGACTTCAACTTAGATTCGTGGGATTCGGATTGGTACAGTTGTAAGTGTTCTTGTAAATTGTTAAATTGTTGATAGTAATTGGAACTTGTGCTGGACTAGGTCTCGTGATTTTTTTTCGGTTTGGGTTTCCACGACAAAAATTGTGTGTCTATCATATGATTACTTTACTGTTCATGTATGCAATTTTATTAGTGTGTGATTGATTAGATTGTTTAACAAGGATTAATCAAGGGCGCCTCCAAGTGATTATAAATCCAAGTAGATCAAAAATTTCATTTGGTATCAGAGTAAGACATTCAAAACTATTTTCTGTTTTTCAAATAGTGAGGTCCTAATAATCTGATTACATGGATTTACCACATGAAGGTGGCTCTACCACTAAACCTCCATCATTTGATGGAATCAACTATGCCTACTGGAAAGTTCACATGAAAGGTTTTCTTAAATCTATAGATGAAAGAGTATGGCTGTCAGTTGCTCATGGCTGGAGTCCCCTCACGACTATAAGTACATCTACTACTATCCTTTCTGTTACATCCATTATAATTAAGATCCGAAAGATTGGGATTCAGTTGATTACGTAAATAGTGGTTGGAACGGTAAAGGTATCAATGCTATCTTTAACGCTCTCTCACTTGATGAATTTAGACGTGTGTCAACGTGTGAGATTGCTAAAGAAGTATGGAATATACTTGAAGTTACACATGATGGAACTTTGAAAACTTGAGAATGGAAGACAATGAGACCTTTGATCAATTTTATGCAAAACTAAATGACATTTTCAACTCAAGTTTTAACATTGGCGAAAGGATCTCTTCTTCAAAAATTGTTCGAAAAATTTTGAGATCTTTACCAGACATATTCTAAGCCAAGGTCACTGCTATAGAAGAAAGTAAGGATGTTGATTCTATGAAAGTAGAGGAGTTGGTTGGTTCTTTATAGACTTATGAGGCTAATCTACGTCGTCCTAAAAATAATAAAGACCTTGCTTTTAAAACTATTAGAGAAGACGGATAATACTTCTGATGATAATTCTGAAATAGGTCAAGAGGAAATAGACTTTATTGTCAAAAAATTTAGAAAATTTTTAAAAAATAAAAAGGCCCAATTTCTTAGTTTTGAGAAAATTAAAGAGGAAAATTTTGATAAGAAGAAGTCTGGAAAAAATCCTGATAAAAGTGGAGGCAAACAGTCTATAGACTAAAAAGAAAGGCGAAAGGGTTTACTGTAACTTAGGATGATTCTGATCCTGAGGATGACATTGAGCCAGAGACCGAGCTAGATTCAGGTAACTTTACTGCTTTTGTTGCATCTGTGCATGATGATACATCTCATGTCTTGCCTGAAACTTGTAGCTAAGATGAGTTAGATGATTATGCTAAAGTTAATGAAATTGAGTCGGATGCTGATGAGAAGAGTGATATTCAACATGCCTATGATCAGCTGTACTCGTTTCTTTCATCTTGTTTCTGACAATAGTTCCAAACCTTGTTTCTGACAACAGTTTCATTGAGCCAGTGATATCTAACAACAGTTCCAGATTTATCCATCTTGTTTCTGAACACCCATTTGGTTCTAATTACAGAATGATCTTTAGGTCTAGGAACAAGATTCCAAACCTCATTTCTTTCAAACTGGTTTAACTCTTCTTGCATGATCATAATCCATGATTCATCATTTTCAACATCTTGAAAGCATTTTGGTTCTATTTGTAAAAGAAAAACAAGATGATTACATACATTTCTAAGAGATGATCTTGTTCTTACCCCTTATGATGGATCACCTAGTATTTGCTCTATTGGATGGTTGTGGACAAATTTGCATTCCTTTGGCAATCCTTCATTCTGATTTTGTTGGCTTGAAGAGTCATCTGGTTTCCATTTTCATGTGGTGGAGCTTCATTTTGAGTTGGATTGATATTCAATGTATCCAAGTTCTTCTCCACATCATCTACATCATCATTCACAGCCTTTCTAGACAAAGAGTTTAGTTCATTGAAGGTAACATGAATTGATTCTTCAACAACTAAAGTTTTCTTATTGTAAACTCTATAGGCCTTGCTATGTAAGGAATATCCTAAAAGGACAACTTCATCAGATTTAGCATCGAATTTACCAAGGTTGTCTTTATTGTTATTCAACACAAAACATTTGCATCCAAAAGCTCTAAAATATGAAACATTTGGTTTCTTGTTTTTCCAAAGCTCATATGGGGTTTTATTCAAAAATTTTCTTATCAAAACTCTGTTTAAAACATAGCAAGCTGTGTTAATAGCTTCAGCCCAAAAATATTTTGGCAAATTGTTTTCACAAAGCATTGATCTCCCTATTTTTTTCAAAGTTTTATTTTTCTTCTCAACAACTCCATTTTGTTGAGGAGTTCTAGGTGCTGAAAAATTGTGTTCAAAACTATTTTCATCACAGTATATTTCAAAAGGTTTGCAATCAAACTTACCACCATGGTCAGTCCTAATTGCTGTGATTGTAAATTCTTTTTCGTTTTGCACCTTTTTACAAAACTTGGTGAAGAAAGCAATTATTTCACCTTTGTGAGCTAGAAAGAATGTCCATGTAAACCTTGAGTAATCATCAACAATGACAAGAGCATATTGTTTACCAGCTAAACTTAAAGTTCTAGTTGGTCCAAACAAATCCATATGCAATAGTTGAAGTGGTCTAGAAGTGAAGAGCATGTTTGTAGATTTAAAAGAAACTCTGGTTTGTTTTCCCATTTGACATGCATCACAAGTTTTGTCTTTTTCAAGGTTGAGTTTGGGAAGACCATTTACTAACTCATTTTTCGAAATTTTTGAGAGAATGCTCATACTAATATGACCAAGCCTTCTATACCACAACCAACTATCCTCTTTGTTCACAGCAGCAAGGTATTTGATTTTACAAGAAGATAATTCATTTAAGTGGAAAGTGTAAATATTGCCTTGTCTATGATCAGTCAATATGATCTTGTTATCATTTATGTTTACTACATTACATTTAGATGATTCAAACACTACTTTGCAACCTTTGTCGCACAATTGACTAATGCTTAACAGGTTATGTTTAAGTCCTTTAACAAGTAAAACATTCTCAATAGAAGTTGAAGAATTTTTACCAATATTACCTATACCGATTATCTTGCCTTTGCTATTATCTCCAAAAGTGACCAATCCTCCATCCTTTGGTGTGAGAGAAGTGAATTGAGTTTCATCTCTAGTCATATGTCTTGAACAGCCACTGTCCAAGTACCATTGATCCTTTTTGGAATTGGCTTGAAGACATACCTACAAAACAAGCAACTCAACCTTTGACCTTTGGTACCCAAATCATCTTGGGTCCAGTGGGGTTAGTCTTCAATGTTCCTTTTGGAACCCAAGCTTTCTTAACAGCATGAGACTTTTGTATAAGGAAGCATTGATTTGCAAAGTGACCTTTTTTATGACAATAAAAGCATGTGATTGTAGCTTTTGAAAACTTTTTATGTTTGAAAACATTGTAACCTATTCCAGCCTTATCAAGAGAGCAATTTCATTTTCCAAGCATAGCATCAAGTTTATCTCTTCCATTGACACATTTAGAGAAAGATTTTTCTAAATCAGTGACTTTGTCTTTCAAAATAGAGTTTTCCTTTTTCAAAATATCATTTTTATTTTGTAACTCTTCACTTTCTTCTGTGAGAGTGGATACCATATTCTTAAGAAGATTGTTTTTTATGCCTAACTTTTTAAATTCAACAATCAAATCATCGAAAGCATTTTGTAATTCATTAAATGAAAAATCAAGATTAGTTACCTCTATTTCTTCTTCATGTGCCATAAGACATAAGTTGGCTACTTAATAAGTTTTAGATTCATCTGAGCTTGAATCTTCACTATCACTCCATGTTGCAACTAGTGCCCTCTTCCTTCTTTCTTTCCTTCCTTTCTTTTTCAGCTGGGAACACTCATTTCTCATGTGTCCTGACTTTTTGCTTTCGTAGCATATAATGGTAGAATCCTTGTTGTTGGATTCACCCTTTGCTTCATTCTTCTTTTCTCCTTTCCACCTTCTTTTCATGAATCTTTTGAACTTTCTTGTGATGAGAGCAAGATCTTCCTCATCTTCTTCTTCACTTCCAGATTCATTTTCTGATGTGGTGGACTTGAATGCAATAGACTTCTTTCTCTTGTACTCTTCTTCTTGAGCATTCTGTTTTCGGGTCAGCTCATAGGTCATGAGAGAGCTAAGAAGTTCTTCAAGAGGTAGAGTGTTGAGGTCTTTAGCTTCTTGTATGGCTGTCACCTTTGCTTCCCATGTCTTTGGCAATGATCTTAAGATTTTTCTCACTTGTTCATTGTTAGGATACACTTTTCCAAGAGACTTTAAACCATTAACAATGTCAGTGAATCTAGTGAACATTTCGGTTATGGACTCATCAAATTTCATTCTAAATAATTCATAATTATACACAAGAATGTTAATTTTTGACTCCTTGACCTGATTGGTCCCTTCATGAGTCTTCAAGTCTGTCCCAAATTTCTTTAGCAAATTCACAAGTAGAAATTCTATTGAACTCATTTGGGTCTAATGCACAATATAAAATGTTCATAGCTTTAGCATTAGATTGCATAAGCTTCATGTCATTCTCATTCCATTCATTTTTAGGTTTAGGGATAACTTCTCTTTCAATAAGCTTACTGGGAGTTTTGGGACCATTAACAATAATCATCCATAACTCATAGTCAACAGATTGAATATAAATTCTCATTCTATTCTTTCAATAGTTGTAGTTTGTACCATTAAACATAGGAGGTCTGTTGGTGGATTGATCGTCACCGAGAGAGCTTCCAAATATGGTTGCCATGGATCAACTCTAAGGATGTTAAGCCTTTAAACTAGAGTACTAGCTCTGATACCAATTGTTGGCCCAACAAGACAACCCAAGAGGGGGGGTGAATTAGGTTTTATAGAATTTATATCACATAATGCAGCTAAAAATAGTTTATGTATTTCAACAACACTTAATCAAAGTATATATATCAAGCATGTGAAGTATATATCAATGTATATATTTATGCAAGCATGTATAATGAGCAAATAAGCAAAACAGAGGCAAAAGAGAAGATCACCAGATTTATAGAGGTTCGGCTAACCTTGCCTACGTCCTCTCTTCTTCAATCCTTTCGAAGGGATTCCACTATGTAACACTCTTTACACAGCTACTAGTTTTGCCACAAATGCACAGCTCACACTTACAAAAGCTTCTTCCCAAGCTTTCAAAATCCAAGAGATTTTGTCCAAGCTTCTCTCAAACTTATAAGTATTTTTACCCAAAAACACTCAAACTTACAGGTTTACAAACCCACTCAAGTGAAATGAATAAAGGTTATACAATGGGTAACTCTCCTAATGAGTATATGAACAAATACAACTCAATGAATAACCTTAAACACTCAGCAAAAATATATGGCAGTGAGGTACAGGAGTTTTTCTGTTTCAAGCACTTGATATCAATGGTATAATTGCTCTAATCATCAGTATTGAAGCTGTATGTATCTTGTATATAAAGATATGGATCGATTCTAGCCGTTGGAGAGGTATGGGAGAAGTTTTGGTTGCATATTTGCCCATATCGTCTGTCAGAAAACTAGCCGTTACTGTCTGGGGATCGACTCTTTTTACAATGAGTCGACTCTTTTTGCATTTCAGTAGATTTTTCAAGACACTGTCCAAATGAGTCAACTCTTTTGCTCTAGGAGTCGACTCTTTAAAGCAGTCTTCAGAATTTTTGTTCTCTGTTGAAATGAGTCGACTCTTTTTACAGCAGGAGTCGACTCTTTTGAGTCTCCAGCAGAATTTCAAGGCTCTATTCGAAAGAGTCGACTCTTTTTACTTGAGGGGTCAACTCTTTTAGGAAAATCCTTAGCTTTTGCAATATTTCTTCAATCTTCTTCAATATCTTCAAGCTCTTTAAGCATTTTCATTCTTCTTTCTTGATATCCATTATCTTGATTCTCTTATAAGATCACCATTGTTGAATATGTCATCTCATCAAGCTTTTCATTCTTCTTCCTAATCTTTGCATCATGAATCCTCCATTTTGATAAGCTTCAAGTCAATATCTATTTAATAACTACTCTGCACACTAAGTAGAATCATTAGATCATTAAATCATGTTTTGTTATCATCAAAATTAAGGCATTGACTCAACAATATGCACCCTCCAGGTCTAGTCATAGAAAGGGGCACCACGCTTTCATGCAAGAAAACTGAAAAAGATTAGTGTTAAGATTGAGTGGGAGCAAAGTACTAGGCATATTCTTGCTTTCTAATTGGATGCTAACTGGTCCTCTTTCTAGTGTTCATTAAATTTCGTAACTTTAGGTAGGGTAGACCGCGAGATTTCTTCATGCAACTTATCTCATATGAGCATTTGGCATTTCACCCTACACATTGATATTTTCCATCTTCATGAATTTGTGTCATTTCATGGCCATTGGAGTTGATAGTTTGTTTAAAGTGGATGCTTCAAGGTTTTTCTAATGTTTTTGATAGATCTCTTTCAATATTTTTGTGTAAGATTGTCGAATATTTCCTTGTTATTGAATATCACTAATAATTGATGATCTTGTTTTTATTTTTATTCTTTTTGTTTTGATTTATTTGATTTAAAAAAATACTCGCTTTAAATATTATGTTTTGGAGACGTTGATCCTTTTGTTATTTTATTTTATTTTTTTTGTTTGTCAATTCGTGACAAAGGGGGGGGGGGAGAGAAATATGAGTTTGCATGTATTAAGGGGGAGAAAATATCATTCATAGAAGAAACATGTTTAGGGGAGTTGGGGAGGAGATTTAATTTCATATACCTTATGACATGTACTTCTTATTATTCTATGTCATACATGCGTTTCACATATTTATATGTTTGAGCTTTGTGCAGAGACATGTATCAAGTACTAGTTACTTGATTCTTACAATATGGGTTAGGCATTGTAATCGTGGCTATTTTTTTTTTTTTTTGTAATCCATTTATTAGTGTGTTTTGTCATGAAATTGTCAAAAGGGGAGATTTTTAGGACTTTTATTGTCTTGGCAAATTCCGTGAACAAAATATTTGAAGTATCTCTTCAATTGTTCTTTTATGTAAATGAGTTTAATAAGGTTGGATGTTCAAACAAATGCTAAGGAGTGTTTGAATGACTCATAGAAGTAATTTGATTGTAATTCAATATTGAGTTGTAATTATGTCCCGAGAATGCGTTTTAGTGAATTGGAAGCTATAGTACAAGTTGCTGAAGCTGCAATACAAGTCTTAAAAGCATGTAGAGTTGATACTTTGGAAGGTCCTATCTCAACGCTTAAATCTCTATTTCGGATCCATAATATATCAATTTCATATAACTTGTCGAGATCTATGAGAATATAAAAGATTTGAGGGGATGCAGAGTTTGCTACCTTCTCGCCCCCACTAGATCTGAAGATTATGAACAGTGGTTGTCGCCACCTTCTTGCCCCAGCGAGATCGCGAAGGTATTCTCGCCACCTTTTCGCGGCCTCGAACTCCTAGACGTATTTTTTAGGCACTACTCCTATTTGTTTCCAAAGAGCTTCAATGCCTATATATACTTGAAGGATAGGTCTTCTAGGGTTTTAACACACTTACAAAAGATAGTGAGAGCCTCCAAAGAAAAATCCTAGAGTTTTCTTAACAAGTTGAAGAATTTCAGATCTTCATTGATCTCAAAGAGTCTTGGTGGCACATCAAGGCAAGGATACACGGCGTGGTGTTCTTCGTGGTTTAAGCACGGGAGAACAATGAGTTGCGGGGTATGCAAGCAATGTTCGACTTCAACTTAGATTCGTGGGATTCGGATTGATAAAGTTGTAAGTGTTCTTGTAAATTGTTCGATTGTTGATAGTGCTTGGAATTTTGGTTGGACTAGGTCATGTGGTTTTTTTTCGGTTTGAGTTTTCACGACAAAAATTGTGTGTTTATCGTGTGATTGCTTTACTGTTCATGCATACGATTTTATTAGTGTGTGATTGATTAAATTGTTTAACAATAATTAATCAAGTGCGCCTCCAAGTGATTGTAAATCCAAGTAGATCGAAAATTTCAGCAACAATTTAACTGATAATATTTCATAATCAAAAGCTGGGTTCTAGGGCGAAACCAGGATTTTATTTTGGAGGTGCCAACTTAAAACAAAAATTTTTACCTAGTAATACAATTGTTATACAAATGCTATATTTTAATTTTTTTTGCACATATTTTTAGCAAAACTAGATTTCTACATAAAAAATAAAATCAGATTTCATTTCGCTTCAACAAAACATGACTAAAAATATAATCATGTTTTCTATAAGTACTCGAAATGTGTAAAAAAATACACTTTAAAAGGAGTCGAGCCACCAGTTTATACAAAATCTTAACAAATTTAATGTCCATTTAACTACAGGCATATACAAGTTGCCCAAATGACAAAAAAAGAATAAATTAATTATTTCTTAGTACATCAATCATCTATTAAAGTAGAAATCGACGGTTTTTCAAGTAGCCTTTTTCTATGTATTTGGTAAGACTTGTTGGATGGTGCACATTAAAAACTCACGTACTGTTGATTTAGAAGTCCACATAATATTGATTTTATTGGATTAGAATGTACATGAAAAAAATGGATATACTCCATAATTTACCATACAAAAATTTTATATTTAATTTCTTGGATTAGAGTGTTAGCTTATAAATTGTGGTGGGTGCTAATAGAATAAATTTTACAAAAACATCATATATTTACACTACATATAAGAGAGTTGCATAAAACCCGGGGGTTCCATGGCACCCCGAACCCTATACATAGCTTTGCCCCTGCTGGGTATGACAAAGATTTTTACCTCTCGTGCTCTCTCCCTAATAGTAAGCATAGCTATTAAAATTGCGATAAACTAAAGTACAATTTAGGAACTGTTTCTTTTCACGGGACATCAATTTGCATCACACAAAAAGCTTAATGGTATGCCGGAAATTAATTGTATTAGTACCCTGGCTGAGTTATGAGCACTAAAACACGTACTGAAGAGCTAGTTAGCATTACAATTTTATTCATCGATCGATCTTTCGAAATGCACTTATAGCATGAATGAGTAATGAGAATCCCTCAATAGCACTTTTCTATATCTGCTAACAAAGCATCATAATTACACCAATAAAACATACATATATATATAGTTAGTATATCAGATAAAAATAAGAATCCCCTCATTGTGAGTATGTATTAATAGAGAACACTAGATCACTTAAGCTATAATACTACTTGACCAAGACAAGAGCATGCAACATACATACATATATGTACCCCTAATGCTTGCATTTTTACTGTGGAATTTTGTTGAGCTTACAATGAACATAATCACTATACTTCTTGGTTTTGTACTTTGGAGGATTGTCGTCACTAATGAGCTTAGGATGTGGCCCTACTGCAAACTCCGATGGTGGCTCCAAGAACACTGGCCATGAGATTCTTGTCTTCTCCTTGTTCACTGTGGATCTATGAAGCACGCTTTTGTACTTGCCATTGCTCAAAATCTATCGGATTAACCAAGACCATTAGCAAATTCATATTAAGACACTTGCCCACAAGCCATAAGATTGAAAGTTATAATAGTAAAGACAGTCATATTCATAATGAGTCAATGAAATCAAACTCCTCCTCTCAATTCTCATTACAAGCTCTATGTTTCACAATCATACATGGTTGGCTAATTCCGTAGACAAAGACGTTTTCTTTGTAATTTTATTTTATCCAGGAAAATTGTGTCCATAGTTGTTTAGAGTTGGTTGGTACTGTTTGGTGTAGTGTTCAAGCATGGAAAAACAGTAAGTCGCGAAGTCAAGCATGTACAAGTCAACTATAGGTTTCAAAGAGTCAAATCGGGTTTTGGTTGTAACTTATTAACCGTTCTTTGATTATAGTGTTTGAAGGTTAGATTGGTGGTGAACCCCCTTTTGGCATGCGGTTTATGATTTTGTGACTGCACTTTTGTCACTAAATAATTGATTATTATCTCAGACCAAATTGGTCATAAGGCTTCAATAAATCTTCGAATTCAGATTTTTTAATTTCTATCAGAGCAAAACTGCGATTGTTTTTTCACTTCTCATGAGAATTAGTAAAAATTTGGCCTCGGACCACACTTAGGAATTAAACAGAGGTATTAAGTCCTCCATTTGCAACGCAAAAAAAGTTATTCTAGGCTGATTATCAAAAAGGTCGTAACTTAAAGAACAGTTTGTATCGCTAAATCCGTCCCGTGAAAACAGATTCCAAATCAAAAGTAACTGCAAAGTCCCTATATGACTGGAACTTAACATATTACTTTGTCCACATATTGTAAAACACTAAACATCAATGTAAGTAGAATTCAGACAGATAGGTACAAGGAGTGTATTCTCAGGAGTTCAAGAGACGGACGAATTTAAAGTTTTAGGAGGGACAAGACATCATTTGATAATATTGAAATAGATATGAAACTTGGTTCAATTTCCAATTATTATATTTCTTTGGGCCATCACACCACAACAAAACAAGAATAAAGCACGTATGTGAAAAAAAGACATGGGAAAAGTACCTATCAATCCAACCTTTGCACGGTTAGGACAACTAAACCCTAAAGAGATTTTTTTGGTGGTAATACAGTCCTATTTTGGAAGTTTAGTTCCATATATATAAATTATATTTTTTTTATTATTCCTCTTTTACCCTTCGTGCACTTAAATTACAAAGTTGCCATCATATAGAACCACTCAATTACCATCTAGTATTTACTCCATAGTCAACAAATATGGTTGAATGAATATTATTGAAAGTATGACAGCTCAATTTTGATTTCTAGGTTTAAATAAAACTCGTAGTCGTTGAAATTTTCACACTACAACTAGTCATAGAGTATGAGATGAAAACTCAAATGACGGTTTGTATGATAATATGCTCTTTTATGTAACGTTTGAAGTTGGTTGAACCAAGTACAAAGTCGGCGCTTTAGGGAAAAATTGGTATCTTAGTAAAAATGACATTTTATGTATCTTCATAAGAAATGGTAAAGTTGGAATAAAATTTATGGCTACTAGAGCTTTGAAGTCTTTTAAAATAAAAAATAAAAAATCAGATTCTTATTCTAAAATATCGTTGTATGACTAACTTTTCTCCTAACAATGAGAAGGTAGGATTCATTGGCACGTTTTCTCAAAATACTGGCACAATTGAGAGAGAAAAATAGGAGAATGAAGATACCTCAATCTGGTCGCCAATATGGATGATTAGGGCATTGGGGATGTACTTAACATCGTACCAGTAGCCATCCTGGAAGACTTGGAGCCCTTGGACATCGTTCGGCACTAGAATGGTGATGGCAGACATGTCAGTATGAGCCACCACCCCAAGGGCCAGATCAGGACGAGGGCATGGCGGGTAATAATTTATCTTCAGATTGTATACTAACTCATCACCACCCACTGCCTTCTTCAGCTCATGCCCTTGAAGCCCTAACCCTAATGACAGCGTCCTGAGCAGCTTGTCAACCACCCCATGCAGGTGCTTAGCATACTCCTCATTTGCCTCCCTGCCATGCAGTAAGAGAGAATGTTTAGATCTAACGATGATCATATCCTCTAACTTGTTCGAAGCGTGTTGGAATATTAAATGAGGATTTTAATCCGTTAAGCGTTCTCAATAATATCTTATTTTGTTTAACTCTTTACCTAAACCAAGTCATTCTACATCAAGAAATATAGAGTATCATATCGATCAGAATGTGTTTGTTGTTGTATTCCTAGTTTTTAAATTGCAGTTTGGCAAAATTTAATTGCAGTTGTTATAAGACTAGGTATTCATCTCATCTTCTATACTCTCTCATCCACAGAATATCTAGTCTTATAAAAAAAACGGATCTTATTGGTGAACTACTGATATTAGTTCTAGAGAAACATGCTCGCGTATCAAAAGCTTTTATCTTTTCTTCTTTTTTTTTTTCACTGCAATGTGTCTAGGCTTTCGATAGACTATGCCCTTGAGTTCGTGCAAGGCTATCAATTGAAGAATTATATAAATTTTATGCATTGTATAAATTATAATTGACCACAAGAGATGTGAGAAGGGATTAAATTTGAAATTTCACATGACTAGCCGACAACTATACCATCCCTTGTGGTTTATCAAAAGCTTCAAGTACTATATTTTGTTATGTATTCCGTTTCGGAGCCGACTACGAGTTTGTCAATTTGGAATTTAATAAACCATAATATCAAGCTTCCACCTCATAATGGAAGGATGCTCTACAACACCAACGTAATAGTTAGGTAACTTAGGTTGGTAATTTATTATGCGGGCATACTGCAAATCATATGAAGAATAAAAATATGTGAAAGGATTTATTGAAAAAAAAAAAAAAAACTCTTGTTAAGGCATAACATTGTTACATGTAACATCATTATGTTTCATTTTGTAATACAAAGCTTCACCTACTCCGCTAGGAAAGTTATACACGATGTTGTTGTGTTTTGTTTTTTTCTTTTTTTTTTTTTCTTTCTTTCTTTCTTTACCACGTATTTCATCGACATGGGCTCGCCTTGTGCCTAAAACTAAGAAAATGAGGTAAGGAAATTGAGTTTATTTGTCACTACATATATACGGTTTAAGATGTTAAACAGGATTGTCTTATTCCTGACGTTGTTTTGACTCTCTAAACTGCTTGAGTTGAGTTGCACGTGTACAAGTCTAACAAAATTCGGATAAAACGATGAGATTACGAATAGCATTACCAGAAAGAAAAAAAATAATAATAATGCTATACAACCAGAATATATAACCAAAAAATATAACTAGAATGATGTGGCTGAGTTGTAGGCCTATCACTTTAAAACAAAGAATCCACCAAGATGTATTTTAATTACAAAACTGTCACTGCCACATCATTTTGGTTCAAAATTCTGTACAAAAATTCTAAAAGAATAGCATTTTTCTAAAAAAAAAAAAAAAGAGAGAGAAGAAAATCAGTTGTCTCGAACCTGTAAGAAGCTGGGTTTTTAGGCCAAAACTGGGAGTTAATAGCAGAAGGTGGCCAAATCTTATGGAACAAATGATCAACCCAGCCTTTCTTGCCTTCTATCTCTTTTTGCAGCTGTGTTCCATAACCTTCCACACCTGCTGACCCTGGAGTCTTAGCATAAACCTCTTTCTCTTCTTGTGGTAGCTCAAAGAACTCTTTTCCAACGTTCTGCAATTTGCTTATGACCTCACCTGGAATGTCATGGCTCACAATCTGGAACAGACCCCATTTGCGACTGGCATTAGCAATCGACCCCACAAGCTTTTCCTCATCTGGGTTCGAGAAATCAATGACTGGGAACTCTAGGCCACAACCATTGAATGTTGTCGTTCCAGGTTGTTCATTTTGTGGCCTAATGAATTCGGATGGTATGGTTTCTGTGGACACAGATGCAATGGCTTGCACCCTCTGTAGATCCATCATGTGTAATCTCTCTCTCTCTCTCTCTCTCTCTCTCTCTCTCTCTCTCTCGGAAATTTGAATCACCTTTTAATGCCTGTTTTTAGAAATGTGCTATACAGGTCACTGACTATGAAAGGAGAAGAGAGAAAAGTGCAGACTTAGGCGCAAGAAGTGGAAAGTTTCTGTGGTCATTAAGAAGTCGTAATTTGCACCGAATACACCTTATATATATAGCTTCGTCCCATATCTATTATTTGGTATAATTAGGTGTTAATGCCCTCCCTTCTTTTAAAAGGACGGCTGTGAGGACCAAGGTTTGGACTTGGATCCCCACATTAAGGATAAGCATCTCTCTTTCTGGGATGCCAATTTGACCAGAAAAAGCGGGTCCCGATCCGCCCCAACTCTGGTAAAAGGGGTGTGGGATTTAATGAAAGCTTTAGGAGCATATTATGAGAGAAATAACAAAACTCGAAGTAGGTATGTGTGATGGGGTATGATAAAAAAAACCAAATCCGACCTCGACCTGATTATATGTATCAAAATAACTAGAATACACTTATCATGTTAGAATGATACATAAATACCACTTAGAATGTATAGACGGGAGTGTAATAAAAAAGTCAGGGAAAGGTTATGAGGGAAAGAACAAAACCCGAAGTGGGGTATGCCACGAGTGTGACAGAAAGAACAAAACCCGAGCTCGACCTGATTATGTATCAAAATAACTAGAATACCCTTGTTATGCTATAGTCTACCATTTGTTATGTGAATTAATTGTTATTTTTAAAAAATATGTAAAATTAGGGAAATATTATCTATGTGGCAGACAATAATAACAAATTTGAGAATTAACTCGACCTGAACAGATTTGAATATAAACAGATATGAGATCGTAAGATTAAACACGTAATAGATATGAGATGAAGTCTAACGGATGTTTTTCTTATTAGGGTCAATATAGGGTCTAGGCAAACTTGTTTCATACCCGCCCCGTTGCCATCCCTACTCTCTTTCTCTCTCTCTTCATAACCCCGTTGGTCCATTTAAAAGGCGAACTCAATCCTAATTGGAGACTTCACTAACGAAGATAGTTGAATTCGCATGAGAGAATTGATCAGATGAGACAGAGCAAGGGGTCCAAAGCTCATTTCGCAAAGCAAATATTGTTGAAAACGATCTGCATTCTTCTGTAAGTTGTAAGGAAATGAAAAGGTTGCTACTTCAAAGATTAAACATTGCTTTTTCTATTTCTTTTTGTCACCCAAAATCAAACTTGAAAGTTGTTTTCAACAGCATACTGTAATTCAAGAAAGAAGCCAAAACCTCAAACTTGGTTTAATAGACTTTCTTGTAGTTTCTTCCCTGGTGATTAGTTGTGTGGTTGCATTTGGTTTCATTTTCGAAAACTATTTTCTGTTCTCGAAAATAAAAAATAAAAAATTGATATAGATAATTTGTTGGGAAAACATTTCCGAGAACTTCAAGTAAATAGTTTTGGAGCTAATTATACTTTGCAACCTTATATTTTATACTAAATCCACTTCTGAACCTTCATTTTTATTTGTAACAATCAAGCTTTTATATTTTTAATTTATTGTAATATCAACTTTCTACTAATTTCTATCAGAAAATTAGACAAAAGATTCACATGTAACAAGCGTGTAAACTTTTTCAAAGTGCAAATATATAAAATTTTGTAGTTTTCTTAATAATCTACTATAAACTCCTCTCAAATCACTCCAAAATCATGAGTGTAATTAACTTTATAATGTATACAACGTAATAAGGCTTCATATAAAAGCTCTTAATTCAACTTATGTGCCAAATGCTATAAACTCCTCTCAAATCACTCCAAAATTATGAGTGTAATCAACTTTATAATGTATACAATTTTAAGCACCCCATTTTTACCCACTCAGCAATCTTCGGCCCGACCAGATCCAGTTTCGAACATCATAACACATTCGAGCCCAAACTAGCTCTTTCAAACTCTAATCCAGTCAATTGGTCACTTTACAAATTCACAAGGCCCGATTGAAGCTAAAAAGACTCTATTGTCCTTAGGCGCTCCAGGTGGCTTTTCGAGACCAGACGGTCAAGGGAACCACCACCATCTAGGTAGCTTTCCAAGATCGGGCGGTCTTAGGAACCAAGGTCATCCAGGTAGCTTCTCGAGATCGAGCAATCTCGAGAACTAACACCTTATCAAATTCCAAATGGTTTATTTCTGACGCTTGCTAGCCCGCCAATGTAAAATGTCCGTTATCCGGTAACTCTCCGAGACTAAGCGATCTCGGGGACCAACACCACCCTATAGGTAGCTTTTTGAGACCAGGAGATCTTAGGAACCAACACTACCCTACAGGTAGCTCTCTGAGACCAGGCGGTCTCAGGGACCAACACTGCACAGGTAGCTTTTAGAGACCGGGCAGTCTCGAGAACCAACACCTAGATCAACACTGGCGCCTACTAGCTCGACTTAGTGAAAAATGACCAAACTTACCACATGGGCCTCCAAGCACGTCTTTGAGAAAGTTCAAAATCCCTCAAGATGGTAAGTCTACCCTTCCAAAATATCCTTAGACAATTAGGTGTACTTAATATGTCATCCTATCCAATTCCAATTTCATTTCGGTCAACTCCGGTCAAAATGACCATTTTGCTCCTAGGCATACCAACACAACACAACTCCCTCCAGATGGTGAGTACACCCTCCAGGAATGTCCCCAAATAGTTCGGTATACTTAATATGCCATTCCAATCCATCCTGACTTTTTTCGACCAATTCTAGTCAAAATAATCATTTTACCCCTGGTGGCCCAAGTGCACCTCAAAACCACACCGACTCTGGGTATCAAACCGACATACCCTATTATATGCCCATGTCCAATCCAAGGTGAGTCTCGTGACTTCAAACATTTCCAAGTCAAAGAAAGTTCTTGAGACGCTCCGTTAGGGTTGTCTTTTCTCTCGATTCTCTAATTATAATGCACTGGCAAATGACTTGAGAAATGTGTAAATTAGGAAATTCTCAGAAACTCGTCCATGGGTCTTCCATCGATATGGCTAGATTGAACAGATCATTTCCCGAAGCCCCCGATCGTAAGCCCTGGAAGTTACCACCTTCATAAACCCCTAGAGCGTCTTACAAACGCTCAGCTAGGGTTGTCCTTTCCTGTAATTCCCTGATTATGACGTACCGTCAAATGAGTTGAGAAATACATAAATTAGAAAACTCTTGAAAGTATTTCTACAGCACTTTCCATCGGTACGGTCCGATCGGAGAGATCATCCCTCGAAAGCCCTGATTTCATAGCCCAAAGATCGCTACTTTTGAACATCCACAGAGTGTATCACAGACACTCTGAAAAAATGTGTTCTCGTACATGTTTCCCGAGGCGATATCTCACTCTTTCGAACACTTTTAAAGCTCCCTGAAAGTTCCCGATTCTTGAGAAACAACAAAAGAACATCATGAACGTGAATAGTACTGGCGCATGTACAGCTCCCAGCAGATTGCCTATAAATACCAAACCTCCCCCCATGAATATTTAGAGCTAAAAATAATGGTGAAGCCCTGCTAAAACACTTCTAAAACCTCAAGAAATCCTAAATACTCCACCTCTTTCAACCTTCCAAGCATCTAAGCTAGATTCCACCCACCTTAAACCTATACATCTCATCCCTAAAGCCTCTAAGCAACCTTGAAGGCCATTTCTAGCCCACTTCAAGGCCATCAAAGACCCTTCAAATCTATAGCAAGGCACTCCATTAAAACTTGAAAAAGTTGTGAAGACAAGATAATATTTCAATTTACATTTTGCTACTTCCCACTCTACTCTTCTCTCTCCTAGCCTACTTAGGCTATTATCTATTTTCAACCACCATCTTATATCCTCTCTTTCTTGCATGCTTGGAACAATAGAGCTCATAGGTCATGCCAAGAGGAAAGCTTGTGGGAGGCATTGTATATGGGGTTTCTCACAAGTCTACTTTGAGATGGTGTGGGCTTGGAGCACCTTGTAATATGGTGTGGCTTTTTAGCCTTGTACGGTTTCATGACCCCCTTGTATATGGTTGTTATACTCATGTATTGCATACTTGGCTCCATTTTTCATGTTCAAAGCTATTTTTCAAACCCCTTAGCATTTCTAATCTCTACACATTTTGTAAAATCCATATTATAGTGTTTTTTCTAAAAAAAAATGGCCCTAAGAGTTAGTTTCTTGAAACCTAGTTTGAAACTTTAGATTTCTATATCCTAGGGAGCCTTCATTAAGCCCATTGACTTCATTTTGCATTATTGCATTTTACTATCTTTAAATTGCATTAAAATGGTTTTCAAACCTTATATTTCACTTTGATTTTTCAAGTTTTGCTCTCTTGAGTTTTGTGGTTGAAATGATCCTCATGCAACCCTCTCTTAAGTGGTTTCCTCATTTATTGACCATAGGAACCCTAGTTCACTATAGTGGTCTTCTACACCTCAAAAGTGGTTTTCAAAACAACCCTCTCCAAGAGAGTTTTCAAAAATTCATTCTCTTTGTTTTGCGTAAAAAACGGTTTTCTAAAACCACCATTACACGTTGATTTTCAAAAGTTTTGCTCTGTTTAAGTTAGTGGTTATAATGGTCCCAATGAAACCCTCATTGGAATGGTTTCCAAATATCAACCATACAAACCATACACTTGATTAGAGCTCATTTTCGTGCATTGATCTTTTTAAAAATTCATGTAACTCTTTAGAGTTGATTCCCAAATCCTTTACAAAACCTCATGGTTTTTAAAACCCCCTTTCAAAATTCAAGCATTAAACCACCTTTCCAAAACCACTAGATTCAAACCCTAGTTCAAAACCACTTTTCAAAACCACCTTCAAGCCCTAGGTTAACTTGACCCTAGTTGTCTTAGCTTAGGTTAACCTAACCTTAGTTAGTTAACCCTAGGTCAACCAAACCTTAGTTAGTTAAACCTAGGTCCCCTTAACCCTAGAATAACCTAACCTTAGTTAGTTAACCCTAGCTTAATCCACCCCTAGGTTAGCCTAACTCTAGTTGATTAACCCTAGGTCAATCCAATCCTAGTTCAACCTAACCTAAGTTAGTTAACCTTAGGTCATCCCAACCATAGTTTAAAGGTTTCAAACACTCCAATTCCAAACTTCTTTCAAACCCTTTTCCAATTACAAAAATCATTTGCATGGCATGCATTTAAAAAAATCCTACTCTCTTGAGTTTTCAAAAATCAATTCAAAAATCTTTTCTAATTCTTCCATACCCTATTCCAAAATGTTTTCAAGAATTCTCTTAAATTTATTTTGACAAAAATGGCTAGACGCTTACAATTTTTACAAGTTATATTAAAAGTGATTTCAAAACTCATAACTCTAAGGTGATCTTAACCCTCTCATGGTTACAGTTTCTTTAGGGAAAATGATACATCAAGTGTGACGTTCTAAGGTCCATATAGGGTGTCGAACCCTAAATGCTTTTCAAAAGTCTTTTTCAAACATCACATTTTTTAAGCAACCCTAATCCTTCTATGGTTAGGATTGTTAAAGTGTAAATGAGATATTCAAGAAGGATTCTATAACCCCAAAGTTTTAAAAACCAAAAGGAAGTCTCTAGCCCCTTTTCCAAACATGTTTTCAAAACTCACAGCCTTAGAAGAGTTTAGTTCTTCAATAACTAACCTCTTAAGGGTGATGAAACATTAAACATACCTTTTATAAGGTATTCAAAAACTAATTTCAAAGGCTTTTCGAAGACAAGTTCATAAGAGCCATTTCTAATCCAAACTCTACCTCCAAAGATTTCAAAACAAGACTTCAAAACATTTTTAAAACTCCCTTGAGTTGTTTCAAAATATTTTCAAAACTCCCTTGAGTTATTTCAAAATCTTTTCAAAACTCCCTTGAGTTGTTTCAAAGCACTTCTAAAACTCCCTTGAATTGTTTCAAAAACATTTCAAAACTCTATTGAGTTAATTTTAAAAACATTTAAAATCATCTTCAAACCCGATTTCAAAAACACTTCAAACATCCCAAGTCCTATTTTAAATGCATTTTTCCAAACTCTCAAGTTTTCTTTTTCCAAAGGCCTTAAAGTATCTTCAAAACTTTTGAAAGACCTCAATGTGTCTTCAAAGTTCCCAAAGGTCCTAATGTGCCGACTTTTCAAAACTACACTCCAATGTATCTTTCCAAATTAAGATTCCAATGTATCGTCCAATGGCCTTAATGCGCCTATTTTCTATCGAGCCTTGGCCCCAGTTACGAATGACCTGATTCTCGTCAAATGAGACATTGGTAACCTTCAAATAGGTGCGGTTATAACTCTATTTTAAGTCAAATCTCCTTTTAAAAAATGTTGTCAAGTCTAAATTATTTTCAAAAACCTTTTTCCAATTCGATCCTTTCAAGTCTCTCAAAAACTTGCATCATTATATCATCTCATCCCAAAAGTAAAGACTAAACCATTTTTTAAAATTCTAAAGTGGATATTAAGTAGATAGTAGTAACCAGTTATTCAATTGAGTGAATCAAGGGTGATTAGATATGTAAATACCAAAAGCACAAAGTAAGGTGATGATCTTAGGATGTCTTTTCTACACGTAGCCAACCTCCGAACCTTCGATCACTGTTTTCATAAGACCAAAATGGGGTTATTTAAAAAAAAAGAAAGGCTTAAATTTTTCCAAAGGTTACTAAACAACCAGTTTTCTTAAAATCCCTCTCAAGAGAAAGTTTTCAAACATTTTTTAAAAACCTAAGTTTAGTCCTCGGATTGCACTTAGTTTTTAGGTGACCTAGCATATCTTTAATTATGTTAGGTGGCGACTCTAAATTTTTTCTAAAAGGCCTTGTTCAAATCAATTTCAAGTTCAAATCTAGTCGCATTCGTCTTTCTAGGAGGATGAGTTCTAACAAGAGAGTACCGCGTGTTTTCCACATTCTCGAGTACGAAAAATCAGAGCACGATAATTGGCGACTCCACTGGGGACACTTAGGGGATTTAGACCATTGTCATATCTCTTCACCCTTCACTCACCCAAAATCTCTAGTTACTTTGTCTAGTTTTATCCACTTTTTAAAATTTTTTTGAGTTTCCAAAAAGTTTTTCAAAAATCCTAAGTTTGTAAAAACAAACATTAATTTTCAAAACAGTTTTCAAACAAATGGTATCACTTACATTCATTACTCTTGCATTGACATCAATTTGCATGCTATCGCATCGCTTTTCATAATCATGCTCATGCATCGCTCTCACGTTGCTTGCATTTATTGTCCATTTTATCTTGTATTGAGTTTTTTTGTTTTTGAAAAATTACTAACTGCTTGCATTTTCTTTTGTAGGTTGACCTTTTGTTCACACTTCGTTTTATGTCATATTAATTGCTATGCATGTGATGAATGAACAAAATAGGATGTATGTTGTTAGGTCCTTTCCTCTATTTTTTAAAAAATCTACACACACTTGGTGCGCTCACTTGCATTTGCATACGTGCATAGTTACCTAGTTACTACCATTTTAGTTAGAAAGGGGAACAGTATATTGACTGTGGGCGGATGTTGTGTTAGTTTCTTAGCCTATGGTCTCTTGATAGTTCCCCCACTAAAACCACCAACCAAAGATGGAGTGCACCCTTTTGGGGGTAGACGCAAAAAGTTTCAAGGTTTAGGAACATAACTTTTTAGAAAATGTTAGTAAACCCCCAACCTCATGCTCATGTAGCACCGCATGCATAGCTGAACCTCTGCTGGATTTAAGACACGCGAGTCAATTTAAAAAACAGAGAGAAAAGGGTGACCACTTTACTTTCCCTTACTTTTTGTCCAGTTTAACTACTTAAGTCCTTGCTATTACACTACTTGTACATTTTCCTTTACTATACAATTGTCATACTACTCATGCATCTCTCAGCATCGTAACTGTTCATGCATCCGCATTCATCTCAAGACAAGAGTTCCCAAAGTAACTAAAGTCATTGCCTCTCCATGCATCTAATTAATCCCCAGAGAATGGCCTAAAGCCGATCTCGTTCTAATCAAGCCAACCAAAACTACTAAGGGTACTAAGTAACCCTAAGAATTCATGGCATGCATCAGGGCCATCTTATAAAGAACGGCCCCAATCCTTATTCGCTCATGAAGACAAGGCTGCCAAGAAGACAGAGAGCAATCTGAAATCAAGGTCTCTCACCAACCTCCATCAAAGAAGGCAAACCCAAAGACTCAAGAGTAGTTTAGGATTTCAAATGTAAAAATATAATAGGCGAAAGTTGTAAGGAAATGTACTTCTGAAAATTTCATATACAAAGGAAATTCACCTCAATAAAGTCATCATTCTTGTTGAATGAATGAATGTACAAATGAACGACTACAGGTATAAGTATAGTATTGCATAACAATGGTAAGGCCCTATCTCCAAATCCTAGGCCAAAATATCATGATTAGTCCCCCTCAAAAGGCAAGAGCATCCCTAAGTCATGCATTGCATAAAAGCTTCCTCAATTCATGAACTAACGTATGATCTTTTTCTTGTTTTCTCCTTATTTCTACCTTCCCCCCATCTCACAAAGGCTAGAAGTTTTAGTGAGGTTTGCTTACATTTCGAGTCATCATTGCTCCTAAAAGGGGAAAGAGAGGAGCACAAGTACCTTTTATACCCCGAGAACCAATTCTTACCTAGCACCGAGCAGCACAAATGGCCAGCGAGGCCAATACTGCTGACTAACAGAACAGCCTAGTAACACGAGAAGAAGTGAATAAGATAAAAACAAAGATATATAAGATGTTTAAACTCACACAAATGATGGCCTTCAAGGGATCCACTGTGGATCCTTCAACTTTAACATCTCTCCCTAAAAAAACTAAGACTATCCTGCACAAGGTCACCCTGTGTACCGATAATATAGGTAAGAGCAAGAAAATCCCTAAAGTGGTGCACGTCAAGGAAAAGGAAGAAAATAACCCTGAAACCATCCTACTGGCTGCTACACAGAAAAAATAAAGCCAAGATCCCCTCAATCTAAAGATACAAGGTTTGGAGGAGTTCCTGCATAGCTTACAAGGCCATAATACCATCATTGGGATGTCTTATGACGAGTTGTGCTTCTTCCCTGATCATTTGAGGCTACCTAAATTCAAGATGCCTGATTTCTAGATGTATGATGGAAATGGAGATCCTGTGGTTCATCTGAGATTTTATGCGGGTGCACTAAGTGGTCATGGGAATGACCCCAAGCTTTTGATGCAGCTATTTCAGCATAGCCTGTATGGGTCTGCCTTGCAATGGTTTGCTTGCTTGGACCTAAGGAAGATAACAACCTAGAATGAGCTGGTCATGGCCTTTCGATCACAATACCGGCACAACAGTGACCTTACCTTAGATAGATGTGCCCTGATGATGATGACTCGAGGGAAAAATGAGAGTTTCAAAAGCCACGCTCTAAGTTGGAGAGAATCAACCGCTCAAGTCAATCCCCGCTGATGGAGAAAGAATATGTGCAGATATTTGTGAATACCTTCCAGGGCCTATATTACAAACGCTTGTGCCTAAGCATTAGGAAAAGTTTCTCTGAATTAATAATTCAAGGGGAGATGATTGAGAACGGATTAAAAACTAGTAGGATCACAGACCCTTACTTCAATGTGGGTGAAGGCTTCTCAATTGTGGTAAAGAGAATAACAACCACTCGAGGTACCGGTAAGAAAAAGGGAGAAGTATTCGTTATCTTACTAACTCAGCAATAGCAATACTACCCACAATATCAAGCTCGATCGCAACCACCTGCTCTTATTGTCAACATCCTTGTCATCAGTGTCCAAACACCTACTCTTGGACCCATCGCAACCCAACGATATTTCAACCCCAATAGAAATAATATGTGGAATCGAGAATTCACTCACTTGGCATGCACTCAAACATAGGCCTACCGTGAGCTCTTTAAAGCCAAACACTTGAATCACGTGCCCCTGCGGCCTCTGCCGAGCCTACTACCTTCGACTTTCAATCCAGCCCTCACTTGCGAATACCACTCTAGAGGGTAGGGGCATGACACGGAGTCCTGTTTCTCTCTGAAGCACAAGATCTAAGATCTCATCAACAATAAGGTCATCAACACTCAAGAAGCAAAGCTTGCCCCTGCACTTAATATTATAACCAATCCCCTACTGGACCATGCCGTCAACATAATTACGGAAGGGGAAGCGGATCCAGATGAAATCATAGCCACAAAATACTTCTAAGGAGAATCATAAACTTGGGAAGAAATCGATTGGGAAAAAGAGCCACCGTCGTGCCCTATTTATCTTTATAACTCAAATGGGGAACAAGATCCCCTTGGCTGGCCAATTGAAGAACCTATAGAGGACACCCCCATAGGTACTGTGGTTACTGATGGTTGGAGAGATGAATTCTTGCACCCTAAATATGTCGTAGTCGAGCACCACCTAGCAGAAAACCTTTTCAATTATGAGGACATGGGTTGGGGTCTCAGAGAACTGAAAGTACCTATAGCGCCATTTGAATTCAAGGAAGGTGATATAGCTAGTCTATTCGCTGAAATTAATCAAGAGGAAGCTGAAAAGGAGAAAGCCAAAGAAAAACAACTGCAAGTCCTGGGAAGAAGCATAGGCGCGGAACACAAGAAAGCAATAGAGTATGAACAAGGAAAGACTAACCAATAGGAAGAGAACTATCAAGGTTCCCAAGACCTGATAGATAACCCAAATGCCCAAACTGGAAGGGAAGAAGGAAAAGGAGACATCTACAAATACACTATGATCGCCCACCTCTATTACTTAGCAATCAACGCTTCAATTCATCCAACACAGCCCAACGAAGAAATTGGAGAATGGAGCATGGAAGAGGTAGGCGTAGTCCCAAAACTAGCTAAAAGGGATAGCCACCAAAAGGTTGTTCTTTTTTCGAACTCTACTTTTACTTTTTGTTAATTCTGCTTTAAAAATCAAGAGCCTAGCATGTATATAAAACCCTTGAAATGAAAAAAAAAATTCGAAGTTTATGATTATCACCATCTGCTATGAATGTCTTTTTTTATAAGTTTCTCTTTTTCTTATGCTTTGACTTGAAGAGGGGATAGTACGCACATCCTCACCAATAGGGACAATTTTTGATCCAAAGAGAGGAAACAATGAAGAAATACGGGAAAGAATGGATCATAGAAAAGGGCAGCACCCGAAAGATGCCATGACAAAGCAACCGGCAGTTAAACCCTCAAAAGGAAGAGAATCCATCATTTCAAATTCCTTAAACAACAAAGCAGTTCATTTGATCAACCCACTTAAGCCACAAGTAGTTTTTATTCGAACACCCGAATCGTGAACCACCCCCCACACTGGGGCAAGCACGGGTAGGGGAACATTTGAACTAGCATTCACCTGTCTTAAAGGATGTTGTTAAAATTCTATAATTAAACTTCATAGACTAAGCAATCTTGTTTGAAAAGAAGAGAGGCCATCTATTCTTCTACCATACAGCAAAAAGTACTCCATTGAAAAGTCCATTCGAACCAACCTCATTCCTTCAACAAACTCAACCTAGTGATCACCACCCACAATGAGTCAAAACAAAGCCAAGGAAAGACGAGCAAGAAGAAGGAAATACGAACCAGAAGTATTCCAAAAATAAGACATGAAGTGGAAGAAAGCCTTATTACATTCAAGGAAGGGAAAAACAATGCGATACCCCAAAAAAACACCCATTTCAAAAAAAAAAAAAAAAAACAATGACCCTTAAGGCAACATGAGAAACCAGTAAGGGCTTTGAAAATAACAATACTGGGGCAAAGAACAGAGAAATGATGAGTCCAAGACGTGGCAAAAGTTTGTAAAGGAGCAAAGCAGACACCCAAAAGAAAGACAAACAGAAAAGGAAGAAAAGGCAAGAAAAAGTCCAAAGGAGAAAATAAAGATAGAAAACCTAACAAGAGTGATCACGGGTCAATAACAAACTCAAAAAAAGTGAAACACCTTGGGCCTTTAACACTCTTTTATTAAAAAACCACCCTCATAACCTATAACCACATTACAACCCGAAATTAAGTCCCCTCGGATCAGGGAAGATTGCTTAGTCTAAACAAGTTCAAAAAGAAAATTGCAACATCTAAAAAAGAAAGGTGAATAAAATGGCAAAAGCCAACTCAAGATGGTTCTGCTTCATGTAACCCCCACTGGAGATAGGAAAGTTATTTGAGTCTGTGCACCCTTAATTTTTTATAAACTCGAGCTTAGCCTACATTACAGTCCAAAGTAAAGCTTTCTCGAATTGGGGATAGAAATTGCCCGCTTCTTTGCTAAAGGCTAATTCAGTTGTCGCCTAGAGAGTTCACCAGTCCAAATATGAAATCCCCAAAAGTGGCTAGACACTTACTATTTTAAAAAGCTATTCCAAAAGTAATTTCAAAACTCATAACTCTAAGGTGATCTTAACCTTCTCATGGCTAAGGTTTCCTTAGAGAAAGTGACATATCAAGTGTGACCTTCTAAGGACCATATAGGGTGCCAAACCCTAAATGCTTTTGAAAAACCTTTTTCAAAAGTCTTTTTCAAATATCATATTCTGGAAGCAACTCTAATACTTCCATAGTTATGATTGTTCAAGTGTAAGTGAGATATCCAAGAAGGGTTCTATAACCCTAAAGTTTTAAAAACCAAAGGGAAGTCTCTAGCTCATTTTCCAAACATGTTTTTAAAACTCACAGCCCTAAAGGAGTGTAGTTCTTCAATAACTAACCTCTTAAAGGTAATGAAACATTAAACATACATTTCATAAGGTATTCAAAAACTAATTTCAGAAGCTTTTCAAAGACAAGTTCACAAGTGCATTTCCAATCCAAACTCTACCTCCAGAGATTTTAAAAGAAGACTTCAAAACATTTTCAAAATTCCCTTGAGTTGTTTCAAAATATTTCCAAAACTCCCTTGAGTTGTTTTAAAAATATTTTAAAACTCTCTTGGGTTAATTTAAAAAATATTTAAAATTATTTTCAAACCTGATTTTAAAAACACTTAAAACATTCCAAATCCTATTTTAAAAGCATTTTTCTAAACTCTTAACTTCTCTTTTTCCAAAGACCTTAAAATGTCTTCAAAATTTTTCAAAGACCTCAATGCGTCTTCAAAGTTCCCAAAGGCTCTAATGTACCTACTTTTCAAAACTAGACCCCAATGTGTCTTTCCAAATTAAGACCCCAATATATCTTCCAATGGCCTCAATGTGCCTATTTTCTATCGGGTCTTGACCAGAACTACGAATGACCTTATTCTTGCCAAATAAGATATGTAGGCAACCTTCAAATATGTGCGATCATAACTCTATTTTAAGTCAAATCCCCTTTTTAAAAATGATGTCAAGTCTAAATTATTTTCAAAAACCTTTTTCAAATTCGATCCTTTCAAGTCTCTCAAAACTTGCATCATTACATCATCTCATCCCAAAAGTGATGACCAAACCATTTTTCAAAATTCTGAAGTGGATATTAAGTGAATATTAGTAACCGGTTATTCAAGTGAGTGAACCAAGAGCAATTAGATATGTAAATACCGAAAGGGCGGGGTAGGGTGATAATATTAGGATATCTTCCCTACATATAACCAACCTCTGAACATATAATCACTATTTTCATAAGACTAAAATGGGGTTATTTTCAAAAAAATGCTTAAATTCTTCCAAAGGTTGCTAAACAACCCGTTCTCTTAAAATCCCTCTCAAGAGGAAGTTTTCAAACATTTTTCAAAAACCTAAGCTTAGTCCTCGGATTGCACTTAGTTTTTAGGTGACTTAGTACATCTTTAATTATTTTAGGTGGCGATGCCAAATATTTTTTCAAAAGCCTTGCTCAAATCAATTTTAAGTTCAAATCTAGTCATACTAGTCCTTCTACAAAAATGAGTTCTAACGAGAGAGTACTGCATATTTCTCACATTCTCGAGTGCGAATAATTGCAGTGCGACAACAATGTAATAAGGCTTTATATAAAAGCTCTCAATTCAGCTCATGTACCAAATGCACAAACTTTTGGGTGAGAAATTAGCTGAATTTACATATTTGCTTCCTTGAAAAAGGTCATGTACTTGTCACATGCGAGTTTTTAATTTATTTCTCAATCATAAGGTAAAAAGTTGACATTGCAACAAAAAAAAATGTAAGGACTTAATTGCTACAAATAAAAATAAAAGTTATAAAATAAAAATTATTATAAAGTGCAGAAGTGCAAAGGGTAATTAACCCGTAGTTTTGAAAACAACCCTCTTTAGTAAACAGTTTAAAAATGATGGTGTTTTCAGAATTTGCAGTGTTTTGTTTTAGAAAACACAAAATCCAAAATGCAAATTGTAAAAAACAACTCCACACAGATGTTCCAAAGTGCTCCATGGACTCTGTTCTGATGCTTCAATTGCAAATATGTCATTCCCCTCAGAGATTCCTAAGCCCCGTTTGGGATGGCTTTTGCTTATTCATACTTGAATCTTGACAACTGATTACAAAGATAAGTGTTTATATTCACAACTAGTTTAGTGTTTTGATCAATGTCATTAGAAAATGCTATTATACTAGGGATTTGTGAATTGATACACATGCTCTTAAACATGATATATTTTCTCTACAAAAAGGTGAATTTACTGATCCAAAATAATCTCAATTTTTTTTTTCCTATTTATTTACTTATAGGTTAACTAAGGAGAAAAAGTAATCACATAAAATAACAAAAATTTAAGCTGAGTAGAGTTTTAGCATGACAAAATATATATTAAAACACACTACTAAAAAAAGGGGTATTTGCGACGCACTTTTTTTGCCACGGCTCCACGCCGTCGCAAATACAGTCATTTGCAACAGCATTGTCGCCGTCGAAAAAATGCTTATTTGTGACGACCTATTTGCGACGGCACCCAATCCCGTCGCAAAAACTAAATTGAAATGACGTTGTTTTGAAAATCAAATGCAACCCCCCCTTTACGAGACGCTACATACGCGACGGCAAGGATGCCGACGCAAAAATTGTTACAAACGACGTCGTTTGAAGTGTAAACGACGTAACTTTAATTCCCAAATTTATTTCCCCCCTTTCCTCTTTATTTCCCCTCTAAGGCAAAGTATCCTCACCGAATGCATCTCGATCTCTCTCTGGTTCTCTCGCTGTAACCCATCTCTAATTAAGTAAGCTTCGATCTCTCTCTGGTTCTCTCGCTCTCTCTAGTTCTGTTGCTCTCTGTGGTTCTCTCTCTCACCGTCTGATTCTCTTTCTCACCAACTCCATTGTAGGCATCGAACGGATGCCTGGTCGACCTAAATCCCTCAAAGGCTTTGGATATCCTCACCGACCCATCTTTGATCTGGCTTCGGACTTCCTGTTCAGCCCTAACCCATCGCTGATTTGGTAAGATTCAATCTCTCTCACTGGTTCTCTCTCTCTGCGGTTCTCTCTCTCATCATCTGGTTCTCTACCTCACCGACTGGCTCGCTGTCTCCCTGACCTCGTTGTAGGCATCGACCGGAATCCCTCATCGTCTGAAATCCCTCGCTGATCGGAATCTATGACCAACGACCAGGTTAGTATTTTCACTCTACATTTTTCATTGATTGCAGTTTGTTTTGTCGGTCAATGATCTTCATGTTTCTACTGTCAATGATTTTCATATAAATCTATGATGTGGAACTGGAGTGCCTATGCTAACGGAGGTTATTTTGTTGCTGTTGTTTTATTCGATTTTATTCTGTGAAATTGGAGTGCCTAAGCATATTTTTTGTTTTATTCTGTTTTTTCCTTTTGCGATTCTGTTAGTTGGCTTAGCAATCATAAAACTAAGGTGGTCAAATATCAACAGGAAGGACGAACACAGTGTCAAGGACATGCTTGAATATATTTTCTAGATGCAAATATATGTGATACATGATAGTTGTTTGTTGTTTGATCGAAGGCACTGTGAAAATGGGCAGAACTATAAATGTTTTCTTTTGGTGGGGGAGTGAGGGCAAGGGCCATCAACTAATGCAGACACAAACTAGATTGGATCTAATACTTAGAATAAAAATTTCAAGGCAAGGGCCAACAACCCATGCATACACAAAGTAGAATGGATTCAAATACTTCGAATACAATAAGGAAAATAGAATATTGCGATAAAAATTTAGAAAAAATAGAAATAATGTAATAACTCAATATTGTTTATTGGTGGAATCTAAAATTAAAGGTAGCTTCCTTTGTATATATGCATTATAGCAAATAAATTCAGGACTATCCCTGCTTAATATACCAATGCTAATATTTATGATGAACCCATGAAATGGAACTTTATGAAATGCTCTGGTACTAGATTAAGCACTACAGGAAAAATTTCCTCGTGAATAATTTTCAAATAAAAATGCAATGGAGGAGTGAATAGTTATTATCAATTATGGATAAGGATTCTAATCTTAATGAGAAGAATGGACTTTATCTACTAAAAATCTGAAAAACATAAGCCTAAACTATTAAATTTTTGGAAAAGATTATGTCTCATGGAATTGATTAAGAAAAAATTTTGTGCTAAATTTAAAAGGTTAATTTCCATATAAAAAAAACTTTATGCTTGGATATAAAAGAAAGGGAACTTTGAACTTTTTTTTTTTTTTTTGGGAGGGGCAACTTATTACTGTCGAAACAAAATCATCATAATCACCATTTTAGTAATTAAAGAAATCTTAAAACTTAGAGGGGGTCCATGGCCCTTGCTAGCCGGCCTTTAATTTGCTCCTAACTGTGACATTACAAGGGGCCATATATGCCCTTCAAGTATTTTCTTCTTTTTTCATGTCAATCAAGTTGATTAAAATCATAGCCAATGTAATTCATTGACACGTAACTAAAAACATTCCAAGTTTAAATGGATTAAGTCTAGAGTTACTCTGACTTTCTGTTACTCGGACTTTTTAAAATACATGAAATACTCGTGTCGGAAACTCAGCAACTGGAATTCAACACTTGAGTAAGGTTATGGGTATGTACATGGGTCCATGTATTTTTGGATATTAACCTAACAAAAGTATTTAGAAGTTTCATTGTACCATATAAATATTCCTGAAACTCTTATAGTATGCATGAAATACATAGCAACATTTTCTTTTAATAACATACCTTGAATTTCTCTCTTTTCGAGATGAAAGAATGTTTTAAGGAAGTGTTGTTGTTTATTTCACCCTTGTATGAAATCATTAATGTATTTTGATTAACTCATGCATGCATGAGTTAACTGAAATATATGCATATAACCTTAGACCCGTTCAAGAATCCTCATCTGAGTTTGTGAATTCAACTGTGATGAGACGGTTCTTGAATTGTCCAGTTTGGGACAGTTTGGGAATGCATAAATCTATGTGGCAGTCAGTAGTTCACCATTTTAAATTGATCTTCTTTGATGGAGATTCTGTGTGGCAAACTCTGTGTTCTCTGGGTACATACGTGATGCGGTGTAGAGCAATATACTTTGTCTACGTCGTGTACTTGGAGAACTGTAAGGAGATGCTGCCAAATTTTCCTTAAAGGCGGACAAAGCGGTTTGAGCTACTTTATGCAATATAGATTATGCATTCCTAAATGGGATAAGACCACCTACCTGTTAGAGAGGAGTTGGATTGATAGGCTTCACATTACATGAACATGTATGCTTGATATTTGATCTACAGTGGCTAAATAATTTTTATGTGGACATGTACAGAAAGATGGACAGGACTTGGATTGATTCTGGTGATAGGCTTTCGAGGGAATATGTGGATAGAATTGACCAATTTCTTAAGTTTGCGTACACTGGTAAGGGTACAGATTCAGTGATTCACTGTCCTTGTAGGCAGTGTGCGAATCGCTATTCATTTTCACGAGACATTTGTTGCGCCCCGTTTTTTTAGGGTCCAATGTCCTTTCGGTTCGAAGACCCTAAAGCACGGAACTCTGTCACTAGAACTCGTCCTCCTAGAAGGACAAGTGCGACTAGGTTTGAAGATTGATTTGACTAAAAGCTTTTTAGAAAAATAGGAGCCGCCACCTAACTTGATAAAGGTGAGTTAGGGCACCTTAAACTAAGCATTAATCCGAAGATTAAACTTAGAGTTTTTTAAAAGGTTTTTTTTTTTTAAAACTCTCTCAAGAGAGGGTTTTTAAGAAAATAGATTATTTGGCAACCTTTGGAAATGTTTAAGCCCTTTTTGAAATAACTCCATTTTGGTCTTTCGAGAATAAAAATCTAAGGTTCGGGGGTTGGTTACATGTAGGGAAGATATCCTAAGATCATCACCCTACCCCGCCCTTTCGGTACCTTCATGTCTAATCACCCTTGGTTCACTCACTAGAATAACCGGTTACCATTGTCCACTTAATATCCACTTTAGAACTTTGAAAAAGGGATTTAGTCATCACTTTTTGGATGAATGATGCATGATGCAAGTTTTGGAAGAAGTTTGAAAATAATAGAGGTTTTGAAAGAGTTTGGAATAGAAACTTTGAATTGATTGAAATTTTTAAAAAAGGGATTAGGGTTGAAATAAAAGTTATGACCGTACTATTTTAGGTTGCCTACGTATCTCATTTGGCTAGAATCAGGTCATTCGTAGTTCGGGCAAGAGCCCGATGAAAAATAGGCGCATTAGGGCCTTTGGAAGGTTTAAAGACACTTAAGGGTCTTTGAAAGTTTAAGACACTTTGAGGTCTTTGGAAAAGTTTAAGACACTTTGAGGTCTTTGGAAGTTGAAAACTCTTTATGGTCTTGGAAGTTTTGACTTGAAATTGGATGGTGGAGTGTTTTGAAAATGTTTTTGGATCAACTTAAGGGAGTTTTGGAAAAATGCTTTGGCACGTCTTAAGAGAGCTCGGAAGTGTTTTTGAAGCCTTATTTTGAAAACTTTGGAGGCATTTTTTTGATGAATTGATTTTTGAAAGTAGTTTTTGGAAAGGAATAAGGGTTTGAAATCCTAATATGGACAACCTTGGAGATTGTTCTTGATTTATCACTTCTCCTTGGAATCCCTAGCCATGAGAGGGCTAGGGACACCTTAGGTTTGTGACTCTTTGAAAACATTTTTAGAAAGGTCTTGAAGAGGGAATGTAAGAACATTTGAAGGGTTTATGGAGTTGATTTTTGAAATCAAAAGAGTAGGAGGTTTTGGAAAAAAAATAGTTTGAAGATTTGAAAGATCATTTAGAAAATGGTTTAAGAGTTGGAACCTTGAAGTGTACCAACCTAGGTTGAGTTTGCCTAGCGTTAGGGGTAACCTAAAGTTAACTAACTAGGGTTAGGTCAACCTAGGGTTAAGAGGACCTATGGTTAACTAACTCAAGTTAGGTTAACCTAAGGTTAAAATGACTTAGGGTTAACAAACTAGGGTAGGGTTAACCTAAGGTGAGTGAACTAGGGTCAAGTTATTCTAGGGTCAAGTTAACCTAGAGTCGGTCAACTAGGGTCAAGTCAACCTAGGGTCAAGTTAACCTAGGGTCAAGTTATCCTAGGGTTGAGTTAACCTAGGGTGAAGTTAACCTAGGGTCAAGTTATCCTAGGGTCGAGTTAACCTAGAGTTGGATTGGAAGTTGGCCTTGAAAATTGGTTTAATGCATTTTTTGAGGGAGTTTTGGAAAACATAACATGTTATACAATGGATTTTGATAGGCCATCTCTTTGAAGATCATTTCCATGAAAATTTTGACTCTAGTCAAAAGTAGGGTTTGTATGGTTGGTGATTGGAGACCATTCCAAGGAAGATTTCCTCATGGCCATTATAACCACTATCTTGACAAAAATACAAGGGTTCAAAAATCAACATAATTATGGTAATTTTTAGAACATCATTTTTATGCAAAGATAAAGAGAATGCATTTTTGAAATCATCTTTGGGGAAGGATTTTGAAAACCATTTTTTAAGGGAACCATTCCATCAAGAGAGAGTTCTTATGGCCAATAAAAAGGGAGACCACTCAAGAGAGGGTTCCATGGGGCTATTCCAACCCCTAAACTTGAGAGAATGGAAATCATAAAAATCAAAGGATTTGAACATCATTCTTAGGCGATCATAAGGAGAAAAGGGGACCATTCTAACAATTTAGGGGTCCTATGGCCAATTTAAAGGGAGACCACTCAAGAGAAGGTTCCATGGGGCCATTTTAACCCTAAATTTGAGAGGATGGAAACCTTGAAAATTAGGGAGTTTGAAAGCAACCTTTGTGCAAGTCGACATGTAATGATGCAAAAGTGTGAATTAAGGGGTAATGAGGGATTTTCTAAGGCATGACTCCTAAAGTCTCATCCTAAACTTCAAGGGGCCAACTCTTGGAACAATTTTTAAAGGACATGTAGAACTTGAAAATGTCATAAAATTAAGAGCAATGCAAACATTGTGGAATATGGCAATAAACATAAAATGAAGCCAAGCATACAAGACATGATCAAAATAATAATATGCAAGGGGTCATGATTCACATACAAGGCTTTTAGGCTTCACCATACAAACAAGGGGCTCTTAGGCCACACCATCTTAAAGTAGGTTAGTGAGAGGTCCCCCTACACAGTGGCTCTCACTTGCTTTCCTCTAGGCATGATCTAGGAGCCCTCTTGGCTCAAGCATGCAAGAAAGAGGGGTTGAAGATGGGGATTAAAATAGAAAATAGCCTAAGTAGGCTAAGAGGGAGAAGAGAAGAGTGGGAGAGAGCACAAATATAAAAGAGATACCACATTTTGCCTTCAACACTCTTGTAATCTTCAATGGATGTCTTGATTGGAGCTTGAGGGACTTCAAGAAGGCTTGAGAGGCTTGAGTGGAGTGTATAAGTGTGTATGAGGCTTTGTGTATGGAGTGTATACGCTTAGGAGAGGTAGAATCTAACCTAAGTGTTGGAGGGGAGGAATATATGTAGAGATTCGAGTTTCTGGAGTGATTTCAGCAGAGTTTCGTATCAATTTTCGGACCTGGAATATACAAGGGGGGAGGCCTCTATTTATAGGCAATCTGGAACAGACCATGCGTATGTGCTATATGCGCATGGCCAAACTTTGGCCTTGCTCATGTAAGACATGCGTAGGTACTGTTCCATTGCCAAAATAACGCGTGGCACCCTATGTACTGGTTAAATCTTGCCCGTTGATCGAAAATCGGTTGGTCTGAACAAAATTTGAGCGCATGTAGCTTACGCTCCATCACCGAAAAGATTCGCCCAAATTTTGCCTCGATAATTGGGCCAACCGGGAAGATTCCAGGGGAATCGATCGCACTCGGGGTGTTCTCCTAGTGCATTCGACGAACTTCATGTTTTCGAAGAGTTTGAATTATGTTCAGAAGCGTGGGATATTCTCTCGGGAAGTGTGCGAAAAAGGACACTTTTATGGAGCGTTTGTGATACACTCCGTGGGTATTCGAAAGTGGTTGTTTTCGTTTCATGTAATCGAGGCCTTCGAGAAGCGATCTATTTGATCGGATCGTTCTGATGGAAAGTACTCTGAAAATACTTTCTAGGATTCCCAAATTTACGCATTTCTCAAGTCATTTGACGGTGCGTTTTGATTAGGGAATCGGAGAAAAAATTAACCTTGGCGGAGCGTCTGCGAGACACTCTAGAGGTTGCTGAAAGTTATAGTTTGTACACCGTACGATAGAGGGCTTCGGGAAGTGATCCATTTGATCGAACCGTACCGATGAAAAGATCTATGGACGAACTTTTGAGAATTCCCTAATTTATGCGTTTCTCAAGTCGGTTGACGGTGCAATATAATCAAGGAATCGGGAGAAAAGACAATTTAAGCGGAATGTCTGTGAGACGCTCCAGGGAACTTTTATCGAGTCATGTGAGCTTAGTATCATAGGGTGTTTCTTGGGTCAAACAAAGGCGTGCGGTGAAATCCTTTGCTCGAAACCCCAAGGCCGGTGCTGTTTCGGGACGCTTTTAGCTCCCAGGGGCAAAACGCTCATTTTAACCAGAGTTGGCTGGAAATGGTCAGGAATGGTCTGGCATATTGTGTTAGGCGTGTAAGGATGTTCAGGGATGGTTTTGAGAGAGTTTGTCGCCGTTCAGCGGGGTTCATGCCGTGCTGAGTCGTTCAGGGGTAAAATGGTCATTTTGACCAGAGTAAGCCGGAATAGGACCGGATTTGGACCAAATGGCGTGCGGGGGACGCCCGATGGTTTGACAACATTGTGGAAGGATGGACTTATCGTTTTGAGGGATTTTAAACTTTTTCAAAACGTGCCTGAAGGCCTAAGGGGCAGGTTTGGTCATTTTTCACCGAGTCGGGGGCACCGGTGTTGGCATAGGTGTTGGTTTCCGAGACCGCCCGGTCTTGGAGAACTACCTGTGCGGTGTTGGTCTCCAAGAACGCCCGTTCTTAGAGAGCTACCTGTAGGGGTGGTGTTGGCTCCTGAGAACGCCTGGTCCTAGAAAGCTACCTGGAAGTGTGGTGTTGGTCTCCGAGAACGCCTGGTCCCGGAGAACTACCGAATAACGGACATTCTACATTGGCGGGCTAGCAGGCGCCAGAAGTGAACCGTCTGGAACTTGATGAGGTGTTGGTCCCCGAGATTGCCCAATCTTGGGAAGCTACCTGGATGGTGTTGGTTTTCGGGACCGCCCGGTCTGAAAAACTGCCTAGAATAATGGTGCTTAAGGCTCCAGCAGATCCTTGTGGACCCGAGAAGTGACCAGTTGGTTAGATTGAAGATTGAAAGGCTCATCTTGAGCTTGCATGTGTTGTAATCTTGGAAACTGAATCCGGTCGGGCCGGAGATTGCCGAGCAGGCAAAAATAGGGTGCTTACAGCATTGTGCGCAACCATCTTCTCAACAAGGGAATGTTAAGGAAATATAAGATTTGGACTAGTCATGGGGAATCATATCCTTCTACTTCTAGCACCCTTGACAGAGAAGGTGGAATGTTGGGGGATTCAGACTTTGGGGATGATATGATCGGAATGATAAATGATGTTATTCCGCATGTAAGTGCAAGTTTTGAGAATGATGAGGGCCAGATAGGAGCGAATGAAGAAACTATTAACTATTTCAAATTTCTAGAAGATGCTCAGAGTGAATTGTATCCGTGATGTAAGAAATTTAGTAAATTGTCATTCATTGTTCGACTCTTGCATCTAAAGGTGCTCAATCATTAGACCGACAAGTCCACAGATATGTTACTTGAGTTGTTAAATGAGGCTTTTCCTGAGGGTGTGCAACTTCCAAGCAGTTACTATAAAGCTTGAAAAATAACTGAAGATCTAGGTTTTACGTGTATGACTTAGGATGCATGCCCTAATAGTTGTATGTTGTCCAGGAATGAGCACCCCAATCTTAATCAATGTGTCATATGTGGTAAATCTAGATGGACAGAGAATGCCAATACATCAAAAAATCAATGTAAATTGAAGCCTGCAAAATAGATGAGATATTTTCCTTTGAAGCCAAGACTACAAAGATTGTTTATATCATCCAATACATCCAAGTCAATGAGATGATATACAGAGGAACGACCAAATGATGGGGCTTTAAGGCATCCTGCTGACTTTGATGCATGGAAAGATTTTGATTAGCGAAACCCAGTCTTTGCTAGTGATAACCGTAATGTGAGGCTTGGGCTAGCGTCGGATGGATTTAATCCATTTAGAATGATGAATATAGTTTATAGCACTTGGCCTATAGTGTTGATTCCATGCAACCTACCACCTTAGATGTGCATAAAGCAGTCATCTTTTATCTTATCTGTGCTTATAGATGGGCTGAAAGGACCTGGTGACAAGATTGAAGTCTATTTGCAGCCTTTAACTAAGGAGTTGAATGAACTTTGGAATGAAGGTGTACCCACCTTTGATGCATCAATCAAACAGATGTTTCAATTGTACGCTTACTTATTGTGGACAATTAGTGACTTCCCTGCATATGTCATGTTGTCAGAATGGAGCACCAAAGGTGAATATGCTTGCCCGTGTTGCAATACACAAACTAAATTCATCAGGTTGAAGCACGGTAAAAAGATTGTTTATATGGGCCACCGTCGCTTTTTGCCTGCGCGACATAAATTCTGAAGGGATAAAGTATCATTTGATAAGACATAGGAATTGAGACCAAAACCTGAAATGTTATCTGGGTCAGAGCTGTTGCTACAATTGGAATCAAAAGGTATTCTTACCCAATACAAAATGGAAGATCTTATGGTAAGGCACCAGAAATTCAAAGAGAAGGAACATGGTAATGGTGAACCCAAAAATCATAATTGGAAGAAGAAGAGCATCTTCTATGAATTACCATATTGAAAGCATAATTTAGTAAGACACAATCTTGATGTGACGCATATAGAAAAGAATGTTTGTGACAATGTGTTATGGACAATACTAGGAGTTGTGGGAAAGTCGAAGGACAATGCAAATGCCCGGCGTGATCTGAAGGAAATGGGAATTAGAGGAGCATTACAACCGGTAGAGAAAGCGAGCGATAAATTGTATTTGCCCCTAGCTCAGTTCACGATAACCGAAGAAAAATATTTGTTTCTAAAAGTGCTAAAGTAAATCAAAGTACCAGATGGGTATGCATCTAATATATCACGACATGTCCGTTTAGAGGAGAGAACTATTTGGGGTCTAAAGAGCCATGAAAATCATGTCTTGATGCAACAACTTATTCCTCTAGCTATATGACATTCTTTGCCTAAGAAAGTCATTGAACAGTTGATTGAATTGAGCAATTTCTTTAGACAACTATGCTCGAAAGTCAATCACCCTACTGAGTTGCAGTATATCCGGGATCGTATGGCAGTAACTCTGTGTCACCGTGAGAAAATATTTCCCCCGGCCTTCTTTGATGTAATGGAACACTTGCCCATACATTTGGCTGATGAAGCATTATTATGTGGACCAGTTCAATATCGATGGATGTACTCAATTGAGAGATATCTTCTTACATTAAAAGAATATGTTCGGAATCGAGCTTTCTCAGAGGGTTCAATAGCTAAAGGGTACTTGATAGAAGAGTGCATGAATTTTTGTGCCCAATATCTCGATGACATGGAAACCAAAAGTAATCGACCAGTACGAAACAAAGATGGTGCAGAAGGAAAAGGCAAATATGTTCGTCTTCATAAAAGTGTATTGACACAGGCTCATCGTTACGTCTTGTTCAACACTAAATCAGTTGCACCATTCATAAAGTAAGCAATTATTTTTTATCATTATCTAATAATTTTTAAGTAAATGCAATTATATGTACATAATATTGATATTTGTAATTTTATTGCACAGCCATCACATTGAATTCCTTAAGGTGATGTTGCCTTAAACAGACAGTCATCAAATTTAACGCGAGCATTTTGAAACATTCCACATTTGGTTCACTAACCATGTATGTTTTATTTTCACTTCACCTAAACTTATGTAGACTAAATGAATATAAACACACTTCTTTGCATAACAGGTTCAAACTCTACGAAGGACAACTAATATCACATTGTCAGATGAAATTAATTATCTGGCAAATGGTCCTGATGACATGGCATGGAGGTATAATACCTTTAACATCAATGGGTTTCATTTTCGTGTGAAGCATATGGATGACCATCAAATTACTCAAAATGGTGGTGTAAGTTTGAAGGTTGAGACTCTGAGTTATGCTAGTCAAAAGGATAATAATCCTCGTGTGGGGTTTATGTACTACTATGGACAGCTAACTGATATTATTCAAATCCGATACACGAATGACATGACATTTGTCATGTTTAAGTGTGATTGGGATGATAACATTCATGGGAAAAAGGAAGATGCCTTTAAATTTACATTGGTCAACTTTAACCATTTGTTGTACCGAGATGATCGAGATACCAATAAACCCTTCATCTTTGCATCACAAGCAGAGCAGGTTTGGTATGCTCCAGACCCCCTACAATCAAACTGGCGTGTTGTTGTGAAGATGTCACAGAGAAATTTGTTTGATATGCATTCCTTAGACACTCAAGCTGAACCTTATGCACGTCAACAATTGAAAGAAAATATTGCCCTCCATGATACGGATGTTAACTGGGTTAGAGAAGGAACAGAAGGAGCAACGGTTAATGCTCCTATCGAATAATCAAACCCCCAACTGTCAATTTTAGTATAGGTTATCCATTTTGGACATTATGAATTGAATATGTATTGCAACGATTTATTGAATATGTAATGTTTTATGGAAAATGATAAGATAGACTTTGTATGGTTGCATGTTTTTACTATTTTGTACTTTGTACGTACATTCTATTTATCCTACTAGGTTATTATGGTAAAAAGGAAAAGGTCTACCAGTCGGACATTGGCTGATCTGCTGCAGTCACGCACATATACATCTGTAAGTATTAAGCCAGTTCCATCTCATCTTTCACCGACAGCCTTAGCAGATGCAATGAGGGTAGCACCATCATTAGCTACTACACATCCATCATCTACTTCATTACAGTCTACTTCATCACAGCCACCCTCAACAGCTACATCATCACAGCCGGTTATTTCAGGTATAACTTAGGTTAATTAATAAATATTGTCCTATTTTTGCTTCTAATTAATTAAATGTTTTCGTTCATTTTATTATTTTGGATTCACTTGCTTTAGGCACATCAGGTACCGAGACGTCTTCTTCGTGTTTGAAGAAGTGACGAGGCTTGGCCTTGGGCATTCGTGATTGGGGAAGCGAAAATTTCAAATATCACGTGGAATTTGATAAGAGGTGGTGCCCAATAGAGAAGAACAAAAAGAACAAATTCTCAAGGCAATTAGGCATCCTTGTATATCGTATTGTACCGTTGACATATATTGATTAGCCACATATGCCCTTAGATTTGATTGATCAGATTTGGCAGGATGTAAAGGTAAAACTTTAATGTTTATCCAAGTAATAAGAACTTTATTATTTATTGATCAGTTGATGACTTAAGGTTTTTTAAAATTTGTTTTGTAGCATAACTTAGAACCTTGTCCGGACGAGTATAAAACTGTTTGCATTGAGAAATGTGCAAAGTTGTGGAAGGATCACAGGTATCATATCAAGAAAAAGCATTTTATGCCATATCGAAACATTCTGGACCGGTATCCAGATTGTCCTTATGGCATAAATCCAAATCACTGGAGAGAGCTTGTGGATTATTGGAGGACTGAGGAGGCACAGGTTTAAGTGAATTATAGTCATTTGCATTAATATATATATGTTTGCTGTCATATGCTAATTATGTCACTCATTTGTAGGCAACCGCACATCAGAATTCACTTAATAGGGAGTTTCGTGGCCTACCTCATACAACTGGGAAGACACACTTCTCCGCAATACGTCATGAGGTACATATGTACCAAAATTAAGGTATTATTGTGTCATATGCTAAACTCAAAAATACAGCATTGTTCCAAGCCAACCCATTAACAAGCTAGATCATCAGCCACCAGCAACTTGATTTGGGAGAATCATGTGTGTACTAGATGAACATTTTTTTTTTTTTTTTTTGCAATGTCAGTATATAAGTGATTGTTATGATAAGTGGTTTTCCCTGCTTCTAAAGAAGTTAAAAAAACACTAGCTTGGATGATGATAGAGAACTCAATTTTGAGTTGATGTAGATTTCAACTCCAGTTGGTGGCCAACTAGCCATAGCCCACAAAAGGCATGAAGAAGAAGAAGCCTAATGGAAATTTCACTGCTTCTAGAAAGTAATTTTCCTTAAACTGCTCTCAAAAATGCCCTCAGCCCGAAATTTTCGTTAAAGAGACTACAAGTGAAAATGCAGCCCAAGCTTCAACCTTTCAAATCTATAATTTAATACTTTTGTGGCAGTACAACACCATACTCAAATCTACCGTACATCAGGAGGCAATTAAATAAAAGATCCTGCAAATGGCATTGCATAAAGGTAATTACCCAAATCACAAGGTGTTCCACTAAATATATACTTGTAGCATGTGCTCTAATTTTTTGTTGTACACTTAAATCCCTTTCTTGTGTGTTATCCGTTGCTTTTACTCATTGACAATCTTAATTTTGGCTTACATGTGTTATTAGTTTAATAGGCAACCAAACTTCAGTTTTGTAAAAATAGAGTTTTTTTTTTTTTATTTCAAGCATTCATTACTCATTTTATATATTTGGTAAATTAGATGGAGGTAGCTGGAGAGAAGACAGACCAGATGAGTGTATACTTGAGGACTTGCCGAGCAAATGACCCAATGTGATTGTCATTATTGTAAGCAATTCTTATTGAAATTAGGTAGTTTCAAGCATTTATTACTCCTATATTTTTATATTGTTAATAATATGTATGTTTTGGAATTATAGGCTGAATATAACCGACGTCTAGAGGAGGTGCTTGAGGACCTACGAACAGATGATGCTCGAGATAATATATTTCACCAAGTGTTCAGGGAGGATGGACATGGCTACTGCCGCACCTACGGCACTGGCATACCACGAGCTGCTGTTTACGGGGAAGATATAGGTCCATCACAGCCTTAAACAGAGACCGTGAGAGAGGAGCTAAAAGAGGAGCTGCGAGAGGAGCTGAGAGAAGAGATCACCCGGCAAGTCACCATGCAATTAATAAAGGCTGGTCTCCTCTCGCAAGGTGCCTCAAGACAGGTCTAGTAAATTAACAATTTTTGTACTTTTATAAGTCATCATTTGCATGTTCATTGTTATTTGTTTGGGGAAGTTCCTATTCATGTTGGAAGTCTCATTTGTTTTTACACATATTATACATGTTTTTAAAGAGTACTTTTCCTTATCTTAATGTTTAGGTTCCAGATGCATCTAGTGGGCACCAGGTATGGAATGAGTATGTGGATGATGATGTTATACCATCTCGTTCGGCCTCAATTCCTCTTTCAGCTTCATTGACTCCACCTTTTGAGCAGGTATCTTAATGGCATTTGTTTTATATGTTTTATTTCCTTAGTCTAATAGAAATATTGTTCCGAATTTTGAGTCCTTTTAGAAATGCATGCAAGTTGTTCAAAGAGCCTCTTGAAATTTGAGTTTTTGGGTTTATCATTTTCATATTGTTGTTAATTACTATCAAAAAATAGTTTAGCTAATACAGAAAGAGAGAGAGAGAGAGAGAGACTACCAAGCAAAATAATACAACTTGATCACATGAGTGATTGAAACATCAATGCCTTGACAACCTATGAAGAGTACAAAGAAAATGGAACTTGTCATAATACATGCAAATTGCTCAAAGAGCATGTTACTGGCTATTGAGGTTGTCAGGATAAATTTAAAAAAAAAAAACTTAATATCCCTTGTTAGATGTAGACTTGCAATAGTCTATTACTAAATACCTTAATTAGATGGCCTTTTTATAAGAGTATTTGGTAGAAATTGTTTCTCTTTTTCTTGCACTTTTTCAAAAAAACAAGTTTTTTGGAGCTGTTTGGGTGCTAAACCCCCAAATGGACTCGAACGTCCATCAAACTTGACACATAACAATATCTAGGCATAAGTGACGTGTGGAAACAAACGGCATGGTCACCAGACTTCTGGGGTGAGAGCTCTACCATTTTTCCTTTGTTTTTCCTTCATTTTTTTTAAACAAAAAACTAGTTTTTTCAAGCCGCTTGGGTGCTAAAACTCCCAAACGGACTCGGACGTCAGTCAAACTTGACACGTAGCAAGGTCTAGGCACGAGTGACGTGTGGAAACAAATGGCACCGTCGCCGGACTCTCGGGGTGAGAGTTGTACCATTTTTTGTCTCTCTTTTTCTTGCACTTTTTCAAAAACAAAAAGTTTTTTCAAGCCGCTTGGGTGCTAAAACTCCCAAACGGATTCGGACGTCCGACAAACTTGACATGTAGCAATTTCTAGGCACGAGTAACGTGTGGGAACAAACGGCACGGTCGCCGGACTCCCAGGGTGAGAGTTGTACCATTTTTTTGTCTCTCTTTTTCTTGCACTTTTTCAAAAAAATAAGTTTTTTGGAGCCGTTTGGGTGCTAAAACCCCCTGACGGACTCGGACGTCCATTAAACTTGACACGTAGCAATGTCTAGACATGAGTGACGTGTAGGAACAAACGGCATGGCTGCAAAACTTCCAGGGTGAGAGTTGTACCATTTTTCCTTTATTTTTCCTTCACTTTTTAAAAAAGACAAGTTTTTTCGAGCAGCTTGGGTGCTAAAACTCCCAAACGGACTCGGACGTCCATCAAACTTGACACGTAGCAATGTTTAGGCATGAGTGACGTGTGGGAACAAGCGGCACGGTCGCCGAACTCTTGGGGTGAGATTTGTACCATTTTTTGTCTATCTTTTTCTTGCACTTTTTCAAAAAAACAAGTTTTTTCAAGACGTTTGGGTGCTAAAACCCCCAAACGGACTCGGACGTCCATCAAACTTGACACGTAGCAATGTCTAGGCATGAGTGCCATGTGGGAACAAACGGCATAGTCGCCGGACTTCCGGAGTGAGAGTTGTACCATTTTTCCTTTCTTTTTCCTTCACTTTTTAAGAAAAACAAGTTTTTTCAAGCCGCTTGGGTGCTAAAACTCCCAAACGGACTCGAACCTCCATCAAACTTGACATGTAGCAATGTCTAGGCACGAGTGACCTGTGGGAACAAATGACTCAGTCGCCAGACTCGCAGGGTGAGAGTTGTACCATTTTTCGTATCTCTTTTTCTTGCACTTTTTCAAAATACCAAGTTTTTTTCAAGACGTTTGGGTGCTCAAACCCCCAAACGGACTCGGCAATGTCTAAGCATGAGTGACGTGTCGGAATAAACAGCATAGTCGCTGGACTTTCAGGGCGAGAGTTGTACCATTTTTCCTTTCTTTTTTCTTCACTTTTTAAAAGAAGCAAGTTTTTTCGAGCCGCTTGGGTGCTAAAACTCCCAAACGGACTCGAATGTCCGTCAAACTTGACACGTAGCAATATCTAGGCACGAGTGACATGTGGGAATAAACGGCACAGTCGCTGGACTCCCGGGGTGAGAGTTGTACCATTTTTTGTCTCTCTTTTTCTTGCACTTTTTCAAAAAAATAAGTTTTTTGGAGACGTTTGGGTGCTAAAACCCCCAAACGGACTCAGACGTCCATCAAACTTGACACGTAGCAATGTCTAGGCACGAGTGACGTGTGGGAACAAACGGCATGGTCGCCGGACTTCCAAGGTGAGAATTGTATCATTTTTCCTTTCTTTTTCCTTCACCTTTTAAAAAAAACAAGTTTTTTTTAGCCGCTTGGGTGCTAAAACTCCCAAACGGACTCGGACGTCCGTCAAACTTGACACATAGCAATGTCTAGGCACAAGTGACGTGTGGGAACAAACGGATCGGTCGTCGGATTCGCGGGGTGAGAGTTGTACCATTTTTTGTCTCTCTTTTTATTGCACTTTTTCAAAATATCAAGTTTTTTCGAGATGTTTGGGTGCTAAAAGCCCCAATCGGACTTGGACGTCCATCAAACTTCACACGTAGCAATGTCTAGGCATGAGTGACGTGTGGGAACAAACGGCATGATCGCCGGACTTCCGAGGTGAGAGTTGTACCATTTTTTCTTTCTTTTTCCTTCACTTTTAAAAAAAAAACAAGTTTTTTCGAGCCGCTTGGGTGCTAAAACTCCCAAAAGGACTCGAACGTCCGTCAAACTTGACACGTAGCAATGTCTAGGCATGAGTAACGTATGGGAATAAATGGTTCGGTCGCCGGACTCGCGGGGTGAGAGTTATACCATTTTTTGTCTATCTTTTTCTTGCACTTCTTCAAAAAAACAAGTTTTTTCTGAGCCGTTTGGGTGCTAAAAGCCCCAAACGGACTCGGACGTCCATCAAATTTGACACGTAGCAATGTCTACAAACGAGTGTCGTGTGGGAATAAATGGCATGGTCGCCGAACTCCCGAGGTGAGAGTTGTACCATTTTTCCTCTCTTTTTTCTTCACTTTTTTAAAAAAACACGTTTTTTTGGAGCCGTTTGTGAGTTACAAGACTATTTATTTTATCACTTGTATTATATATTCATTTTTCATTTCATTTTGTTTAAAATTGAATTTATTATTTATTTCAATAAGCCTATATATTTATATGCATATTGTTTAATTATCTTTTCTTTTGTTCATTATTATGTCTAATATTTGTATTTTTTTTTTCAGGTTATTCGCAAAAAATAGGTCGATGACTTATTTTGCAAGAGATTACAAACTCTATTTTCTTGTATTAATGTTTGATATTTTGTGACAAACTATGTGTTTTATTTTTGTTGTATGAATTTTAATGAAAGACAATGTTTGTAATTTGGATAAATGAGCGTTAAAATATGTATTAATTAATTTTGTTTAGTATTTTTATAAGTACTTGATTTTTGAGTGAATGCGTGTATTTCCTTATTTGAATTATGTTGATTGTATATTTTATCAGGTTAAATAAGAATTTACAAAAAAAAATTATAATATAAATGCGAAGCTCATTTTTTCAAAAATAAAGGTATTAGCGACAGTTAAACCGTCGCTAAAGTGTAAAAGGGCACCATGAAGCATTGGCCGGCATATTCATTTGCGACGATTAATGCCGTTGCAAAAAAAAACTCTAAAATTGTAGTCGTCAATATTATTAGTGACGATTGTCCCGACGTAAATATTTTTTTTGCAACAGCTCATTAACCATCGCAACAGAAACGTTACCTGTGAATAGTATTTGCGACGGGATGCTTACCATCGCACGGCCGTCGCTAAAAGTGGCTCACGCCATTGCACAGCCGTTGTTAAAAGTATTTGTGACGCTGAAAATTTCGTCGCCAAAAATACCGTCGCAGCCCAGTCACAAATAAGTATTTACGACGGCATTATTGTTATTTGCGATGGTCTTGAGCCATCGCAAAAAGCATTTTTTCTAGTAGTGACAATGGACCATTTTACATGGTTAATTTTTAAAAAATAGACTATATTTTACTAAATGTCTAATTGTTAAAAGAAAATTACTTTAAAAATAATTTTAATAGTATAATTTATATAAATCTACTTTTATCATACTATATTTAGAATATGTAATGTACCATGTTACCGTTTTCATTTTATGTACCGGAATAATCTATGCTCCTGGTACCATATAAGTTTGGATGTTACCATCCACAAGTACTTAGTAACTACCAAAAGTAACTATTTGACCATTTAAATAAATTATTGTAAAAGTGATTATGGATCTTCAACTGTCAACTATAGCCGTAGATCCATTAATTGATTGATTTATGAACCGTTTATATAAATGATTATGGATCTTCAACAGTCAACTATACCGGTAGATCCATTAATGATTGATTTGTTAACCGTTTATATAAGTGATTATGGATCTTGAACTGTCAACCATACCCGTAGATCCATTAATGATTGATTAGGGAACCGTTTATATAGATGTTGTTAATAATAAAATTTAATTAGAATAAGATAAATAAAAACTTCATGAAATCACAACAAACAATACGTTATTATATGCTTTATAAATATAAGCAAAATTAATTAATTAAGCATATACCTTTCTTTTATGGCCCGTAAAAGTTCATTATTATTAGGGCAATAGATCTAACATGAGATATGGCGAATCTGACTTGGATAATGCTATAAAATAAAATAAAAATTCATACAAACATATATATAGAATGAAGTGACTAAATGAGAGCAACCTTACTTTATAACAAAACACCCATCATAATAGCTTTTAATTATAAAATTGACATTATCGTGCTTTTTTTTTTTTTTGGTCGGATTTTTTGTATAATTTTGTCGGTAAGATAGCAATTTTCATCTCACTTTAGTACTTGGAAAGATTATAAGCAATTATGGTTTTTTGTAGTTTTATTATTCTTGTTAATGGCCTCGGACCACACCTCCAAAAGCAAAGATCTTAAGTTCAAGTAATCATAACGGCCTAAGGATCGACTAGGCGGAAGTTCAATCTCTCTCCACTTTCTCCTGAGGTCAGTCATTATTCATATAATGCATGGAATTTATTTGAATAGTGTGAATGATGGCAGCCTTGCAATAGCTCGAGAGAGAATAGTAAGTCGAAGGCTTATATACCTGTAACAAAATATTGTAAATTCAAGTCTCCTCCATTTCCAAGGGGTCAACTCAAAAATTAATCTAAGCTGATTATCAAAAAGTAAATAGTTTATGGATTATAGGTATTACAAAATAGGGTCGAATGAAACCAAACATGAATCAATAGTAGCTGCAAAGTACCTTCTAAAGACTGAACATAAAGTAGGGTCCTAAGCAGCTTGTCAACCATTAGATCATGTGTGTGAGTGTGTGTGTGTGTGTGTGTGTGTGTGTGTTTTCATGGACCTAATAAAGCATAATGATGCAGCAATTTCGTGAGTCTTACCCCCAAGCCTTCGACGAGCTCTCTCACGTTAACGTGTGATCTCCTGCTCTAAACACACTGGTGTGGTGCCTGCCAAGAACCTTCCAATAGTAACGTTAGATTCAGGAGAGCAATGGTTATTCAGTGTAGTTTGCTAGGGTTTCTCTTTGATGCATCTATGGTGAGAAGGCCTTCGTTTTCCGTTTGTATGTAAGCATGAGAGTGGTTGACGACCTTTCCACGTAGCGGTGCTCCATTAGAGAGTTAGATCTGTGGCAGGATACTTGAGTAGGTTGTTGTCCCACTCCGCGCGTGGCGTGTGTCAAAACGGCGTCAGAGGTGAGGGCAGTTGTCACTCGTACACTCTACGTCCTTGTGTCGAGAACACGCTACTGTATTCCGTATCAGTTATGGCCCCAGCCAATGTGATGGGAAGGAGGGGCGGCACGGTAAGCAGGCCTGAATCCCTGGTCTGTTCGGGGCCAAGGGATTCGGTTCCGTCAATACTTGACCAGAAAATTAGGAAAAGACTTGCTCTGATCGGGGGAGATTATAAGGGGATCGGCCCTGTCGAAGCCCGACAACCAAATCAGAGAAACGTCACTACCAGATGCCCTCAATTCCTCTAACCGTCTACTCGGGGTCAGGAGAATTTCATCGGTCAACCAATCCTTGAAATCTAGAGAGCATTTATGGCAAGGCCGGCACAATGATGGCTACAATTGTCGCGTCGCTTCACGACCCGTCACGCGGCAACTAGAGATTGGCGGTTGGTGGGTGATGGGATTTGTCGAATACCAACCATTGATATCCAATCACCGCAGGCCATCTGAGCCGTTAATTTCAAAGACAATGGGGGGTTTTGTTGGGCAGTTTCTCTCCCTGCCTCCTCACTTGCCTTAATCAAAATTTTTGCAAAACAGAGAGAGAGAGAAATAGAGAAAAGAACCTCCATTTCCGTCCTCCATCTTCGTCTTCTTCAACTAGTTGATAGGATACCCGTCATCTACGACGCGTTGCCAGTTATCTTTCGAACTCACCACTGGCATCTTGTACCGCAATAAGGCCTATTTCTTAGTTGTATGTATTGATTAGCCACACCCTGAGCCTGGATATTCGAAGGTAGGGACCAGATTCCCAACCTCTCGTGGTTTGTCGATAGGCCAAAGTTTTTAGAGTCTGCTCTTAGGGATGTGTGTGCGATGTTCAAGCCAGTGTTTGATAAGATTAGGGACGATAAGCATTTAGGTACAATGGTGAACCCAAAGCATGTTAGTTCGGGTTCTGAGCGGATCGATTCAAATAAGTTCAGGATAGTGAGGCATGAGACGGTGGAGGAGGCCTCCGCTAGTAATTTTGGGGCGTCACTGGAGGTTTTGGAGTCGGAGGAGGCTAGGGCGGCTCACTCCTGTGTCGGGGGGGAGAGGGACCAGCCTGTGGAGGCCACCGTCCCATCTAAGGAGGCAGAGGAGGAGGAGGAAGAGGGGCCTGATTATGAGGCCGTGGGGATTCCCACTATTCTCACAAAGGATAGGGTTCTCAGCCTTCAAAAGGACTACCAGATCCCAAAAGGGTAAAGTTTAAGATCCCTAACTCTAAGGGCTAGGCTTGTTTGGCGAAGGAGGACGAGATCACCGTATACGAGGGTGCACTAGCTAATGGTCTTTGTCTGCCCTTTCCTCAGCCCGTTAAGGAGATTTTGCAAAGGCTACTCCTCTTGCCCAGGCAGGTTCAACCGAACGGCTGGAGGATCATCCTTGGTTGTGTGGTCTTCTGGCAGATTGTCCTTGGATGGGACGTCACACTAGACAAGTTCTTGTATTGCTACAGGCCAACCGAAAGAGGGAAAGGCTTCTAGTACTTCTTAGCCAGGTCAACAAGGTTCAATTTGGTCCGTGAGCTGCCTTCGTCACACAAGAATTGGAAGGATCAGTTCTTCTTCGTTAGCGAAGAAAGATGGGAGTTCCCCCCTTGAGAGACTGACTTCTCTGCTCGGGTCCCCAGGCAATGGGGCTATCCGAGTAAGAAGGATATGCTCTATTTACTGAACTTTCCTTTATCTTTTTGTTAAAGTATAAGTCGTTCTGACTTAGGTGTCTTGGGGTATCAGGTCAGAGTAGGCCTAATCTGTCCAATGAGCTAAAGGCAGATATACAGAAGGCTCAGGGGTACAAGTTTCGAAGCGCCAAGGACTTAGTCTCTGTCGAGACCCTCGCGAACTACCTTTTGGGACCCAAGCCGACCAGGGAGGCGTTGGTCGCTGAACGTGAGAGGAGTGAGTGTGAAGTTGTTCTTTTTATGACCTGTGCCTTGTTTAACTCTATTTCAGCTTTCCTGCAGATCCTCCATCTACTTCGGCGACTCAATAATCCCTCGAAGCCTATAAGATGAGCTTCAACGTGAGCTTCCTGGTGAGGAAGAGGGGGATCGCGTCGGCGACTCTCGAGTCGAAGTGCTAAAAGATGGTTGAGGCTGTTGACTTGACGAAGGAAGCCCCTCCACCCAAGGAGGCACCAGCCGCGAAAGCGAAGGCCGCAACTCTTGTAAACACTGCGAGGCCTCCTATTCCCCCCCAGTCAAAAAAAAGTACAATCGTTCCTACCAATCCCCAATCCCAAGCTGAACTCGCTACCGATTCAGCTCGCAATGTGTTCGTCAGCATGAACGAGGCTTGGCAGAGGTCCACAACTGCTGTAACAAACGCGGACGTGCAGAGACTAAGTAAGCACTCGAATTTTCAGCTAGTGAAGGACGCTAATCATGACATCTTCAAGGTGAATTTCCTTTTCTCATCTCTTGGTTCCTCAGTCTTTTGTTACAATTGTCTCTTTACTCTATTCTGATGTCTTACCCCTTCTTAGGCTCTATCGAGAAACATAGCGATGGGCTACCGCTTGACCCACTCAGAGAAGGCCCTTTAATGATGAGAAGCATACTAGTAGTGCCCTTTCTACCGAGCTTCGTGCTATAAAAGATGAAGTAGCAGCTGCTCGGGGTTTGAAAGAGGACGTTGCCACTACTCGGGCCTAGAGGGATGCGGCCATCGCAGACCTCAAGTCTTCTCAAGAGGAGTACCGGAGGCTAAACGCCCAAGCAAACAAACTCCTGCTGAACTTCACCACCGAACAAGCCTTGAGGGAGGAAATGGAGAGGAAGTCTGTTGCTTTTCCAGAAGAACTCCTCAGGGCCCGCGCCGAGATGATTCAAGAGTTCTAGAAGGAGGACGACTTCCAAGCCTTGCTGGAGCCCACATTCAGCCATGGCTTCGATCTTGCCAAGTCCAGGGCGTCCCAGACTTATCCTGGGCTTGATTTATCCGGCCTTGATCCTCTAGTGGAAAAACTTCTCCAAAATCTTAAAGAGGTTCTGAAGAAGACCTTAAGGGAAGCCGCCAAGAAGGTTGCCGAAACTGAGGAAGTTGCAGAGGCCGGGAAGCCCGCTGAGGATGCCGAGAAAGTGGCAGGCGGGGCTGAAGAGAAGGTCGCCGAGGAAGAACCCTAGGCTTAAAGCCTTTTGTATTTTTCTCTTCTTCTTTTTTTTTTCTTTTTGTAAAAAAAACGTTCTGCCTTGTACTCTTTTTATTAATGCAAAATCTCTTTCCCGACTCAGCTATGTTGAATGCTTTAAATAATTTGTAGAATAACTTTGCGGAATAATTTGAATTCATGCACCTGTTTTTTGTCTTTTTTGCATGGTTGAATGTTTTAATAGAATGATTGGGTTGATTGCGTTTGCTCTGCTCGGTCACGTGGATTGGGCAGATATTTTCGGCCATCGCTTGGTGGACCATTTGGCTTTGCTTGGTCACGTGGACCGAGCAGATATTCTGTGTCATGGCCTGGTGGGCCTTCTAGCTCTACTCGGTTATGTAGACCAGGCAGATATTCTGTGTCATTGCCTTATAGGTTGTCTGGCTCTACTCAGTCACGTGAATTAAGCAGATATTCTGCGCCATTGCCTTGTAGGCCATCTGGCTTTACTCAGTCATGTGAACCGATAAGATATTATGCGTTATTGTCCTATAGGTTGTTTGGCTCTGCTCGGTCACGTGAATCAAGTAGATATTTCGTGCCATGGCCTGGTGGGCCTTCTGGCTCCACTTGGTCACGTGAATCGAGCAGATATTCTATAGAGTGTTATCGGTTGACACGTAGTATACAATTGTAGGGCAGTCAGTTTTATTGATAATCCGTCAAATTACAACTAGCTTCCTTGTTACGAGTAGTACTTCCTCAAATGCTCTGCATGCCACGAGTATGGTAGCTCATTACCTCCCAAGTTATTCAATCTGTAGGTACCCTTTTTGGTGCTGCCGATCACCTCATAAGGGCCTTCCCAACTGGATCCGAGCATGCCATCCCTCGGATCCTTTGTAGACTGGTTGACTCTTTTCAATACCAGATCCCCCGCTGCGAAGTCTTTCAGTCGAACTCTAGAGTTGTGGTACTGGCACATCCTCTGTTGGTAAGACGCTACTCTCAAAGCTTATTGCAACCTCCTTTCTTCTAACAGATCTAGCTCCACGTTCAGCATCTCATTGTTGGTCTTCGGGTCATACTACGTTGTTCTCGGTCTGGGGAAGCCAATCTCTACTGGGATGACCGCTTCACTACCGAAGGACAGGGAGAACGACGTCTGCCCTATAGACACCCTCTCCGTTGTCCTGTAGGCTTATAGGATGTTAGAAAGTTCTTCCACCCACAAGCCCTTGACTTTCTCCAACTTGGTCTTGATGATCTTCAGGAGGGACCTGTTCATGACTTCTACCTGACCGTTGGCCTGAGGATGCTTAGGAGAAGAAGCATAATGACTGATCCCTAGGTCGCTGCATAACTGGTTGAATTACCTCCTTTCAAACTACTTTTCATTGTCCGTGATGATGACCTTGGGAATTCCAAACCTGCAGACAATATTTTGCCACAAAAACTTTTTCATTTTCTCCTTGGTAATTGTTAGAAGTGCCTCCGCCTCTGCCCACTTGGTGAAGTAATCAATGGCTACCACCGCAAACTTCCTCTATCCCTTACCCATAGGCAATGGTCCTACAATATCGATTCCTCACTGGGCGAAGGGTCATGAGCTCTGGATCAGAATCAACTCCTGAACAGGCAATCTTGGGATATTCACGAATCGTTGACACTTATTACACTTCTTGACGAATTCTTAGGCATCTTTCTCCATAGTGGACCAATAATAAGTTGTTCACAAGATCTTCTTGGTGAGGGATCAGCCCCCCGAGTGATTTCCACAGACACCTTCATGGACTTCTCTCACCACATGCTCCTCCTCTTCCTTTGTGGCACAACGAAACAACGGCATAATGTTCCCTCTCTTATAAAGGACCCAATTCTATATTAAGTATCTAGTGGAACGGTACTGTATTCGCCTTGCTTCATTCTTATCCTCTAATAGGGCCCCACTTTGCAAGAAATCCTTGATCGGGCTCATCCATGACGTTTCTGGTTCGGTCTGGTTTACTTCTAGACTCTGCATGCTCGGAAAATCAAGCACCTCCCTTGGGACTTTCGGGTCGGTCTCATTGGATGACGTGATTCTGGCTAGCCGGTCCACTTCTTCGTTCTAGAGTCTGGGGACACGTTTTAGCAAAATTTTCGCAAACCTCTTGGCTAAACTTTTAGCCATTTGGCAGTACTACTTTATGTTCTCCTCTCTAGCTTCATACTCTCCCTTGACTTGCTCCACCACCAATTAAGAGTCGTTTCTCACAACTATCTGTTCGACCCCCATTCTTCAAGCCATCCGAAGTCTGGCAATGAGGGTCTCGCATCCTGCAACGTTATTGGTGGTAGGGAACTTAAAGCGGAGAGCGTATTTGAGCTTGTGACCATCAGGAGTGACAAAGACCGTGCCCGCACCATTAGAATCGTCAGTAGAGGAGCCATCAACATTTAAGACCCAATGGCTTTCGATGGGATCATCTTCGAGTGGGGCAGCAAAAGGGTTAGTGAATTCTGCTATAAAATCGACGTCAGCCTATCCTTTGATCGCCAATCGGGGTCAGTAATGGATGTCGAATTGGCTGAGCTCGACCGACCACTTTACTAGTCGTCCCGACGTCTCCAGCTTATGGAGATAGTTTTTAGAGGTTGGTCTGTGAGGGTCACTATCGTATGGGCTTGGAAGTAAGGTCTCAAATGCCAAGCCGCTGTCACCAAGGCTAAGGCCATGAGTTCCATCTTCGGGTATCTTTTCTCTGCCCCACGCAATGCTCGACTAGTATAGTACACCGGCTTCTGAATTCCCTCTTCTTCTTTAACTAAGGCTGAGCTCACTACTATCGCCGAAACTGCCAAGTACAAATACAGTTCTTCCCCTAGAACAATTTAACTGAGCAACGAGACCAAGCTCATATATTACTTCAGTTGGTGGAAAGCCGCATCACATTCTTCGGTCCAATCAAACGCCTTGTGCAGAATCTTAAAAAAGGGCAAGCATTTGTCAATGGATCTGGAAATGAACCTGTTTAAAGCTGCTACTTACCCTGCCAGTCTCTAAACGTCCTTCGTTGTCAAGGGCACTTTCATGTCAATAATGGTTTGGATCTTCTCTAGATTCGCCTCAATTCCCTAGTGTGACACCATGAAACCTAGAAACTTCCCTGAGGCTATGCTGAAGGCACACTTAGCTGAATTGAGCTACATCTGGTACTTGCACAGCATTTGGAACGTCTCCTCCAGATCTCACAAGTGGCTGGTGCCCTACTTATTCTTTACCAACATGTCATCCAAATATACTTCCACATTGCACCTGATCTGTGATTTGAACATGAGGTTGACAAGCCGTTGGTATGTTGCTCCCACATTCTTCAATCTGAATGGCATTACATTGTAGCAATAGAGCCCTCGGTCAGTGATGAAGGTTGTGTGCTCCTGGTCGTGCTCGGCCATTCGGATCTAGTTGTATCCTGAAAAAGTATCCATGAAGGTCAACATTTCATATCCCAAGGTGGAATCTACAAGGAGATCAATTATGGGCAGAGGGAAACTGTCCTTCGGGCACACTTTTCTCAGGTCAGCGAAATCAACACACATTCTCCACTTGCCGTTGGACTTCTTCACCATGACGACATTGGAGACCCAGGTGGGGTATTGTACTTCCCGGATGAACTTCACTTTGACCAGCTTCTCAGCTTCTTCAGCCACTGCATCGTTCCGTTCTGACGCAAAATTTCTCCACTTCTACTTGACCAGCCTGGCATCGGGATTGATGTTCAAGTAATGAGCTGCTACTCTTGTGTCAATGCCAAGCATATCCTTGTGGGACCAGACGAACATGTCAACATTTTCCTTAAGGAATTTTCGTAATCCCTCCTTAAGCTCTCCTAGTGCAGCAGCTTGGATCTTCACTGTTTGGTTCTGCCCTTGTGCCTTGATGGGAACGTACTCGAGCTCCTCTATTGGCTCGCCCCTTCTAACTTCCTCTTCATCCCTTAGCTCAAGCTCTTCGATGACCATGTCCTAACGCTGCTCAAGCTCTCAAGCTCACTCTGGTGCTCATTGCATCCTCTACGTTCATGTGCTTTTGAGCCTAAAGCATCAATTCGGTCATGTCTTAAGGCGGTCTCTTCGTCAAAAAGAAGAGAAGCTTCCTAGTTCTTATGCCGCTCATGAACGCAGTGACGACTACCTTGTCGTCTACGTTATCCACCGCCAGAGTCTCCTAATTCAATCTCCCTACATATTCGCGCAGGGTCGCGTCTTTCCTCTGCTTCATAGTCAACAGGTACACATCTGGCTTTTGCTACCTCTGTACCCTAATGTAGTGGCTTATGAAGAGCTTGCTAAGTTTGGTAAAGGTAAAACCGTCGCTAGCTTGATCTTGTTGAACCAAGTCTGTGTAGAGTCTTTCAACGTGGCGGAGAAAGCTCTACACATGATCTTATTCGGCACCGCTTGTAGGTACATGAGTGCTCTGAAAGTTTTCAGGTGGTCCACTGGGTCTTTGGAACCATCGAATACGTCCACCATCGGCATTTTGAAATTCAAGGGAAGGGGATAGTCCATCACCGCCTAGGTGAATGGTGAAACTGTCCTGCCGATAAGTGCGTCGACCGTGTTTGGAGCCTTGGCCTCCACAGCCACTAAGACTCCTGCTATTTGGGCCTGTATGGCCCTCATTTGCTCATCCCATGCATGGGTGCTCTCTGGTTTATTTTCGACCATCTCCGTTTTTTATTAAACCGCATGACTGGTTTGTACTTCTTCGACATGGGGCTCACGGCATAGGAGTGGGTTCTCCACCCGTCCTCCATTTTTTTTTCCGTTTTCATTTCCGTTGTCACTAGGGGGGGATGGCAGGTTCTCCGTCAACCTCCTGATCCTCCCATTCCACCACCGACAGTGGAACCCCTCCAGGTGGAGCTAGAACTCGCTAGAGCAACTTTGTGTTTTGGCAAACCAGCTGTTGCATGCTGACCATCATATCAGCCACCGTCTTCTCAAGAGCTGCTATCTTCTCTGTACTTGAATCCGTCATCACGTTTTTTTGGGGGTGAGTGTTAATTCCAGACCTAGTCAAGACCATGAAAAATCACACGAACAGTCGTTCCCACAGACAGCGCCAGCTGATGATGCAACAATCTTGTGGGTCTTGTCCCCAGGTCTTCGACGAGCTCTCTCCCATTAGCGTGTGACCTCCTACTCTAAACACACCAGTGTGGTACTTGCCAAGGACCCTCCGATGGTGAAGTTAGATTTAGAAGAGCAATGGTTATTCAGTTTAGTTTGCTAGGGTTTCTCTTTGATGCGTCTCTGGTGGAGAAGGTCTTCGTTTTCCCTTTGTATGCATGCATGGGAGTGGTTGATGACCCTTTCACATGGCGGTGCTCCATTGGAGGGTCAGATCCGTAATAGGATACTTGAGTGGGTTATTATCCCACTCTGCACGTGGTGTGTGTCAGAATGGCATCAGGGGTGAGGACGATTGTTCCTTGCACACTCTACGTCCTTGTGTCGAGAACACGCTACTGTATCCGTTGTTAGTTGTGGCCCCCGCCAATGCGATGGGAAGGAAGGGCGGCATGGGACGCTAGCTCGAGTCCCTGGTCTGTTCGGGGGCCAAAGGGTTCAGTTCCATCGATGCTTGATCAGAAAATTAGAAAAAGACCTAATCTGATCGAGGGAGATTACAAGGGGATCGACTCTATCAGAGCCCGACAACTAGATCGAAAAAATGTCACTACCAAAGCAAATGATAAACCAACACTAGTATATACTCATGTTTGGTGAATAAAGTAATAAGTTTTACTTGGTAATGGGGCTGGTAGAAGTAGGGCTACATGGATAGCCTTTGTTATTATGGTGAGGTTTTTTTTTGTATAAATTAGAATTTTCGCCAATAAATTGTAATTTTCATCGAATAGCTCCTACCAAACACCACGCAGCTTTGTCCCCGTGTCCGTTATTTTGTGTACTTATCCATTAACATCCCTTCTTTACGAGGACAGTTATGAAGACCCAAGGTTTGGAACCCCATGCTAAGGTTTGACATTTCTCTCTCTCTCTCTCTCTCTCTACCCAAGGTTTGGAGCCCCGCGCTAAGGTTTGGAGCCCACGCTAAGGTTTGACATTTCTCTCTCTCTCTCTCTACCCAAGGTTTGGAGCCCCGCGCTAAGGTTTGGAGCCCACGCTAAGGTTTGACATTTCTCTCTCTCTCTCTCTCTACCCAAGGTTTGGAGCCCCATGCTAAGGTTTGACATTTCTCTTTCTAGGTTTGACATTTCTCTCTCTCTCTCTCTCTCTCTCTCTCTCTCTCTCTCTCACACACACACATGGAGATGAGAGACAATTTAGCCCAAAAGTGACACTAGCACATGGAGACTTTAGTAAGACAATTAAGAGAATTCAAATGAGCCAACAAGGGTAGGGTGTTTAAAAGAAGTCGAGCCAATCAAGTAGTGAGATGTTTAAGTTTGTTCCAAAATTTTAACGAGTTTAAAAATATGTTTAATTTTGATTTGTTTAACTTTAAATTTTATCTTAAATAGACTTTAATAGAGCTGAACTCGAATAATTTGAATTTTTTTTTAATGTATATATGCTTATCAAACTGAGTTCAAACCGAGCTTAGAATATTAATGAGTTTCAAAATGTGTTTTGACTTTAACTTGTTTATACCTTTTAACGAGCCGAACGCAAACCGAGGATGAATAGCTTAGTTTATTTTATAGTCTTAAACAAAGATTCCAACTGATTTTCTGATATTGAAAATGGACTACATTCTTGTGTTTCATGTAAGTTAGAAGGAACTGGAAAGGTTAATGCTAGCTGAAAGATGAACATCGATCTCTGTCTATCTCCTTTGTCACCCAATTCCAACAATGTGTACTATTCAAGAAGGAAGCCACAACATCAAACTTGTTTAATAAGTTGTTCTTGCAATTTATTCCCTTGCAATTAATTAAATTTCAATAATACTACACAAACAAACAAAATTTAAAATGTCAACTTTAAACTAATATAAATTAATGAATGCTTTTTTAATCATTTATTTATATTTATATATATTTAATTGTCATGTAAGGTTGGATTTCAAATATTCCTGGTAGCCCATGTATTTGAGTTGACAAATCAAATTTTAAATTCTTTGCCTGCTTTTTCATTTCCTTCAAGGTTCAGACCACGTTTGGCTAACGCAATTATGCGTTACCAAACGGAATGTTTTCAGCTCAATCGTGCTCCTGGAAGGGAAATCAGGGCCCTAATCGGCAAATATATATATATATATATATAATCCCTCTTCATCATCATCGAATGAAAGGTTCTATTCTTAGTGAAACCAATAGAAACCCAAAAAAAATTGCTTTAATCAAATCCCCAACGGCTTATCAATTTATACCTTATATACATATAGCTAGCCACATACCCGATAAAAGAGTTGAAAAAAAAAAAAAGAAAAAGGAGTTGAAATACAGAAAGGCTATCTAACCTAATCGCCATAGGGCCAACTTTAAACTCAATTCATTTTGTTCTGTTTCAAGAATTCCACCAAGGTTTTGTACTGATGTAGTATATATCCTCAAAATTCTCCATTCATACGTACAGCTAGCGTGCTGATTTTTCCGCTCATTCACTTTCAGTTTTCCAAACTTTATAAAGAGACTAGTAATAACAAATTCTGGGCTTCGTTGCAATGTATTTTCATTTTTCCATGAAGAACATATACATTCAAGGAATATAATTAATGGCTAAATGAAGTAACTAGCTTTCCCATATATACGTTCCATGCACAAATAGAAGTTGCGTCGTCAACATATCAAGCACATACAAAATGGTAAAAAAGAAATTACCAAAATGAAAAATGAAAAACACTATAACTCTACACTTCACCCTATCTTCTCACTCTAAACACAAGCAATTGGTTCCCATATGTATCTATTAGTGCAGGCTTGGCTACCTTGTGTCTAGGAGTCGAAAATTTGATGAGAAATAAATTTCCTACAATGTTAATATCATATACAAATACGACAAATGCTAAGATGCCTTCTTAAAGCAAAAGTATGCATGAACAGGATTGTACAATATAAAAAGCATAAAATAAAAAATAAAACAAGTCTAAGCCCTCCACTTCATACAACCCATCACATATGTTGGCACGACCCATAATATAATTCAGTACTACACGACCTCCTTTTCTATTTGCTTGGTGTTTCCTGTACACCAGATATGACAAGGGTAAGTATATAAGATATATAGATATATAGATATATATGTATATATATCCAAACCCCGAACCCAAGTTGACACTTGGATCGTCTAATTTTATGATCTTCAAAGAATAAGCTTACATTTGAAATTTTTCAAAAACCAATTTAGCCTCTCATTTGAAGTCCAGGAAAACTGCCTACACAGAAAGGAGCTTATATAAGCTGCTTAATGCTGAGATTTTTTTTTTCTGTTGTTTTTTGTTTTTTTTTTTTTTGGTTAACCGCGTGTCCGGCCAACTTGCACACACCTTGACTAATCCCAGAGACTATATAGTCCCCTTGTCTAACACAACCCGAGTAACTACCGAGACTTTGCCCCTAAGGGTGACCCTTAAAAGAGTCAAACTGGCGGCCAGTGGGAAGCAAACCCACAGCCGGCCTGACCATCCCAGCTACCCCTGTCAGGGTTAATGCTGGGATTTTTCCTGCATTTCCCTTGCGGCAGCTGATTTGAGGCCCTCTACAGCATATACCCTCCACAACTATGATGTACTTAGCAGTGCCAACTTCAACTGTCACATTTAAGTGGTAATTGATAATACATTATCTAATGCACTTAATGTAAATTCACTAATGCTACATCTGGAAATTGAATTTGTCAAGGAAAAAATGGATCGTAAAGTGCATTCAGAATTAAGCACCATATTACACTGTCAAACAAAGCTCTAAGACTGGTAAAGTGTGCTTCCAAAACCTTCCCAGCCCAAGCCCTCCCTCGCTCCCTCGTTTAACATGGTGTTTTCGACTAAAAGCCAGGGCTGTTAAGCTAGCAGGCCACACTGGAATACCAAAGATGTGGCTCTACAACACTACAACTCATCCTCAAAAACATAACCAGCCCAACACAGCTTTTCTTTAAGATATAGAGTTCAATCCATACTAACCAGCATATCTGAATAAATTTCTCGAAAAGACCAGGCAAGTGTTGTTTTTGCAAAATTGTGATTACCTAGCTAATAAAGCTACCTTTGACATTGCTAGCGCCCCCACCCAAGTCTGTAGACTTGTGGTTATGGGTTCGACTCACGTTTCCCCCAACCCCAGGGCATTGGCCAGCCAATGTTCCCCCACACAAAAAAATAAAGATAGTTAATTTGTTGTCAAGGTATGACAAAAATACATGAAGCCTCTATGGCCAACTCATGAAAACCAGAAAACCACAAACTTGGGACATTCCGCGAGTTGCAGCATTGGCAGATTCCTATTAACCAGAAGCCTGATTCAATAAAAAGAAGTGTATATAAGCTAAACTCCTTGAGACCTACACATAAACCTCATCTGTTCATACACTAGCCCCTAAAGCATAAGAGTTTTCAGCCCATACTAAAACCCCCACTTTTATCCCCCTTAACTTGGAATCCCACCTTTGTTCCCCTTGCCCTTATCCCTCTTCTCCCACACCCAAAATAATAAAGCAAAACAAATATATAAAAATAAAAATAAAAAGGCAAAACAAAACATTTATATAAAATAGCTATGTGCCAAAATTAACATCACAAAAGTCTTGACAATTGTCCACATTCACGTATCGTAATATATTAGCCCAAGACCTGGAAAATCCATGAAAAGCAATCAAAATATTTCTTCTAACATGAGTTAAGAAATTCAGTGAATAAAAACCGAAGAGAATGAGTAAGAAACACTAGATACACATGCAGAACTCCTTTATTATAATAACATAGACAGGGCGACATAAATTCTACCATATCATAAATTGTTTCCAGTCCTTCAACACAATTTGACACATCGAAAAAGATACGTCCACCCCTTCAGCCACAGCAGGAACCACAGGCAGGAAGAGAGCCTGTGAGTTCAGCAAAGAAATTGTAATTGTTACATAGATTAGGGAAATAAAACATTGAAAATGCAACCAAAAAAAGAAAACAATAACTTACTGTGGTCAATTCCTCGAACATTATCTAATCCACGGGGTGGACCACGTGGACCACCGCCATATGGACCCCTTCCAGGACCTCCTGGACCCCCACCATCCCATTTCTTGCCAGAAGCTGAGCCTTTTTTATAAGCATCTGATTTCTCCATCTGCAAGCATTGAAGGAGTGATAGGTAAGTATTTGACACCTGAACTGGCAAGAAGACAATATTAAGGAATCAACTTACTGAAAACATTGTTGCGAAAAACACGCCAATGAAGTTAACAACGGCCCAGAAGAAATCGGTGATTGTACTCAACTTCCATAATGATTTTTTAGATTTCACAACACCTGATTAAGAATAAAATCACCACTATTCACTAAAAAGAAAACTAATACTGGTGAGTAAATTTAGTGAAAGGCATGCATTACTTCCAAAATAGGTGTTCCTTCTGGAAAGATGCGGAGTTCAACCTTTCCATCCCATAACAAAAAAAGGACAGCAGACGATAAAACAAACAAGAGGGGAGAAAAAGGAAGAAATATTGAAAAATAGGGTATATGACATATATATTGTTTTGAAATGGCAGTAAAAATGATAAACCAGTTAGCTTCTCCATAGCCCCTTTCTTCCAGCTCACTGAGAAAACGGAATATATTGTTGAGAATGCCCTACAGAATCATTTAGAAAGCATATTGGCTTACAAGCTTTGGCTCTACTGAACAAGGGCCTTAAGAAAGATAGAACACTAGATTTCAGAATAAAATAGTTAAAAAGAAAAGGCTCTGATGACACTTTTCTGACGTGGTAAGCAAGGTCTGACAACATGGAGTACGGATACAAAGGAAATTGCATGTTTCTTATTCCAAAGGGCTCTAATCAACTCATAAAAGAAAATTATATAAACCTCCTAAAAATTTATTATAATGTACATACTTCAAATCATTATCAAGATAATGCTCATTCCCAGTAGATTTGACTTGGAAAACAAAATATCATCATCTAAAGGTGTCAAAATGAATTTGATACAACAGCTCTGCAAAAATATGGCCCAATAGATAAGGGTATATTGAGTAACACGGATGGGTTATCAGTTCTCAAAGACATGCAGCAATGATAATTCTTCCATGAATTGAACTGACTAAATGCAAGGTGAAGTCACCAAGAGAGAATTTCTTTTTGTTGGCATATGATTCGTCATAAGACCAAGCGCAATAATAACTTGACATATAAAGCAAGGTAACTACAGAGAGAGAGAGAGAGAGAGAGAGCAATATCTAAACTCAAGTTATACTTGTTCATAATCATACCAATTTTAAAGTTTCTTGTCCTTTAGTTCTTAAACCCATCACACACATAGAACCCCCAAATAGTGATTCTTTATCACACCAAAATTCTAGAACAGATATCTTTCTTTAGTTCCCAGTTCTTATCACATCCCTTTGATTGGGCCCAAACCAACCGTGTTCCAAAGGAAAGATTGCAAGCCCCAAGGTAGAGGGCAAGGCTTGAATTGAATGGAAATACACACATGGAACAAAATAGCAGAACCAGAAAATATAATTTACCAACTCTGTCTACGGGTACATACACCGAATATATCAGTTATGCTCTTTGTCAATGAGGCTGGATTGCTCCATTTAATGATCCTCAATTCATCTTCAGCATGAACCAATGCACAAATTATTAATAAGGGACCACCTCAAGAGTTAATGGAAGGTAACACAGACTATATTCAATCTATGATTAAGCATGAACAAACTGAAAGAGCATGTTCAGATAAGGTAACCTCTCACCGTCTCACCTTTAACCAATTACCAAACAATTACAAAAGAATTCATGAGAACAAGGTTTCCTAAACAGCACATCAAGCCAAAGTGCCCATCCATATCCACAAGAAAAGGTAATGAGGTAGTACACAAGCAAATAGTCTAGGCCAAGGTATACGGCGTGGAAAGGCAACTGAATCTGACAGAAAATAAATGAAGCTGGATATTGCTATAGAAGCTAATGTTGGCAGCTAAGTAACAAAGTTACCTGCTACTGGCAACATGGTAAAGTTACAAATGTCAACATGGCAAAGTTACAAAAAGTTGGTTGTTAATAGGGCAAGGACACAACAATAAATATACTCTTATGTATATATATAAAAAATATATATTACCTGTTTATCTTTGTTACATGTATATAAGACAAAAGAATATACCTAATTTGACATTAAGTAATGCAATATATTGTTCTTAATTTTAATTAGTGTTATCTTTCGATTTTTTATTTTTGGGTAAAATATTCAAATATATGAGATATAAAATATAAATTTTTGTTGTGTCTGCCATATCATGTCTCGCATTCTTTAACAATTTCCATATCTGCGTGTCCGTGTTATGTCATGTACTTGTCCATGCTTCTTAGTTTTCAACTTTTACAACAAACAAAGGAGATTTTGGAGCCTTGAAAGTGATAAATCAAGAGACTCAAGGCTCTGAAAGTGGTGATCTGGTTCATAGCAGGTTTGAAGATTATGAAGCTTTGAAGAGCTAGTTTCAACAGAAATAACAGACATGAAGATCCAAGGCTGTACCGGCAGTGTAACCGCCTGTTACGCTGCTATCAATTACACCAGTGAATTTTGTTCAATCCACTCAAGCAGGCTGTAACGTTTGGCTGGAGGTTTGAAGATTACAAAACTTTGAAGAGATAGTTTCAACAGAAATAACAGACATGAAGATACAAGGCTGTACCAGCAGTGTAGCGGCCTGTTACACTACTATCGATTACACCAGTGAAGTTTGTTCAATCCACTCAAGCAGACCATAATGTTTGGCAAGAGCCGAAAACTACACATAACAATGAAGGCCAATTTTTAGAACCTTGTTCATAAGTGGCCAGTCCAAAAGTCACCTTTGGTTTTCTTTGTTTCCCCTTTTCAGTGTTATAGGAATTTCCAACCCAATTAAACTATGATAAACTTTGATGTCAGAGTTCTTGCTATTATCAATATTCAGAGACCTTTCCAGACTCCCAGTACGGTAGCGATTCGTTACATACCCTCATGCTAATTGACTCTGTTTGAGACTATCTGTTACTGGCTTGCGTCAGATCCAAAAGGAATTACATTCCCGAGGTCAATATAAACTTGGTTTCTAACTCAACTAATCAGATACCAAATCAGGTCGACATATTCAAAACCAAAGTTCATTTCAACAAGGGGATTAACACTTCAAGTGATAGATTTTGATCGTATCACGCAATGAAACAACATAATATAGTCGATTTTGGACAGTTCTAAATTGTGACCCATTTCACAACATTGGAATTGAACAAAATCCTAATTATCAGAAAAAATTCATAATAAAACAACGATTTGCAAATTCTTATGAAATATACTAATTACATCAAATAAACAATAAAAAAGCACGGTGTCAACGGTATCATTTAACAAATAGAACCCTAATTTCAAAGAATCGATAGCATGTATGTTAAGAACGATCGGTATTGAATTCAATCAAACAGCTATAGAATCCACGATTATACAGAATGATAAACCAGATTGATTTCTAGGGAGAGAGAGAGAGAGAGAGAGATCGTGCCTCTCTCGACGTACGCCATTGGAGCTGCTCTTCCAGAGTCTTCTTCGGTCTTGTCACCGCTCGGTGATAAATTTAACATCGATCTTCAAAGAGTCACTGATTTAAAAAAAAAAAAAAAAAAAAAAAAAACAAACGGGTGAGGATTCAGTGTGATAGCGTACACACTTTTTAACCTACTTATCCATTCGATAATTGCCACATACTGTACTTATGGACAGCTTCCAAAGACGTGGCCGATATTTAGTGGTTTAATTTAGTTTAGAGGCTGGGGTGCTTTACACCGGATGATTATCCTACAACGCGGCATGTGGACTCTTTAACCGTGTGGACAGGTCTACAAAGTTTGAACCAGAAATAGGTTGCCACTTCATAATTGTAGTATGATTGGTCAACTGGTGATGCGAATTTTCTGACGTGGCGAGTGAAAATTTCTGGGCTCATCGTGGAAGTGTGTTGGTTTAACAGGAGAGAATATCTCAAACCCGCTTGTATCAGTTGACGTGTTTCTCTAAGTTTAAAAAATTATTACAAAAATCTTTATCACTTCAAAAATAAAATAGTAATAGTTCACACAACATGTAACTCACCTTTCACTTTTTACAGGCTTACACAACTCAATAACCAATAACCGCTAGTAAGTTATTTAGTGACAAAGAAAGTAATTAATTGTAATGTAGTATATACATATAGTGTACGTTACCTTTTTAATAAAGCAAATGTTAATAAAGATCTATCACTGTATTTAATATTCTCAAACATAAAAAATTTTAAAAATTTATTACAAAAATCTTATCACTTCAATGGCTTAAAAAAATCGAAACACTATGTAGTCAAAGCAAAAAAAAAAATGAGGGGAATTAAGTGAGGATGAAAAATGGAAGGAGACAACCGGGGCAACTTAAAACTTGCTTCTTGTTTAGTTTGATTTTATAGTATGTTTAAATAAAAAAGAGAAATAAGAAAATAATTTCTTTTTTAGTTTTACCTTTTACTAGTTTACTAAAATTGCTTATATAAATCTTTTACTACTACTAAATTGATTTTTAGTATGGAATTTTACTCTCAATTCTTTTCATATTAATTATTAAATTGGAATTGATTTAATAGGGCTCCTATTATTCACTAACTTCATTATATTATTGTGATTTTTTTTAGATTTTATTATATTTATTATGAAATTAGTCTTTGGAAAATTTTCATTAGATTAGTTTTCAAGATTCTTGCATTAGGTTATACAAAACTTTGTTATACTAGACTTTATATAATTAAAAGGAAATAAATTTTATGGCTCCCCCACCATCCACCGACCATTGACAAAAAATTGATCCTCGGATGTACCCTAAGCATAGATTACCTCACCTTGAAGTGAGCATAAATATTCCACTAGCCTGTAAAAGTAGGCCTAGAATGTGGTAGACAATTAAAAAAAGTATTCCATCCAAGGTACTCTCCTCTAGATCTAGGAATTGCAACACGCACTGAATGTCATGCGGAAATCAAATGCTAGAAATTTGGTAATTTCTCCTCCAACTAGGATAAAATAAAATGTGAAACAAAATTGAGAGGGATCACATTAAAATATGAAACAAAATTGAAAAGACAAACCAAAAAAAAAAAAAAAAAAGCCATCTGACAACCGTATCTTACAATCTTGCTTTTGGACATCGTACAATATGTTTGTAAGTGTAACCTTTTCTTCTAACTTATATACATGTTTGGACCAGATTAATCCCAAGCTGTGATAGGTCATTTTCAGCTACTATCCACACAAGTATTTAAATAACTTGGTTAAAATACATTTTAACTTCAAGGTATAGTCTAAAAACACATAACTTCTCTATATTTTAAAAGTATAGTACAGAACTCTCGGGATCTGGAATAAAATGTAATCTGTTACGAAGTTAAGGGAGAAAAATGACTCTAATATCTTTCTTCTTGTTTATCTTCCATTTTTAACTTCTCCATCTATTAACAGAGATTAATCTGTCTCAATCTCATTGCAGGACCCATATTTTACACAGAAACAAATGAGAACATAGTTCATTGCACAACAATGCAAATTATTGCTATATCTGTTTATACCGCAATTATTGAAAGTGAAATAAAGCAAGATATATATTGATATACATATGTTTTTGTGTATACATCCTAATTTCACAGATCTCCCATTGCTCAACTTTGGAGAGAAGACAATTTGTATTGGCGCGGTCCCATGGAGTGGGGGAATTTTCCTTAACGTAGCCCAAGACTTCGGCGTGGCTATGGTTGCAGTGGTGGTGGCGTGGGGCGTTGCAGTCTTGAGAGGGTAGAAGAGGAAAAAGAGAATACAATGAAGAAGTGGTGACTAGTTTGACAATGGAGAAAAGAAAAAGAGAGGGTAGAAGGCATGGTTCGGGTGAGGAAGAAAAGGAGAATAAAATAAAGAAACAAAATCTATTGAGAGGATAAATGTCTTTTTGAATAAATAAAATTGTTGCTTTATAATAAAATTAAATTATTGCACGTGAACCCACCGTTAAATGGGATATAAAGTTTTACTCTAGAGCACAAGGAGATTATGTATCACTTTTAAAGCCAAAGGTGGTTATGCGTTTTTAAATTATACAGTCCCAAGTAATATGACAATTAGCTAATCCTTAACTTGGTATATATTCATTACTTAAAGTTTTTACAGATTTTAAGTAACTTCTCTTTTACTAGCTTTGTTTAACCGAAATTTATTTATTGCTACTTTTTTTATAGGCTTATAGTTTAGCATTTAAAAAAAAAAAAAAAGAACTAATTGAAAAATCCAATGAAAGAGATAATCCCTTCCATTGAAGTGTACATTAACTCTCACTTGTATTGCCAGTAGAGTTGTGCACAAGGCGGGTTGGCTCGAGTTAATTTGGGTTTATGCCAAATTAAAAAAAGGTAAATTACATTCACTTCCCTTGAGGTTTTAGATTATTACAATTCATTCTTGAGATTTTAAAAATTACATTTTTCTCCTTAAGATTTGAGGTGAGTTGTATTTTTTCCCAGATGTTAAATTTTTTTCACAAAATATATATAATGCCAGTAAAAAAAAAAGTAAGTTCATTACTTAAATTGTCCCTAATGTGCATGAAATGACATAAATAGATTTTTTTTGCTTCTAAAGTTAATTTGTGTGTTAATTTTTTAAATTATTGTTTTTTTGCTTCTAAATTCCCCCACATGTGTGTTGATTTTTTTATAGTATATAGGATCTAAAAACTTTGATACAATTGATTTTCTTAAGTTAAACCGTTCTCTTTTTAAGTTAACTAATATTGTTGTTTTTTATACAATTGATTTTCTTAAGTCTCATATTTTTTTATATCATTTCATGTACATTAGGGACAATTTAGATAATGAAGCTATTTTTTTTTTTTTTTACTGATATCAGATATATTCTATTAAAAGATTTAACATTTGAGAAAAAATGTAACTCATATCAAACCTCAAGGGAGGAGAATGTAATTTTTAGAACCTCAAAGGGTAGGTTATAACAGTCTTAAATCTCAAGAGAGGTGGATGTAATTTGCCCATTAAAAAATGAAGAGATCTTGTTTAGTTTTGGGTTTTAGATTCAGAACCGAACCAATCAATTCATGACATTGAACTGAACCAACCCGCGTTAGTTAGGTTTTTTTGGGTTTGGATTGGGATGGTTCAATTTGGTTAAGATTGGGTCCCTATTCTACATAAATTTTGATTTATCCACTTAAAAATTTCAAAAAATAATCGAAGCTGTTGAAAGATTGTTAGTAATTAGTGCTTGCTGACATTATTCTCAGGATGTTCTTTTCAGTTATTACAAATTTCTTTATTGTTGAAAATAAAACTTTAGTCCTTCGGCTCCCTAATTTCTTTTTTTGAAGTTGTTCTTTCTCTTGATCTTTCAGTCAGCCTTTTAAATGTGCCCACTTTTCACTTTGTAAAATGCTCCCTCGATAAAAACCAATTTTCACTTCGTTTTTTAAGGTATTAATTAAATGGTTTCGATTTAACGTAGCCATAGAATCAATGCCAAAATCAGATTTTGATGATACTAAACAAAACAAAGTAGGTAAATAATATATCAATTACTTGATGTTTGAAATAAACAGATGAGAAATTCGCAAGTGAAACCGTCTATTAATATATTTCAATTACTTAATTTATTATTATTTTTGATAAAATCTTTTATTGTTTTTATTATTAAAATAAAAATACAAATGCATTTGAATATTCGTCATTTAGAAATTATTAGATTCATAATTAGTAGCAAATAAGAGAATTAGGAGCTTTTTTTATATATAAGGTAGAGTATGCATAAACATATAGTTTTTGTGAAGGAAAAAAATCAACGCATTTGTGCTATAAGTTATGTAACTGTTAACAAATATTTTTACTCACCAAAAATCATACAAAAAACCTAATATTCATAAATTCTACTAATTAATAGTCTCGAAGATTTTGAGCTATTAGAAGGTCAACTACAACATCTTAGTATTTTTATATTTTCATATTTTTATGCCAAATATGTTATTATATTTTTAAAAAAATCGTATCAAACACATAGATATAATAAGTAGCTTTTTTTTATCATCCCGTATTTTATTGAGTGTGGGGTCACCAATGCTAACCCATGCATACAAGTGAGAACTATAAAGCATTAAACACATTAACTGTTATAAAACTAGAGTGTTATAAAACTAAATGAATAAGCAAGTAAAATATTCAGACACAATATATAATAAAACTAGTTCTTCTGGAACTGTCAAACAATAATTAAATAGTTTTTCTGAAACTATGGGGATAGATCTTCTTGATCACCTAAGCATGTATTTTTTCATAAGACAAAATAAAAGGACAACAGAAATTTAAATAGTTTATATACACTCTTTACTTTTTTCTTTCTTCTTTTTCTTTTCTTCTTCTTTCTCTTCCTTTTCTTTCTCTCTTTTCTCTTCTCTCTCTTCCTTTTCTTTCTCTGCACTCACTTCCTTTTCTTTCTCTTCCTACGTAGTTCCTTTTATAGCCTAAGAATGAAGTAGGCAGCCATGTGATTCGGTCATCCACCAACTACTCTTCTTTCATAACATTAACGTTGTTTTACATGCACAAAACAAAAGAGAAGCAACATGGACGTAGAGAGAGTACAAGCCCTCTTCCATGGAGGCCTCCATGAGCTCTCAGAGCAATTTGTCCAGCCGGAAAATAGTAAGGCCATTGAAGGTGTCACAGTTCTGCTGTAATACCATTATCACAGCCACATGAAATACTCGTCAATGAAATAGCAAGGCTTGCAGCAAAAAGGGATTTTTCCTCATCACTGATCATGGTATCGGAAGCGAGAAACAATAGGAGAAATGAAAGCGTAAAATGTGACCAAAAAACATAGAGGCTACAAGAAGCGGGGAAACATTTTTACAAAATCCAAAGAAAATCTTTAAAAAACTTAATAAAAACCTATATGAAAAATTTTATAGATAACTTGTTAGAATTTAAAAGAAAAAATATATGAAAGTTAATATTTTAAGTTTCTAAATAGTTCTCGTATAATTTCTCAAGAGTTTCAAAAACGTTTTCAGTAAGTATCCCAAAGGTATCCTAAATATTTTCGAAGAGTTTCTGCGATGTGATTTTTAAATTTCAAAATGAGTATCATACTAGTACCGAAAGCATGGAAATACGCTTCTTTTTTCCAAATGAGTTTTGGTAACTATGCTTTTGCCAACCTCCCAACTTTGATAATGGCCAGTTCAATCCAACTCGCTTTCTCCCTCTCTCTGGTATTGATTCTGGTGATGTTTCAATTAGCAATATCTGAGGTGGGTTTTCCATCAACAATGGATTCATGAAAAGGTGTTGCAGGCAGCAACTCAGTCGTCCCTTTCTTCTTCTGTCATGTGTCTTTTGTTTTCAATTGTGCTCTTTTTGTTGTTATGATGTTTTGTTAGATTGTTTGCAGTCAATTAGGCTAAAGGTTTTGGAGCTCTGTGGATGTACGTTAGCTCGATCCTGTCTTTATCTTTTCAAACCCTCTTTTGTACCACTTTCTTTTAACGATGGAATGAAAGCTCTTTTATCTTACCCAAAAAGACAAACCCATAGGTAAGTGATGGCTGCTTCACCCTCAGACCAACGGAACTATTTTTATTGTATATATATAATTAGTCTAGATCATCATCAACTAGCCAGTAAACAACTAAACACAATATATAATTAGTAGGTTAAGGAATTACATTTTTAGCAGAGTGACTCAAACCCGGGATCAACGGGCCAAGCCTCTCCTCCTAGTCTAGCCTGCAACAATCAATGAAATGATTAAAATAAAATAAAAAAGTGGTTCTTTTATCTCTTGAGGTGGGAAAAAAGTTGGTAAGTAGGGAACATTTATATTTTTAGATACAACTTTTCGTAATGATCTTTTACGTTCGTTGTAGTTGTGGGTTTTACACTGTAATACTTTAATCGTAGTGACATAGTTGGTATTAATTTATCATTAAATATGTATCCTTAACATGGCATTAAATGTACTCTTTTCTTTATGGTTACTTGTCAATTTGAGAAGTTATTTAGTGCTTCTAAAGTATCTTCTCCTTTCACAATATCCTACGTCCTTCAACTACGTAGTAGGATTCATAAGTATTGCAAGAGTAGTACGGCTATATAGTACTCCAAGAACATTGAATAATTTTTTCCCTCAATACTCCTTTTTGTCATGTTTTCTTATCTTTATATTATTGAGAGAGAGAGAGAGAGAGAGGCATATTGTAGAATAACGTTAAGAGCTTATTACTTATGTTTCCCCACAATTTTCAATATAACTCGTGAGAATTTTTATTTATAGTTTCAAAATGCGATCAAAGACTACGTGATAATTTTTTAAATTTGGAATAATTACACTTTATTATGGTTTAAGTAAAAATCAAATAACCCTCATGTAGTTCAAACGTAAACACATAAACCCCCTTATGATTTGTACTTCTCTGCAAAGTGGATTAAACCATAACAAATTTGGTGAAATAACAAAAATATCCCTACAAAGAATAAATGTTTATTTTGACAATCCATGTTAGAGATATGAAATAATGAAAATACCCCATTTACTCTTAACTGTTTCTTTCTATTTTACAGTTAAGTCTAAACCAAGGGAGGATATATGAAACTTTTAAACCATAAGGGTGTCATCTGATTTTTACTCAAATCACAAAGGGGCAAAATGTAGTTACCCCTTGAAATTTTTGTGAGCTTTTGCGAACTAGTGATTAGACAGTCTTTTACATGACAATATTACAACTTCCCTTGCAAACAAATGGCTTAATAAACTGTGTAATCGTGCAGTGCAATGCAATGCAATGCAGGAGAGTAATAGAGCAATACAATGCGGAAATACTGCTAGTAACAAACAAGCTATTGGAACTGTTCTCAGAGGGAATAGGATTGGAAGGGAAGGTCTTGAAGTCATTTTTTTGGGGTGACCAAGAAATAAAGCTAGAAATGAAAATTAACATGTACCCACCATGCCCCCCAACCTCAGCTTGCCCTTGGAGTTGTACCTCACACGGACATGTCTGCTTTCACTCTACTTATCCCAAATAACGTTCCAGGTGATTACTTGCCGAATGCACTTTTTGTCCATGTTGGTGACCGAATTAAGGTAAAAACACTCTCCTCTAGCGTACCTAGAAACATCAACAGAGCAAAGAAAAAATCAAGTAAAATAAAAAATGCCATACTAGTGAATAAATTACATTGAAGATGACAGTAATGTTGACTCAAGATTGATCCCCATGATGATTTTGATGATAATAAAACCATGTGGTTGTTATCTAATGATTTCAATTAAGTGTGCAGGTTAAATTATAATCATTTGATAACAAGAAAATAATTAAGTTGATTGGTTGAGTATCAAACAAGAAGATTACTTAGGTAATCTTATTCTTGAAGAGATTGAAGATACTCAAAGAGTTTAACAAGTATTGAAAAGAATGATGCAAGTGACTGAAGATCTTATGATGATTCAAGAAGTTACTCAAAGAAGCAAAGCACTCAAGTAAGATTATTTGAAGAGTATTCAAGTTGACATGGAATCAATTCTTAAAGACTAAAATACAAATAGAAGTGCAAATATAACAAAGGATTTCAAGTAGACTTGAAGACCGAAGAGTTGGCACCATATAAATATGGTATACACTTCACTATGAAGACCCGCGATCCTCATGGCCATATCAAGTCCACTATATCATCATGTATGCTATGAACTTCTAAATTGGTTGATTTTTCTACTCTAAATCTGGAAAATGCATTGAGGCATAAAGCATAAAAGAAAGGGGGAGCAACAAATTGAAGCTTGTCAAGTAACAATGGAGAACTTGTCACATTGAAGATATTGAAGAACTTGTGGTGAGAAGCTTGTCAAGAAACAATGGAGACAACGAGTATGATGAGTTGACACATTCAGCAATCTCATAGTTGCAACCTTATTTAGATAACTCTTACAAGACATGGAAGCTCATTTTGGAAGATTTGAAAATGTCTTGAAAGTATTGATAAGAAATCTCAAGAGTTGGAAGCTTCATTGAAGATTATGTTGAAGTCTTGAATAGACGGAAGAAGTTATAGAAGAAATCAAGTTGATGAAGATTAAGCAAAGAAATTGAAGAAGTTCAAATAAGCATAAAAGATCAGTTGAAAAAAAGAGATCTCAAGTCTTGGAAGCTCTCTTGAAGATTTTGAAGAAGACTTAAATAAATGGAAAAAGTAATGTTGATTGAAGAACTCTAAATGTAATCAAAAGTGAATTGATTTCATCTTGAAGAGTTGAGAGTGTTCTTAAACTCAACATGCTTTGAAGAAATCTTTTCAAGCCGTAGAAATCTTAGTTGGATAATCCTTCAAGAGCTTGAAGATATTGAAGAAGATTAAAGAAGTATTGCAAAAGTTAAGGATTTTCCTAAAAAGAGTCGACTCCTTAAGCAAAAGAGTCGACTCATTCAAACAGAGGCTGAAAATCTGATGGAACATTAAAAGAGTCGACCCCTCACTCTAAAAGAGTTAACTCATTCAAACAAAGAGTTGATTTTGCAATCTCAGACAAAAAGAGTCAACCCCTGGCACAAAAGAGTCGACTCATTTAGACAGAGCCTTGAAAAATCTATTGAAACACAAAAAGAGTCGACTCCTGCAGCAAATGAGTCGACTCCCGATAGCAACGGCTATATTTTCTGACAGGAGTAATGGTGCGATCTGCCACGAAAACCACTCACATACTTCTCCAACGGCTAAAATAGATTCAAGACTATATATACAAGATCCCTAACACATATATATACAACAAAAACATGAGAAGAACACAAGATTAAGAGCTACAAGTGAGATTTCATTTCCCACATCTTATACACTATTTTTATTCATTTGAGGGGTTCTTGAGTAAGCTGAAAATTTATTTATCTACTCTTTGAGAGAGAGTTATTCATTGCACAACCTTCATCTATTATTGGGTGGGTTTGTAAACTTGTGAGTTTAGGTGTTCTTAAAAAAAACACTTGTGAGTTTGAGTGTAGCTTGGAAAAAACACTTGTAAGTTTGAGCGAAGCTTGGACAAAATCACTTGTAAGTTTGAGTGAAGCTTGGATAAAATCACTCGTAAGTTTGAAAGAAGCTTGGATAAAATCTCTTAGGTTTTGAGAGCTTCGGTAAGAGCTCTTGTAAGAGTGAGCTGGGCACTTGGAGCAAAACCAGCAGCTGTGTAAGGGAAGTTTACATAGTGAAATACCTTCGAGATGATCGAGGAATAGAGGACGTAGGCAAGCTTTGGCCGAACCTCTATAAATCTGGTGTTCTTCATCTCTTTGCTCATATTACTTCCTTGCATTGCATCTTATTATTTGCTTGTTTTGTTATTAGTTTGATTGCTCACTGCTACATTGCTTAAATTGTTTTTAGTTGCATTGTTTGATATAAATTTTATAAAACCCAATTCACCCCCCCTCTTGGGTTGCCTACTTGGGCCAACAAGTAGTAATACAAAAATTGTTATTGCCAGCAGCATTCAGATGCTGTGACGAAGCATAAATGTGGGGAGTTTCATATAGTTGCCACCTTATCCTGCAAAATTGCAGGAACTAGTAATTGCATATAAAGCCTATTTTCCGGAATAGTTAGAACTTATGGTTCTCTACTATCCGATTAAAATCTTCAACAGAAGAAGTTCTTCAAGTAACATCATAACCTGATTTCAAGCACGATTTGTAGTTGTCTAAAACTGTAAGGACAGTTCTAAAGTTCTTTGTTCGGGGAGAGTTCGATGTTACAACTTACAGAACATTTTGTTTTAGGTACTAAGCAACGGTAAGTGCAAGAGTGTTGGAGTCAGTGGCTCATATTATTGATACTAAGTCCAGAAATAATGGGGCTCATAGGCAGAACGGAGCAGAGCAAGAGGAGCGTGAGGGCATCGAGCGGAGTGGATTAAAAAGAACTTCGCTGCCGCTGAGAACATAGGTAGTCACACTAACTACTGAACCTTGATAAGTCCTTGTGTTTTATGCTTGTTCATTCTTATTTATTAAATCGCATATAGATTTCTATGCAACAAAGAGTGTTCTTCACAGGTGTTTGGTGAAAAAAGAAAGGACATGCATGTCCTGGGCTATGTTTACCATACCTCCACAAGAAGCAATGATCGGATCGCTTCCAGAGCTCATTGATGAGAAAAACCCTGTAAAATATTCAACCAAAACATATGCTGAGTACCGACATCGCAAATTCAATAAGCTTCCACAGTAGGAGAATTTCATATGGTTCTGGCAAAATCAATATGATTGTACCTTTGCAAAGGAACTTTCAAGGATTTGATGTGGTTCTGGCTATTCTTTATGCATAATTTATGGCTGTAAAATTATTTCAGGCTCAGTGCATAGACCGCTTTTACTGAGAAATCATCTTTATTACAGTCAAATGTATTGTATTCTCTTAATGTTTCTTAATAGCATAATTTATATTATCCAATTGACTTGGACTAAGCCAAGACCATTTCATACCGGGTGGTGAAAAGCAAATTCAAACTTTTGAAACCATGGAAACACCATACAAACCTTAATTACCAAGGATGATCCCACTTTTAATTGAGAGAAGATAGATAAAACTACAGTAGAAACCTGCAAAATCCCTAGCAATATAAACAGTCAGCTTCTAGTTTGGCTAAACTGGACCTTGAACATGGTGTCTATTGATCAGGTTTCTTGAAGACTTGAACTACCACATCCCATAGTACATAATGTTTTCACCTTTTGTTTGTTGCTTCTTTTAGTTATTTATTTATTTTCTCTTTTCGGGAGCAAATGGCTTTAAATTCTTACATGACTGGGAGTTACAGGACATGGAGAGTTACAGACTGGAGAAGGATTCATCCCCCCCCCCCCCCACCAGGCAAACACACAAAAAAAATCAAAAGCAAAAACCTAAATTAAATAGGAAAGAAAGAAAAAAAATGAAAAAATAACATTTATTGGCTTTTGCAGATCATACAGCTACAAGCATTTTACTAATATTAGCTTCCATTTTGGGCTGTGCAAAGGTTTTTGTTGAATATGGATTTATGTTGCTATTCAAGCCCTTGTTGAACTTTTATAGGGATTGGGAGTTTTCCATTGATGCTGATGATTGAATATGTGATCTTTATTTTCAAAGCATATTTTCAATGGTTTGCTTATACCCCCAAAAAAATAGAAACCTTTGCACTTGCCATAAAGCATTACAAGAATGAATCTAAAAAAATTATATCACCCCATAACTGCATGACAGTACAATCCACTCGTACACTAGGTACCATATGCTACCTAATAAACGACAAAAGAAAGGAGAAGAGATTAAACGAATGGAAAAATCAAGAACATCAGTACAGGATAAGAATATGATCTAATAATACTGATACAGTGATATGAAAACATCTAAAACAATAGGACACACATATGTCAATGATATGGCTATCTGTGTGTGTATACAACTGAGAAAAGTCATTTTGTCATAATGTTTATATGAGAAACAGTTTCAAAACTTCTAACTTATAATATTGAAGTTCAAATGTAAATGAGACTTCCATTCTATAGATATAAACTAGGGAGTTGGGACACTTTCAATATGGTGTCTTTTGATCATGGTCATTCAACTACCTCATTCATTGAACATTATATTTTTCTCTATTTTTTTAAAAGTTACTTTTACTTTTTAGCTATTTATTATTTTATGTGGAGCACATGCCTTTAAATTCTTCTATGACTGAGAGTTAGAGGATGAGAAGGGAGAGGTATACAAAGTGGATAGAGTTGAATAGAGAAGGATCCATTCCATACACAAGAAGAAGAAGAACATGCTTTGAATATTGCATTTATTAGTTTTTGCAGAACAACCAGCTACCAGCATTTGATGGGTTCATACCCCATTCGGCCACCTACCAAAGTTGATGAAGGACCTTCGAGAAGCTATCACCATTTTCAAGTCTACCGGCCACCAAATTCAGCCTTGCCAACTTTGACAATAAGTGCTCACCCTCCCCTATAAATAGAAGGTAGAGGTGAGGGAGAAAACCAAGCAAGCAAAGAGACTTTTTTGTAGGAGTGTGAGTTGAGTAAAGAGAGACAACCGAGCCTCCTCCTCCTCTGTTTTTCTCTCCATAAATAGTGAAGTTTTCTTTCTTCAATTTATTGTTTGTGAGTATGTATTTGATTTCTGACATAGCAAGTGGTATCAGAGCAAGGCTAAATTAAGTTTGCTAAAATCGTGTTTCGATCACACCAGTGTATTCGTCTCATTGATTCAAGTTCAACGGTTCAAACCGTGTTGAAAACGGAGCTAAAATGAGCCTGTACGAGCCGGTCAAAGTTTTGTTCTGACGAGTCAACGTCGACGAATTCATCAGTGCCGAAGAAGACAAGCTGACGTCATCGCTACCACGTCATCACCCAATCAGCAACTGTCACGTCATCAAAAATTTTAAAAATTATAGTTTAGCCCCAAAAGTTTTTAAAAATTACAATTTGACCCCTAAAAATTATAATTTTTAGAAATTATAGTTTTCCGTTCTGGACGTAATCGTGCACTCTGTTTTGAAAAATTCTATTTCCATAGTACTGTACAAGCCAATTTGAGAGTAAATTCATGGAGGAGTCATTAACATCAATCTCAGGAGTTATGATTGTGCTCACTTCTTTGACCTATGCCATTTAGCGGCCTCGAATGGAGAAATACTTGAACTGTCGGGATTCATTTGATCCCTTGGATGAAGTAGGGGTGAAACCGATGGAAACAACATAAACAGAATGGAGAAGGAAGAACAAGAAAACTATCGGTCTGATTAGATAATGGATCGACCATAGTGTATTCCACCATGTTGCCCATGAGACAGATGCATATACTCTCTGGATGAAACTAGAGAATATGTTTCAAGCCAAAATCGCTCATAACAAAGCTCTCTTAATGAAGCGATTTGTCAACTTGAAGTTGAAGAGTGATACATCAATTGTCGAGCACACTAGTTAGTTTCAGAACTATGTGAACCAACTTGCACCCATGGAACTGTCGCAAGAAGATGACGAGCAAGCCCTCTTACTTCTTAGGTCTCTACCAGACAATTGGGAGACGTTGGTGGTATCCCTCAGCAACTCAGCTCCAAATGGCAAACTCACCATGGCAATGGTCAAGGATGCCCTATTCAATAAAAAAGCCAAACGGAAGGAAGGTGGCATGGAACACTCGTATGCCCTCACTACAGAAAGCAAGGGAAGGCCTCAGGAAGATAATAGAGGCCGAGGAATTGGCCGAGGCTGAGGCAAAGGTAGAGGAAGAGGCAGAAGCAGAAGCAGACGCAAAGGAAGGTCACAGGATCCTGGCAGATCTAGTGACAGACATGGCAAGTTTACCTACTATCATTGTGGCATTGAAGGTCACATTAAGAAGGACTGTCGAAAATTGAAAAAGGAGCCAGATTAAGGCAATCACTAGCATAACAAGAAAGATAGTGACACCCTAATCACCATTAAGAGAGATGTCATAATACTCTCTGTGAAAGAAGAGACGTGCCTCCACGTTGCCAGTCAGGATTTTGAATGGGTGGTTGACATAGCAGCCTCTTACCATGCCACTCCCCACATCGAGTTCTTCACGATGTACAAAGTTGGAGATTTTGGTACTGTGAGAATGGTAACACCAGTTCATCAAAGATCATAGGCATTAGTGATGTTCAAATCAAAACCAATGTTGGCTCCACGATGATGTTGAAGGACATCAAACACGTGCCTGACCTCTGGCTCAATCTTATTTTTAGGATAGCCCTTGATCAACAGGGTTATGACAACCACTTCAGCAATAGCACTTGTAAGCTATGAAAAGGTGCCCTGGTTGTTGCCCGCAGGCATATTTGTAGCATGTTGTATAGAACTCATGTGAAGGTTTGTTCAGACAGCCTTAATGTAGTTGAAGATGAGACGTCATCAAAATCAGTGGCACAAGAGACTCGATCACATGGGAGAGAAAGGGTTGTTCACACTGGTGAAAAAGGCTCTCATTCCAGTAAACAAGGAGATTACACTGAACCCCTATAAGCATTGCCTATTTGGCAAGCAACATCAAGTCTCGTTCAGTTCCTCCACACGAAGAAAATAAGAGTTATTGAGTTTCGTAAACTCTGAAGTTTGTGGTCCCATTGAAAAGGAGTCATTGGGCAGTAACAGGTATTTTGTTACCTTCATAGATGATGGTTCACGAAAAGTGTGGGTGCATTTTCTGAAGACCAAGGATCAAGTACTCGAGTACTTCAAGATCTTCCACGCCATGGTGGAAAGGGAGACTGGCAAGAAGTTGAAGTGCCTCTGAATAGACAATGGAGGCAAGTACACATCCAAGGAGTTTAAGGCATACTACTCAGAACGTGGTATCCGCCATGAGAAGATGGTCCCACATACCCCACAGCACAATGGAGTAGCCGAAAGGATGGACCGGACCATTATAAAAAGAACTCGGTGTTTGCTTAGTATGGCTAATCTGCCAAAGCCATTTTGAAGTGAAGCTGTTCATGCTACCTGCTACCTAAGCAACAGATCACTATCGCGCCCAGATTTTTCGCACTCGAGGAATACACACACAAGCAGAAAAAATACTGTACTCTCTCGTTAAAACTCACCCTTCTAGAAGAATGAGTGTGACTAGGTTTGAATTGAAAATAGATTTAAATAAAGGGCTTTTAGAAAAGATTTGGAGTTGCCACCTAACTTGATTAAGGTGAATTAGGTCACCTAAAAACTAAGAATAATCCGAAGACTACACTTAGGGTTTTTGGAAAACGATTTTGAAACTATCTCCTCAAGAGAGGGTTTTTAAGAAAACAGGTTGTTTGACAACCTTTAAAAAACATTTAGCCATTTTTTTAAAATAACTCCGTTTTTGGTCTTTGAAATCAGTGATCCTAGGTTCGGAGGTTGGTTACGTGTAGGGAAGACGCACTAAGCCATCACCCTACCCCGCCCTTTCGGTACCTACATGTCAATCTACCCTAGATTCACCTATGAGAATCTTCAACTAACTATTGTTCAATCCTATCTACTTTAGAAAACAATGTTTAAAAACTATCATGATGCATGATATGCAAATGCAATAGAAAAAGAGAGTCGGAAAATAGATTTGGAAATAAATTGGTTTGAAAGAAATTTGAAAAAAATAGATTTGAAATTGGAAAGCTTTAGAAATTGGAAATAGAGATTTGAAAATAGATTTATGAAAATAGAAACTTGAACATAGAATTGGAAATTGGAGATTTGAAAAAAATTGTAGAATTGGAAATTTGAAGAAGATTGTGGAAATAGAAGTTTGAAAAATGTTATGGAATTTGAGATTTGAAAAATGTGGTGACCGCACCCATGAAAGTTGCCTATGTATCATTTTGGAGGAATCAGGTCAGTCGTAGTTCGAACAAGAGTCCGATAGCAAATAGAAAAGTATGATTGGAAGAAAGAGATTGAATTGGAAATTGGATTGGAAGATTGAGAGATTGAACTTTGATTGGAAGATTTTAAAAGATTAGTTTTGAAAGACTTCGCTTTAGGAAACCTAGAAAGACTTGAGACTTAGAAAAGATTTGACTTGACTTGGAAGGATTCTAGAAAAGATTTGACTCAAAAGTTGGACTTGGAAAGATTAGGAAAGACTAGATTTAGGAAAGATTCGATTTAGGAAAAGTTCGAATTAGGAAAACGTCATTTTAGGAATGTTTTGAAATTAGGAAAGTTTCAACTTGGGAAAATTTTGAATTAAGAAAGTTGTCAATTTGGAAATTTTTCAACTTAGGAAAGTTTTAGGTTTAGGAAAGTTTTGAAATTAGAAAGTTTCGTTTTAAGAAAGGTTTTGAAATAGGAAAGTGTTGAATTTAGAAATGTTTTTGAATTAAGAAAAGTTTAGTTTAAGAGAGGTTTAGAATTTGGAAAGTTTCAACTTAAGAAAGTTTTGAATTTGAAAAGCTTAGAATTTTGAAAGATTTGAAATTTAGAAAATTTAAGATTTAGAAAGTTTTAGAATTTTTGGAAGATTCAAAGTTTGAGTTTTGGAAAGATTTGAAAATCTAGATTTGGGAGTTAAAGTTTGGAAAGGATGTGGAATTAAGAAAGGTTTGAATGAGGAAAGGTTTAGACTTTGAAAGTTTAAAACTTGGAAAATTTTAGAGTTTGAAAGTTTCGAATTTAGAAAGTTTAGGATTTAGAAAACTTTAAAGTTTGAGTTTTAGAAAATCTTGAGATTAGGAAAGTTTTGAATTTAGGAAAGATTTAAAAACTTGGATTTGGAGAGTTAAGATTTGGAAAGGAATAAAATTAGGAAAGGATTGAATTAGAAAATATTTGAAAGTTGAATTTTAAAATTCGGGAAAGATTTTTTTGTGTTCAAGTTTTGGAAAGTTAAGATTTAGGAAAGTAGAAGACTAGGAAGGAGTTAAGTTAGGAAAGAGTTAGATTAGGAAGGGATTGGATTTTGTTTCTAAGAAGAAGTGTTTGATTTTGTTTCCAAAAACGGAAGATTGGATCTAGTTTCCTAAACGGGAAGATTGAATTTGTTTTTCTACAGAAAAGATTTTGATTTGACAAGGATTTGGAAAAGGGAGTTTTAGAAACCCTAGATTTGGAAGTGTATAGTTTTGACGTAGAAAATAGGAGGTTTTGGGAACCTAGGTTTTAAGGCAAGTTTGAAAACCATGTTTTCAGAAAGAAAACTAGGGTCTCCTAATCGTGAGTTCTAGGGCTTGACTTGGGTATCAAGAAAAAGGATTTTTGAAAAGTGCGTTTTTGGAAACGAAGATTTTTAGAAGGGAGTCCTAGAGAGGAGTTTTTAAAAAGTGAATTTGAAGATAGAGTTTTTGGAAAGAAATTTTAAAAAATGAGTTTTTGGAAAGTGTTTTTTTGGAAATGAGTTTTTTAGAAGGAAAATCCAAGGGGGGAGTTTCTAGAAGGAAGTTTTTGGGAAGAGAGTTTTTAGAAAGATTTTTAGTAGAAGATTGTTGGAGAGAGTTTTTGGAAAGATTTTTAGGGAGCATTTTTAGAAAGTGGATTTTGGGAAGAGGATTTTGAAAAAGAGTTGAAAAATGGAGTTTTGAGAAATAAATTTTTGGAGGGAGTTTTTGAAAATAACTTTGGAAATGAGAGTTTTAGAAAAGTATGTTGAAAAAGAAATTTTCAAGAAAAGAGATTTTTGAAAAGAGAGTTTTTAGAAGGTATAAAAATGTTGCACTTTCCTAAAGTGATTCTAACCATAAGAAGGCTAGAACCACTTTAGGAAAGTGGTTTTGAAAACAAGGAATCGAAAATATAGACCATATTGGTCTTCTTTAAATGTAACACTTTCCTAAAACAACCCTAGCCATGGAAAGACTAGAATCACCCTAGTATTGTGATTTTGAAAACAAGTTTTGAAAAATGAGATTTTGATGCAATTTTAAAAACAAGTTTAATGCAAACTTTGAAAACGAGTTTGAAAATCATTTTTGGAAGATGCAAGATCATGATATGCACAATGCAAGTTTGGGGTTGTGAACATACAAAGTTAAGGCTTCACCACATAATCAAGGGGGCCGAACCCACGTGGTCTCCGGTTAGCCTAAAGGAAAGCTCCTAACACGGTGACCCTCCAATAATCTAATCCTATACATAGACCGGGAGTCCCCTTGTTTCAAGCATGCAAAGAAAAGGAGGAAAGAGATGGGAGATTAAAATAGAGAAAACCCAAGTGGGTTAGGAGAGAGAAGAGAGAAGGGGAAGTGCAAAAATTTAAATAAGAAGCCTACCTTGTGTCCTTTTTATTTTGCTTGACTTTGCGCGCCTTGCTTTCTTCAGTCTTCGCTTCACTTCAGTCTTGATCTTCGAGGGCTCGTCTTCGGTCTTCAAATCTTCGTAGTTGGAGCAATCCAAGTCTTCAATGGAGGGTTGGAGGCTAGTGTATATGTGTGTAGGGGTGCGTATGAGTGTATATAAGGCTAGGGTTTATGTATGGTGGCTAGGGTTTGGAAAACCTAGGGAAGCTAGGGTTTTGTGAGTGTATGAGCTCTGTGTATCAAAAATTAGGGTTTTTAGACTGAGTTTCCGGACCTCCTTCACGCTGGATGAGGCTCTGTATTTATAGAGATGGGATAAACCTGGTGCCTGTTGTAGTGGCGCCAGGCCAAAAATATTGGCTCGGCGCCACTAGTAGTGGCGCCAACCCATTAGGAAACTATTAAGGCCGGCAAGCAACATATCTTTGACTAGATTTGGGCACCTGTACTAGTAACTACCATGCAATTTTTAGTCTAGCTTCACTAGGAGTGACTCCGGAAAATCCGGAAAGGATTTTGAGAGATCGGGAATGACCCGGAAGGCCAAAAAAAGGGCAGGAACACTTAGAATAGTGTCCCGGAGGTATTTGACTTGAAACATGAAGATAGGATGTATTGGAAGGATTTAACCGGGCCATTAGGGGCAAAACGATCAATCGGGTGGGAAAACTGTCGAGACGGTCCTGGAAGAAGACTCGAGATTTGAAAACATTATTCAGAATGTTCCCAAAGATTTCCATTTTGATACCCAAAGCCGGTGTGGTCGGAAAAGGCGACCGGCCCTCCAGGGGCAAAATGGTCATTTTGGACCGGGTTTGCCAGAATTGACTCGAAATGATCTGGGAAGGTAGAGGAAAGTTGAGAATACTATAAGAAGTAATCTCAGGAGGTTACTGGTTTGATACCCAGAGTCGGTGTGGCTAGAAAAAGGCGACCAGCCCACTAGGGGCAAAACGGTCATTTTGTACCGGGTTTACCGGAATTGACTCGGAATGATCCGAAAAGATAGAGGAAAGTTGAGAATACTATAAGAAGCATTCTCGGGAGGTTACCGGTTTGATACCCAGAGCCAGTGTGGTTCTCGGGGCGTTCGGATGCCTAGGGGCGAAATGGTCATCTGGACCGAAAAGTCTCAGAATTTGCCTGAAACTGACTAGAAGGCACCTAATCATGCCAGATTACCTTTAAGACAATCTTGGAAGGTTGGACTTACCGTTCTGAAGACTCAAGTGTGTTCTCGAGAAACGTGCCAGAAAAGGCCCAATGGGCAGTTTGGTCATTTTTTACCGAAGTGGGCTTGCAAGCACTGGTGTTGACCTGGGTTTTGAGTGTTTCCTCCACTCTGATGGCGGTCGTGTGATACAGGGGTTTGTTGGCAATTCCCTCTATCAACCTGCTTATGAGTATTTCTGCTACTCTAACGGTTGTGATGTTTGTGAGTATTTTCGTTACTCTAACGGTTCGTGATCATTCCCGAAACTACCTAATCTCGGGAAGCTGCTAAAGGGACTTAGCGCCTGAGAATCAACTTTCTCGAAAGGCATGCCTAAACGGACATTTCTGCATTGGCGGGTTGGCAGGCGCCAAAGGTGGACCGTTCTACCATTTAGGGGACTTGGGGTCTCGTCCCAGTGGACAGGTTTAAAGGGACTTACCGTTTCGAAGAGATTTTCTTCGAAAAACGCGTCGGACCGTCTCGAGGAATAAGCTGTCTCAAGAGAGGGATTGGAATTGAAAAGGGGTTTTATCGTCTTCGAAAAGACGCGCCTAATTGGGAATAGATTTACTGTCTCAAGGAATCAACTGTCTCGAGAGAGGGATTGGAATTGAAAAAGGGTCTTATCATCTTCGGAAAGACGCGCCTAATTGGAGTAGATTTACCGTCTCGAGGAATCAACTGTCTCGAGAGAGGGATTGGAATTGAAAAGGGGTCTTATCGTCTTCGGAAAGACGTGCCTGATTGGAATAGATTTACCGTCTCGAGGAATCAACTGTCTCGAGAGAGGGATTGGAATTGGTAAGGGGTCTTATCATCTTCAGAAAGACACGCCTAATTCGGAACATGGAAAGGATAATGCCCCTAAAGGCATTTTGGTCATTTTACTTCTCTTTGGGCCCAGTGGGGCCTGCGAAGCGATGAATTGACGGGATTAGACTTAGAGAGTTGATTTCGATTGGAATATCCCCTAATGACTTGAACACAATCACCATCAGTGCCATTGAAGTTCAAAGTTCCAGAGATGGTATAGACTAGCAAGAAGGATGTCTCCTACTCTCACCTGAGAGTGTTTGGGTGCAAGGCTTTTGCACACATATCCAAATAGCAAAGACAGAAGCTGGATATGAAGTCCATTCCATGCATTTTCATTGGTTATGGAGATGAAGAGTATGGATACAGATTATGGGATCCAGTAACAAAGAATGTCATCAGAAGTAGGGACGTTGTGTCCCAAGAGAACCTGTTTTATGAGGAACTAACTAAGTCCATGGTTCCAGTTCCCGTGCTCCTGATATGACTCTAGATCTAGCACCAGTCCAGCTCACCACAGATACTAGAATGCAGGAGGCAATTCTAGAAGATGAAGACAAAGAGGGTGTTGAGCAGGGGAAGCAACAACCCCCTCCACCAGAAGTAGAAGAACTTCTATAGCCAATTGGTGAGGTACCTCCCTAGATTGACGAGCCTCAGCCAAGGAGATCTGCAAGAGGCCGTGTCCTGATTCCATCAACCAAATATCCAAAATCATACTACATTATGCTCACTGATGAGGGGGAGCCAGAGAACTTCAATAAAGCACAGACCCATCTAGACAAAAGCAAGTGGATACAAGCCATGCAAGAAGAGATGAGTTCCTTGAAAAGAATCAGACCTATGATCTGGTAAGGCTTCCCAAAGGAAGAAAAGCCTTGAGGAACAAGTGAGTTTTCAAGCGGAAGAAAGATGATAGTGGAAAGCTAGTCAGGCATAAGGCTCGATTGGTCGTAAAAAGTTCTTAGCAAAATAAAGGAGTTGACTTTCATGAGATTTTCTGACCGGTAGTGACGATGATCTCAATTCGAGTTATACTCGAATTGGTAACCAACCTGAACTTGGAGCTTGAACAGATGGATGTCAAGATAGCTTTTCTCCACGGAGATTTGAAGGAAGAGATCTACATAGAGCAGCCAGAAGGATTTGAAGTTCCCAGGAAAGAACACTTAGTCTGCAAGTTAAAGAAGAGTCTTTACAGTTTGAAACAAGCGCCGAGACAATGGTACAAGAAGTTTGACTCATTCATGGTGGGTCATTGGTATAAGAGGACTGCTGCAAACCAGTGCGTATATATTCAAAGATTCTCAAATGGCAGCTTTGTGACACTCCTTCCCTATGTTAATGACATGCTGATCATTGGATAAGATGCTATCAAGATTAGCAAGCTAAAGAAAGAGTTATCTCAATCCTTTGATATGAAGAACTTAGGCCCTGCTCAGCAGATTTTGGGCATGCAAATTGTTCGTGATAGGAAAACCAAGAAGTTATGGCTATCACAAGAAAAGTACGTTCAACGGGTAATCAAAAGGTTCAACATGGGAAATGCCAAGCCAGTCAATACTCCACTGGCTAATCACTTCAAGCTAAGCAAGAGTTGGTGTCCCTCCTCGAAGACTAAGATAGAAGAAATGGCAACAGTACCCTACTTTTCAGCAATAGGCAGCCTGATGTATGCAATGGTGTGTACAAGGCCATATATTGCTCATGTTGCAAGAATTGTGAACAGATTTCACTCCAACCCGGGAAAAGAGCATTAGGAAGCTGTTAAGTGGATTCTCAAATACCTAAAAGGTACAACAAAGCTATGCTTATATTTTGGGAGAGCTGAACCAATCTTGGAAGGCTATACAGATTTAGATATGGCCGGTGATCTTGATGGTAGGAAATCTACATCAGGATTCCTTTACACCTTCGCAGGGGAAGATATATCATGGCAGTCTAAACTGCAGAAGTATGTGGCTTTATCTACAACAGAGGCAGAATATATCGCCGTAGCGGAAGCTGGGAAGGAAATGTTGTGGATAAAGCGGTTTCTCCAAGAACTGGGAATCAGATAGAAGGAATACAAAGTGCATTGTGACAGTTAGAGTGCTATGGATTTGAGCAAAAATTCAACGTACCATTCACGCACTAAACATATTGATATTCGCTATCATTGGATACACGAGGTGATGGATCAACAACTGTTGAAGCTTGAGAAGATTAACACAAAAGATAATCTAGCAGACACGTTAACAAAGGTAGTTACTCGTGAGAAGCTCGAGCTATGTAGAGACATGGCCAGAATAGATGCTAACTGAAGGACATTAGATTGTGCTCTCCTTCAATGGGTATGAAGGGGGAGAATTGATGGGTTCATACCCAGTTCGGCCATCTACCAAAGTTGACGAAGGACCTTCAAGAAGCTGCCACCATCTTCAAGTTTGCCAACCACCAAAATCAGCCTTGTCGACCACCGTTTGTCAAGGTTGATGGCTGCCAATCTTGATAATCGATGCTCCTCCTCCCCTATAAATAGAGGATTGAGGTGAAGGAGAAAATCAAACAAGAAAAGAGAGTTTTTTGTACGAGTATGAGTTGAGTAGAGAGAGATAGCCGAGCCTCCTCCTCCTCCTATGTTTTTCTCTCCATAAATAGTGAAGTTTTCTTTCTCCAATTCATTATTTGTAAATGTGTATTTAATTTCTGGCACAACAGCATTTACTAATATTGGGCCAGTTACCATCAAAAACCATGCTTTGGCATAACTGCTCATCACATTCGCTCATCAGCATCAATAAAAAAAACTTCTGATGTCCCATTATGTTTAACTGTAGCTTGAATGATAATAACAATCAAAATTGCCTTTACCCAATAGGAACAAATTCTCAAGAAATTTATCTCAAGTGTACATGGGCATGGAAGTGTTGTCCTTAAAAACAATAGGTTCTGTATCCTACCTGAAATAGTGACTCAAATCCCCTTTTTTAGCAACTTCAGCACAGTGAAATACAAAAACTACTTTACTGTCTTTTATTATCAACCAAAAAAAAAAAAGATATTACTTTAGAGTCTTTTATAACTACAACTATAATTCTTGTTAAAGTGACTAGTATTGCTTAAAATTTCTTGTGTATATATGACAGATACTTATTTATATAAGCCTAAGAGCTGGCTTATCTAAGAAACAAGTTGTATCAGATATTTGCCTGCCTGAGAAAAATATCAATCCGTTATCAAAGCAAACTGCAAATGATCCAATCGCAAATCTATTCTGGGACATAGGAATGACATACTGGCCAAATGCTTTACGATAGGAATATATGGAAAACTGGACAAAAGAGCTTTAACATCTGAGTCAAGTGTGCCAGTTAGCTTAGATTAAAAAGTTTTTTGGGTGGTGGTACCATATTTCAAGGATTGAGTCCTACCTTCATTAGGCTGGTGCAAGGGTAATGGCCAGGGCCATTGTGTAGTCCATAACGGCTGTACCAAATAAATATATATGAAGAAAAGAGCTTTAACATTCGAGTTAATTTACATATCAACAGTTGCAGCAGAACTGTACAAGTGCATTAAAGTGACCAGGCTATGCAGGCAATATAAAAAACTTCCTTCTATCCTTTTGAACCCGAAACCTACAAGTTTTCCTTTGTCCTAAACCCACCACAAAAACATGTCAGAAAGAATAACCTAAGTCTTTTTAAAGGTATATTATTTCATGTGTGCATACATTACTTCCTTGGAAAAATGTACATTTTGGAATTCCAGTCTCCAACAAATAAAGAATATACTTCCCGGCAGAATGAACACCACCCTACTCCTTCAATTCAAAATTTTTTGCTAAATTCAGCTTTAGTACAAAGAGAATATGATCAGCTTTGCATCCCTCTACTAAACCTTCCAAACCATGCCCTCAAAATTTTCTTTAGCCATAAAATGGTCTCTTCAATTGCATGCTTTCCTTCAATCAATAGAGATCTAAAGCCCGAAGGAAAACTCACACAGAGTTCTTTTCTACAGATGCCAAAGCTTTCTTCCCACTAAATTGTTGAAGGCGAGATTTTAGGTTCGATGCTGGGAAAAGTTATGCTCCAATAGAATCCATTTTCTCCAAGGTGCAAAAGTTTCCTAACAGTCAATTCCATTCAGAATAAGCAGGGGATCCGGAGTAACTGGGGCTTCTTCAGTGCGTACTGGTGTGTTTTGAAGCAGTTTTGGGTTTGAAGTTCAATTTGGGTAAATCTCAGCTTATTCCCCAGGTTTGACTAATCTCGACATCTTGGCTTTTATATTGAGTATGAGTGAATTATCTCTTAGCTTTTTACCTTGGTTTGCCTTCAGGGTTACCTTTTAAGGCAAAAGAGATGTGCGATGAGATGGTAGAGAGGTTTCAAAAGAGGTTGATTGGTTGGAAGAAGAACATTTATCCAAAGGGGACATGCTTACTTTAACTATGAGTACTTTGTCAAGTTTGCTTACTTATTCCTTCTTCAATGACTAGGAGACTATAGAGGAACTCTAAGGCGTTGTAGCTGAGGAGTTTAAATATCGATTAGTGGATTACGATACAGCGTGTTTTCCTATCAGAGAAGGGAGGGTTTAGGGATCTGAAAGTTAAAGATCTTCAATAAGGCTTGGTTGAGAAAGTGACACCGGAGATTTTCTTGTGAGAGAGACATATTCTGGAGAAGGGTAATTGCAGCCTAGTATGTGTCCTCTTAGGGTGATTGAGTTGTGTCTTATGGAAAAGGTTTGCGGAAACTGGGAAGGTATTCACTTTGTTTGAGCGGATTTGTAGGTTGTCACAGCTTGGTGTGGGGAGGATAGTTTGGAATAAGTTTTCCCTCGTATCTTTGCTTTGACCATAGACTAGGTGAGGCCAGTTGCAGCCTACAATCAAAATATGGATGACCAAGTTTTCTTGGGATATTCCTCTTTGGAGGAATCTATAGGATTGGGGATTTGACAAGTATGTGGAGCTTCTCCAGGTTGTTTACTTAGCAAAAGGAGTTGGGGAGGGTCAGATGATATCCTGTGGGGCCTTGATCCACTTGGCTACATCCGCCCCTACCCCCGCACAGGTTTAAGTCTCTATCTACGATCAGATCCTTTCTCCCCTATTCCCACTGCCAAAGAGTTGTTTCCTATACTACAGTTGCAAGTCTATTGTTGTCTTTAAGACTGGGTGAAACAAAGCTTCAACAAGTATATGCTTCCTAGTACAGCTTCAAACAAAGAGGTTGGGTTGTTCACTTCAAGATGACCTTTATGTGTCATAGCTAGGGGCTACAACGAGATTTCCATTGGTATAGGATTTTAGTCTTGTGTTGCGCCCGCTAAGGTGGCATTTTTATTTTGGTGTGCAACTCGCAGAGAAATTCTCTATGGATAATCTAATACAAGGCACCGAATTTTTGTGAACCGGGGTCGTCTGTATAAGCTAGAGGGGAAGTCGATGCCTCACATTCTTCTTGGGCTTTGGTTGTTACTATCTGTGGGATGTCTTGGGTATTCCCTTGGGGGCCGGCGAAGGCTTTACATGGTTGGTGGGGTGCTAGGCTGGGTAAGAGGAGGAGGAAGACTTGGCGGTTTCATTTGGCTGATTTGAGGAGAAAGGAGTAGAAGGATATTTTGGGGAGTTGAGCTTCCGATGTACTAAGATTGGCGAATAACTTTTTTGTTTATTTTGTATAGCTTCTTTTCAGGGTAAGTTCGATCCATTCTAGGCTACTTTGTAGATTTTGTAGAGATTATGGAGGTGTAAGGAGTGTAACAGGCTTTAATGTTGACTTTATGTTTTGGCTTGATTTCGTCTATTTTTGTACATGGATAATACTAATTAATAAAATATTTTATTTCTTAGGAAACAAAAAATCAATCCCACAAGTCTTTTCTTTTTGTTTCTTTTTTGGTACATTAAAGGACTAAAGCCTTAGAAAAGGGGGAGGGTGGGGAGGGTGATTCAAACTCACAACCTCAATCATGGGTGGGAGCGCCATTACCGCCTAAGCTAACCCCTCTCTCAATTCCATCATAAGTTTGAGTAAAGCCTTTGGCCAATAACTTTTGCCTATCTCCTACTTGCATCAGATTTGTTTTCATAGGAAATATCACTTGCTTCTCATGGTATTCTTTTCTCATGGAAGGTCCAAAAGTTCTCAAGTATCCTTTTTATGAAGCGCTAGCAAGCTTTTGACTTAGGCTCCCTTTCAATCAGGTTCTGCCCAATGCATTCTTCCAACTCTGGGGCAAATAAGCACAAGACTCCGAAGACAGAAAAGCATGACGAGAAGATCAAAGAGATTGATCGCGCACTGCATGACCTAAACCCCTTTTAGACTGCAGCGGGAAGTTTGAGAGTCAGAACTAATATGATTAGCAAAGATAGGAAGAAGAGTACAAGATTCAGCAACTTTAGAAGTACTAGAATTGTTAACTGGGATCGAGCTCAAAGGATTTTTCTGGCCTTGTTTCCTTTCTCTTTCTTCATTACTTCTTCACTACTCTTTTCTTGTTCTTATTTTTCATTGATTTTCTAGCTTCTTTTATTGGCTTTCTTTCTTATAAATCAATTTCTGAAATTTCCGAATTTAAAGTAATAGAATAATGGTTCATGCTAGAGAGTTCTATCCAATTTCCTTTTCTAGTATGTTTAAACATTTTGCAGGAAGCTGCATTGTTGAGGCCTTTTTCTACTCATTCCTCTTCTAGGTTTTCTCAGCCTCATGTTTACACCTCTTTTGTTAAGTGACATAAGTTCTTCCTTATGTCATAATAAAGGCATAGGTTAAGGTAAAATGTTCTCTTCGTCATACGCTCACCTGGCAGAGAACCCATTGAACAGGGAAGTAGCCATAGACTTCAAGAAAGAGACATTAATAGAAACAAAGTTCTTCTAAGATCACCCAAATTATATTTGGAGCTGCATGAAAATGATCAAAGCATGGACAAATTCAAGAAGATGCTAGTTTTTCCTTGTAGCAATGGGAATTTTCTTGGGTTCTCCTTCATATTCACACCATGTCTGATGAATCATGTATTATCAACAGAAAATTATGCAAGGCAACCATTTACATACATATTTTTCCATTTGGATGGAAATGTGATCTAACGAGTGCAGGGAACCCTCTCCCCAAGTAGTGAGTCCAAAACTAATATGATCCAGCACAAAAGCCAGTTGTTAGGGTTGATTTTAGCCGGTTTTTGTCGCTGAAAGACTAGAAATAATATAGGGTTTTTAAGTGCTCATGATAGGATTACAAAAAGGGTCAAGTTTTGGCACAGATTTAGGGAATGCTTGTATGCTTTTCTAGGCGCTGTGAGCAGTATCCATGAACAGGAACTTAAGTTGTTATGTGTTCTATTAGGCACTAGGATGAGCAGATATGAAGGTCAAGGGATTGAGGTTGTCAAATAGGATCCTACTACATAGATCTGGTTTTGGAGCTTTAAGGCTCAAGTAGAATATAAATTAAGAAGAAAGCCTAGACATCACATCTAATTGAAGGCATAACACTTAGTTTTTTCATAGGTATCACATCTAGGGTTAGAATTGCATCACACACTCCCCAGGAACTTCTAAAGCTTTGAAAGTTCTTCAAACCATATTTCTCGTTGAATTCAAAGAATAACCTGATTTTATATATACTCTAGAGAACTCATAGTTCCATCAGATCAGATGTTAACATGGTCATTGTGGCAATCCCCCTCTAATATTAACTTAAGAAAGATGTGTTGTCTTTTGGTGCATGTCATCTTAAGTAACTAGGTAAGGAGCCAACAACCTCCTATTGATCAGAGCATACCCAAACCTGTAGGCTGGTTGATTTGAGTGTTATGATGTTTGACGACAGGGAAGATAGCTGTTTTTAATCTTTTATAGCCAAAACAAAAAATGAAATAATTTGCATTACTTGAAAACTAGGCAAAGCAACAATAATTAGCCACCAATCAATTGATATCCAAAACATGAATTCAGCTAGTAATTGTTTTTTCCTTCTACTTAGTTTTATTCTGTTTTTTGAGTGGTGAAATCAAGCTAAATTTTGAAATTTTTATCCATGAAGCTGATGAAGATGAATGTGCTCAACATTTGAACCAAAAAAGACAAAAAAGGATAAAGGACATACCTTAACATAAAAAAGAAATCCACAAATTCTCTCTGAAACCCAAATGCCAAATGAAAAATGGAATATAAACAAGAAGAGTTCGAGAAGGTATTCATAAACAATAACAAGAAGTTCAGTATACTAACCTTTGTGGAAATTAACCTTAAACTAGGCGGTTGCCAGAAATGGTCCTCCAAGAAATCATAAGAATAGAACCAGAAACACACTAGTTAAATGGAACTCTAAGAGACATTCTATGGCCAACAACTTGCAGCACAAACCGAAAGACCACAGCATTCAGCACCACCTTATTGTGGCAATCAACCACAAAGGCATGTCAATGATAATCCTAGTGAAATTCAGCTATGAAAAAAACCACAGGAGGCCAGGTACGACACATAAGATCCAGTCAGGTTTAACCATGTACTCAAAAAACAGCCACTTCACACGACAATAAAAACAAGCCATTGAAACTAGCTTGCAGTATACAAGAAGACATAAGAATGACAACATTGAACTTCATTAAAGCGGCTGCAATAGCCAAATAGAACATAGAATTAAGTACATTTGATGGCAAACAATTATTCCGCAGTAAACTACAAACTAGTTGTATAAATCTCACCCTTGAATACTATCTTGGGCCAGAGACCTGCTGGGATGATACATAAGAGAAGGAAGTAGGTGAGCCACTCTTTGTACTAGCAAGGGAAGCATTTGCTTGTGGATATAACATAAAATCGTCCTGCCCATTGTTCTCTTCTATTGTGGAAGCCTCAGCAAATCGACGCCCATAAAAGCGCAAAAAGTTTAAAGACTCCAACCTTGGCTGACTCAAAGGGATTTCACCTTCCAGCATGCCAACAACACTAACCATATTCGGTCTAAGTGATGGCTCCTCATGAACACAACATAAAGCCACACGCACCAACTTCTCCACTTCTTTACTAGTGACCCGCTCCTCTAGCCTCGGGTCAGCAAGTTCCAAGTACCTTCCTTGCTCATGCATCTCCAAGGCAAACAGTGGGAAATAAACAAGTCCCACTCCTGATGAAGATGATGAGTGGCCACCACCACTATTATCATCATCCATACTATGGCTTCGCATTCGTAAAGAGCAGTTTTTCCTTCCACTCACAATTTCAAGCAATACCATTCCGAAACTATAAACATCAGTCTTGTCTGAAATTGCAGAGTTAGTAAGCCATTCAGGAGCAAGATAGCCACGAGTGCCTCTCATTGTTGTGAATAGACCAGACTGTTCAGGGCTTAGAAGTTTGGACAGCCCAAAATCAGATAATTTTGCCTGGAAATGGTCATGCAGGAGTATGTTCTCTGGCTTGACATCACAATGGATGATCTTCTGTTGGCATCCACTGTGCAAGTATGCAAGCCCACGTCCTGTTCCAAGTGCTATGTCAACCCTTTCTTGCCATTCTAAGACTGGTCCATTACCAAAGAGGGTGCGGTCTAAGGAGCCACGATTCATATACTCATAAACCAACAATCGTTCTCTCCCTTGTACACAAAACCCTCTCAACTTTACCAAATTGACATGGTGAATATTTCCAATAATTGCAATCTCAGTGCAAAAATCCTTCTTCCCTTGAACACCTATATTGGTAATCTTCTTTACAGCCACTACAGATTTATCTGGGAGCGTACCCTTGAATACTGCACCAAACCCACCTGACCCAATCTGGATCTTGAATTTATCAGTTGCCACATCAAGCTCTGCATAGTCAAACCTTATTGGTAATCCTGGGATTGAGAATGCCTCCAGGTCCCCTGAAGAAGGAGAGGTTGGCCGGCTAAGTTTTACCATTTCAGTATTAGAGATTCTAGATCTTCTCCACCAGAGGAAGCCCATGACAACTAACAGGAATAACCCAGCAAAAGGCAAGAGCACTAAAGCAACTATGGGAAATCCAAGTGATTGACCACCAACATTTGTAGGTGAAGATTCAACTAGTGTTTTAATGAAGCCAAACCGATCATTATCACTTCTGGTGCCCGACATGACTGATCCCAACTCATTTTGAATTACAAAACACGAACCAGATGAGTTTTCATAGAAAACGCCCAAGCAAGAACAGTCCCCAGAGCAGAGCTCTTGACAGACAGACAAGCTTACACTACTCTTCACAGGCAGGCTGAAATCATTAGCAAAATAGTCAATACCATTGCCAAGAGTCAAATACGACACCAATGAGGCATTCCCCATACTGTTGTTATTGGTTGAATTACAAGAAACTGACAAGGAATAAGAACCATCACTCGGCACACAATCGGTTGTATACTGTGAACTATCATGGAATTTAGATGGACATGTACACACAGGATTATTAGATGCAGCATTGTCACTACACAAACCAAGCCTCCCGCAGATGAAAGGAATTTGGCATTTATCAACTGGCCCCTCAAATTCCGGATTCAATTGAGTACCAGAAAAGCTACTAACAGTGAACTGGCCAGAATTATCCAACCTGGCAATTCGAAAGTCAGATGGAGGCAAGCTCACCTGAATCACAACTAGAGTACCGTTATGACCAAACAGAGAAATACCTGTTTTGTTTATCATCATATACTCCACTGCAGAATATGAGTTTCTATAGGCCTTGGCATCCATTGATAGTTTCCAATACGTCATATTCTGCCACTGCAGTAAAGCATCAGAGGTACTAAGTGCAAGCCTGTAATTTCCACTTGACAAGTCACCACTTGATACTGCGCTGGACAGCAGTGTCCCAATAGGCAACTTCTGCCCAATCACAATCGTATCCGTTGGATAACGGAAGCTCTCCCAAAGTGTACCATTAAATTGATCGAGCAAGACAAGATTTCCAGTCTCAGTTAACTGCAGTGCAGATACCAAGGACTGTAATGGTGGAGTTGACCATTTAAAACTGCCATCTTGATCGATAATAGCAATACCATTGACAGTTAGACTCATCTTTCCAGCCATTAAAACGGGCGCATCACGATTAGCAGACCAGGTGATGGTAGTGGACGCCACGTGGATGACACACAAATAGTAGTTTGTTTGCTGACCGCCAGGGTTCAACAGAGCAGCTTTGAATGTTCCATTACGAGAGTATAAGAAGGTGCCAACACTGTCAATGAATTGGAGATTTGAAGCAGTGAAGTTTGGGTATACGAACTCTGATGAAGTAATTCCAGAAACAAGAGAACAAGATAAGAAGATGTTCAGGAGGAATAGCAAGGACCCCATACAGAGTATAGAAGAAAGGAAGAACACAGCAATGGTTCAAACAGGAAAGGTATTGTGAGGGTGCAATTGGTCTGCTCTGGCGTTCTCCATTTCTTTTCTCCACTTCTGCTTCTGGGTTTTGAGTTGACTACGGAAACTCTCTCTCTCTCGCATTAATCAGTAGGCTATTATTTAATAGATTTATGTCGTGATTATGAGAATATATAATTGTTTATCCGAAATAATGTAGTTGTGCAAGATAGTGCAATCATCTTCGATTAAATAAACACATTCTCAGGTCAGACCTGCACTGAAGTCCATATATTCTACACCCCCAGCTGATGGTATCACCAAACAGGCACCCACCTCTGCTTGGGCCACCAATCAGTGTCAAGTCGGTATAGAGAGAGAGAGAGAGAGAGAGAGAGAGAAAACACCCGCCTTCCCAAAATAACAATTTAAGCAAACAAAACCAATTTCATAAAACCGAAGTAAACAAAATGAACTTCATTGAGGTGAAACGTCAAACAACTTGTGTGCGTCCAGTGTTACCGCCTTCAAGAGCAACAGCCCAAAAATGGCAACACCGCTCGAGCATTATTGCCAACTGCGGCAATAAGGGAATGCCCAAAGCATTGCCAAGCAAGAACAGATTGACATACATGTCAGAGGCGAACACAGAGAGAGAGAGAGAGAGAGAGTCTACCGAGAATTAATTGGTTTCACGATGAGCATTAATTTGTCCCTAGCTTTTTTCTCCCTCTCTTTTTCATTTTTCTCTTAGTAGAAACAAATAAGGAGAGGAATGAAAATAATAATTTTTTCTTCCTTTTTCTTCACTCCCCCAAGTTCCAAACAAGGTAAGGTGTGCTTGATACTCGTGGAATAGAAATAAAAAGAAATCAAGAAAAAATAAATATTTTTTTCTTATTTAATTTTTAAAAGAAATAGAAGGAAAAGTAAAAAGAAATTAACTTTACGCACTACAAACGAAATAAGGGAAGAAAATAACTCTTTTCTCTTCTCTTTTTCTCACATAAGTCTAAGGCTCATACTTTTTCACAATTGTGAACCTTTTATACAATTATATAATGCAAAAAAATGTTTTGTAAGAGCAAGACTCTTACTATATTACCAAAATAGTATCGAATAAGCTCGTCCAATTAGCCTCCTCAACCCTACATTTTGGCCTCTCATGTACCAAAACAAAAAAAAGAAATGTAATATTCATTACTTTTTAAAATTTTAGACAATGTAATATCCTTTTCTTTTTAAAATTTTAATTATATTTGTCACGTCCCGATTTTTTGCGACTAGGTTTGATTTTGAAATTGATTTGAACAAAGACTTTTGAAAAAAGTTTAGAATCGCTGCCTAACATAGTTAAAGATGTGTTAGGTTATTTAAAACTAAGTATAATCCAAAGACTAAACTTAGATTTTTTGAAATCATTTTAAAAATGTCCTTCTTAAGACGGTTTTTGAAAAAGAAGTTTTTAACAACCTTTTAAAATGTTTTAAAGCCCGTTTGAAAACATGACTCCAAGTTGGTCTTTGAAACTAAAAATCTATGGCCCGGGGTTTGGTTACGTATAGGAAAGACATTTTAAGATCATCACCCTACCCTGCCCTTTCGGTACTTACATATCTAATCACCCTTGGTTCAGTCACTTGAAAAATCGGTTACTAATATCCACTTTAGAATTTTGAAAAATAGGTTTGGTCATTACTTTTTGAATAAATGATGTGTGATGTATGTTTTGAAAAAGATGTTTAAAAATATGAAATTTTTTAAAGGATTTGAGATAAAAATCGTGAATTGATAGAAACTTTTGAAAAGGGAACTTGGGTTGAAATAAAAGTTATGACCGTACCATTTTAAGTTGCCTACATATCTCATTTGGCGAGAATTAGGTCATTCGTAGTTCGAGTTAGAGCCCGATAAAAAATAGGCACATTGAGATCATTAAAAGACACAATAGGGTCTAGTTTTGAAAAATAGGCACATTAGGGCGTTTAGAAATTTTGAAGACAGCATTGAGGTCTTTAGAGAGTTTTGAAGACATTTTGAGATCTTTAGAAAAAAAGAACTTAAGAGTTTAGGAAAATGCTTTTAAAATAGGATTTGGGATGTTTGAAGTGTTTTTAAAATTGGGTTTGAAGATAATTTTAAATATTTTTAAAATTAACTCAAGAGAGTTTTGAAATGTTTTGAAACAATTCAAAGGAGTTTTGGAAGTGCTTTGAAACAATTCAAAGAAATTTTGAAATAACTCAAGGAAGTTTTGAAAATGTTTTGAAACAACTCAATAGAGTTTTGGAAAGGTTTTGAAATAACTCAATGGAGTTTTAGAAATATTTTGAAACCACTTAAGAGAGTGTTTTAAAGTGCTTTGAAATAACTCAAGAGAATTTCTAGAAAGTTTTAAAAATAACTCAAGGGAGTTTTAGAAATATTTTGAAGTTTTGTTTTTGAAAATTTTAGAGGTAGAGTTTGAGTTAGAAATGTTATTGTGAACTTGTCTTCGAAAAACTTTTAAAAGTGGTTTTTTTTTTTTTTGGATGCCTTATCAAAGGCATGTTTAATATTTCATCAACTTTAAAAGGTTAGTCATTATAAAACTAAACTCCTTTTTGGTTATGAGTTTTGAAAACATGTTTAAAAAATGGGCTACAGACTTGCTTTTTGGTTCTTAAAACTTTAGGTTATAAAACCGTTCTTGAATATCTCACTTATACTTGAATATTTCTCACCATAGAAGGATTAGGGCTGTTTCAAGAATGTGATATTTAAAAATTATTTTTTGAATAGAGCTTTTGAAGACACTTAGGATTTTAAAATCCTAATATGGACAACCTTAAAAGTTGTATTTAATGCATCACCTTCTCTTAAAATCCCTAACCATAAAGGGTTAAGGACACTGTAGAGTTGTGAGTTTTTTGAAAAATTTTGAAAATAGTTTTTAGGAAATGTTAAGTGTTTAGCTATTTTAGTCGAGACAAATTTAAGAGAACTTCTTAGAAGTATTTTTTAAAATAGAGTATTGGAGTATTTGAAAATATTTTAGAGTTGATTTTTGAAATCTCAAGAGTGTGAGATGTTTTTTTTTTAAAGTATGCTATGACAATAGTTTTGAATTGAAAGATCATTTGAAAAGGTGTATTTAAATTGGAGGTTTGAACCTTACTAACCTTGGTTAAATTGATCTAGGGTTAACTAACTCGGATTAAGTTAACTTAAGGTTAGACAATTAGACTCAAATTAGACTAGGGTTGGAATGAGTTAGGGTTAGATTGACCTGGGATTAACTAATTAGAATTAGGTTAACCTAAGGTTAAGATAACCTAGAGTTAACTAACTTGGGTTAAGTTAACTTAAGGTTGGACAACTAGGGTCAAGTTAATCTAAGATTGGAAGATGGTTTTAAATTAGGGTTTGGGCCTAGTAGTTTTAGAAATGTGGTTTTGTGCACGCACTTTGAAAATGGGTTTTGAAAATCATGTGTAAATGTAGAGAACTTGAAAAACAAATTAAAGGAATTATGCAAATTTAAAAAAGATCATTTCCATGAAATTGGCTCTAGTAAGTGTAGGGTTTATATGGTCAAGAGTAAGGAGCCATTTCAAGAAAGGCTTTATGGAGACCATTCTAACCTCTAACTTAAGAGAGTAAAAACTTTAAAAATCAATATGAAAATTAAGATTTTGAAAAACCTTTTTTATGCAAAATACAAAGAATGAATTTTTTAAAATCTTGGTTGACAAGAGTGTTTTAGAAACCATTTTTTGGGTGTAGAAAACTCAACCTAATGAGCTAGGGTTCCTATGGCCAAGCTGATGGGAAGACCACTCAAGAGAGGGCTCCATAAAGGCCATTCCAACCTTACAACTCAAAAGAGCCAAATCTTAGAAATTCATATAGAAAGAGAGAGTTCAAAAACCATTTTAACAATAATGAAGACAAATGCCCTTTTGAAAACCTCTCTTGAAGAGAGTTGTTTTGAAAACCACCTTTAGAGTGAAAAAGAACAACTATAATGAATTAGGGTTCATATGATCAAGATAATGAGAGAAACACTCAAAAGAGAGTTCCAATGGACCATTTCAACCACAAAGCTCAAGAGAGTAAATTCTTAAAAATTAATAGAGAAGAGAAGGGCTTGAAAGCCATTTTAATGTAACTTGAAAAATAATGAAATGCAAGGATGCAAAATGAGGTTAGGGGTAAAAGGGAAGTTCATAAAGCACGAAAGTCTAGGGTAACCTTAAGCTTTAAGAAACCAAATCTTAGAACCATTTTAAAGGAAATGCTTGAATATAGGGTTGAGAAAGACATAGAAATAGAAATAGTGAAGATTTTTGAAAAATAACAATGAACATGAAATTGTACTCAAGCATGCAAAACATAAACGTGGTAACCATATGCAAAAAGAGAGGCCACACCACATTACAAGATGCTCCAAGTCCATACTATTTCAAAGTAGACTTGTGAGAAATTCCCCTACACGGTGACTCCCACAGGCTTTCATCTAGGCATGATAGGAGCTCTTTTATTTCAAGCATGCAAAAAAGATGAGGAGAAGATGGAGGTTAAAAGAGAATAATAGTCCAAGTGGACTAGAAGGGAGAAGAGAGAAGTGGGATAGACATAAATCAAAAGGGAATACCATATTTGTCTTAAAACCCCTTTTAAGCTTCCATAGATGACTTGTCTTGAACTTAAATAACCTTCGAGAGGCTTGAGGTGGTTGAAAATGGCTCTTTTATAGCATTGAAGACTTTGTAGATGGAGTATATAGGCTAGAGAGAGGTTAAATCTAACTTAGATACTTGGAAGGTGAGGTGTATAGGATATTTCAAAGTTCTGAGACTATTTTTGCAGAGTGTCGCTACTATTTTAAATTCTGAAATATGCAAAAGGGGAGGGTTGTATTTATAGGCAATCTGTTGAGAGCTGGCGCATGTGCTACATGCGTTAGGGCAAAAATTGCCTAGCTGTTCCATTGTGCTACATGTGCATGTGCTACATGTGCCAATACTGTTCCATTGTTTGAATGCCATGTGGCACACTCTATACTGACTCAACTTAGGAAGCAAGTAAAGTTTTGATTGATCTAATTACAATCTAGGCCCATGTAACATACGCTCTGTCGCTGAGAATTTTGTGTCAACTTTGCCTCGATAATTGTGTAATCTAGAAAAGATTCAAAAAAATGAGTTACGTTCACAATGTTTTCCTATTGTATCTCAAGAACTGGGAACCTACAAGGAGCTTCAAAAGTGTTTATAAGAGTGAGATATCACCTCAGGAAGCATGTATGAAAACATACTTTTGCGAAGCGTCTGTGATACGATCTGCGGATGTTCAAAAGTAGCAGTGTTTGGGCCACGTGTTCAGGGCCTTCGGGAGATGATCTCTCTGATCGGACCGTACTGATGGAAAGTGCTCTAGAAATATTTTCAAAAATTTCTAAATTTATGCATTTCTCAAGTAGTTTGATGATGGGTTATAATTAGGGAATCGGGAGAGAAGACAATCCTAACAAAGCGTTAGTGAGATATTCTAGAGATTTCTGAAAATGGCAATTTTCAAGCCATGCGATTGGGGGCTTCAAGAAGCAATCTATTCAATCAAGCCATATCGATGGAAAAACCTATGAACGGGCTTCTGGGAATTTTCTGATTTACGCATTTCTCAAATCGTTTGACGATGAGTTATAATTGGGGAATTAGGAGAAAAGACACTCTTAGTAGAGCGTCTGTGAGACGCTCCAGGGGGACTTTCTTTAACTTGAAAGTCTTTTGACTCACAGGACTCACCTTGGATTGGACATTGGCATAGAATAAGGTATGCCGTTTTAGTACCTAGAGCCGTTGTGATTTCGAGGTGCACTTGGGCCACCAGGGGTAAAATGGTCATTTTGACCGAAAGTGATCGGAAAGGGTTAAGATGGATTGGAGTGGCATATTAAGTATGCCAGACTATTTGGGGACATTCTTGAAAAGTGTACTTACCTGTCTAGAGGGATTTGTGTTGTGCCGGTGTGCCTAGGGGCAAGTTTAGTCATTTGCCTTCTGTTGGGCTCAGGGGGCCTGAGAAGCGGTTAACTGATTGGATAGGGGTTCGAAAGTTAATTTGGGCTTGAATGTGCCTATTTAGTTTTGAAAGTGATCTGGCCGGACCAAAGATTGCTGAGTGGGCAAAAATAGAGTGCTTACAATAGTTATTTTTTGTCTTTTTCAGTATTCAAGGTTAAATTTTTGTTAACTTTGAGTCACTCCAAATATTTGAAATTAAATTCCACCATCTTGTAGAAAGAAGGCTATGCTCTCATTGTGTAGCTCACCACTATTTTAACAGAAGGAATGTTTATAATTTAGAGTTAAATATAAAAATTTCTACTTTAAAAATTCTGCAATTCAGCTTGATTAATATTATTTATATGCTAGAAACTTAAACAGTAAATATTCTATCTACAACTCTCTCTCTTTTTATATAACCATTTATGTAATTTTGTTTGGAAGTTTGTTTTCAAAGCTCTTGCATGTTCCATTAGTGCATCTGACTGAGATGTACCCCTTAAATCGTCCTACATTACTTATGAAGGATAAAATAATTAAAGCTAGAGTCAATTTGGAACTTGTGGAAGTGAAGGGGAAGGAAGGAAAAAGGTGTGGCATGGAAATTATAGAGAAATAGTTTCTTTGCTCTTGACTAATTTTGTAAAAAAAAATGGAATGAAAACAATTTTTTTATTTTCGGTCATGGAGTTTCTTAATTCTTACATAATTGAGTCAGTATTCTGGCATTTGGCTGTCCATGTGCAGTTTGAAGGTATAGCTATTTTACTCCAAGCTGAGTATTTGACTTTGATTCCGTTCTATAGGATTTATTTATTGTTTGGTTTGTTTTTCACCTTAGCCTACTCTACTAAATAATCAAACAGCTTAATTTTTTAAAAAATAAATTTAAGAATTTGGTGAGTAAAAAAAAAGAAAAAAATATGAAACTACATTGTATGTTTAATTGTTATAAAAAATAGAGGATAAAAGAACATAAAAAGAAAATAAGTAAGAATTTGAACTCATTCGTCTTCTTCTTTTTTTTTCTTCACATTTTCCTTGATAAATCTGGTTCTGGAAATAGTTAAGCTTGCCCATTTCTACTTGAAGAATTGTATGATACATGTGTTCAGACCCAACTGCTGTAAAACAATGTTGTAATTGAAGTCAACTTTACAACATATCATCCATTTAGTATTTTCTCTTTTCTCTTCTTATCCTTGGAAATCAGATGACATTTCATTTTCCACTGAATTTCTTAAGAGAAAGATGCTGGACTTTGCCGCTAAACTGGCCAACTAATCCATAGCTGATCTCATACAGATAGCTCGATTAGCTTAATTTTAAAAGTAAAGCGTGAAGATAATGAATAATTTCGGTTAGTATGAAAGGTTCATAGGAAAAATTCAAAACAATCCAAAAACAGAAAACAATTCAAAAATGATCATTATTCTACTCAATCTTTTTAAATTAATTATTTCAATCGGTAGCAAAGTCAATTAATTATACTTAAGAAGAGATCAGAACAGCTTAGGGGTCATTGTTCACACCTAATGACCTAGTCCAATTAATTAAGACTATTGAGATTCAGATGATGCTTTGGACCACCAAAGAAAAGTGATCCTTTATCACCAAGATCTATGATCATGTTGAGAAAAGCACACCCATGAACTTGATTAGCTAAGAACACTGATCTTTGGTGGTCTCTAAATCACATGATTATTGGTTTGAGGTTTAGTCAACTTCCAACTTGCACTGATATTAAACAAATCAATGAAAAAAACAGTGATGCTGATATACTGCAAAAATAATATATATATATAGAGAGAGAGAGAGAGAGAGAGAGAGATGTATATATGCCTACGTGCTAACTTATTCAAGTCCCATTAGGTCCTGCTCACACAAGGTGCAATGTGCCTATATATGATACACAGAATATAGACATAAATATGTATATAGACCTGATGTACATTTTATTATATATATATATACATTTATACCAACATACTGTTGAGATTTTGTTGTCCTTAATGCATTCATAAATCCCATAAAATTAGCTGGGTGGCCATTAACTGATGATCCATGCCACTGATTTGTGGCAACCACTTAATTTTTTGTACAAATGTTTGTATGCTTGTTAGATGATTCTTATTTAGCGGTATTGCTAATGCTTTCCCAACCACTTGTTGGACTGGCCTCTTTATCAATGGGTTAGGATCCTTCCTATTACATGGTTAGAAACTTGGGATTTAGATTCTCTCCATTTCATGATTTGAAAATTTAAATTCTCTCAATTTCATGATTTGAAATGGAGATCTTCGAGTTTTTTGCCAAAGTAACATTCTTTTTAAAAATAATTCCCTATCTAACACTCTCTCAAAAATAATTTTCAAACTAACATTCTGACATCATTCTTAAAAGAAATATTTTATTAACAAGCCATTATAATTAACAAAAATTGACATTTTGCCCTAATATATGAATACATGTATATAAATTTACCACTTTTAATTGTGCTAGAAAAACTCTCGCTTTTAATGGGTCTAAATAATATTTTGTAATATTATTTTCACCTCTCCTCTTAATAGTACACTAGTATAATAGCATGCTTTCCATTAAATAGTATAGATTTTTTTTTTTAGAATTTCCAAAAATGTATATATGTTTACAACCTAAAGGAATAGAGAATGGAAATGTTGAGTTCAAGCCTAGGGGATAAGAGCAGGCCTTGAACCTATGATCATGAACGGGATAATTAGAGTCCATATCAAATAGAACACTCCTTGCTCAACTACTTAGAGATTGATGAGTCAGAATTAATAAAATACAATATGATTTTTGATGGGTGAAACTATTGTTTACTAGTAGCATTAAATTATAGTTGAAAACAATTATACAATTGCATGCTATAATAGCATACCATTAAGAGGAGGGGGGCAAACCAATTATAAAAATTTAATTGAATTGGAGTTTCACCAAACAAAATAAATTAGATGCGGTAACATTATAAAATTTAAATTACTCTCTAAGAGTAGTATTGGGTTTTAATTGAATTGCTTAATTTAATAATAATCTTTTTGTATGCCAATGTGTTCACTAAACTAATCTTAATGTGAGTTTTGTCAAAATAAATTTGGAATCAATATTCTATTTGATTGTTGAAAAGCATAAGGAAAAAAAACAACTTGCTTTTATTATAAAGCTAAAAACTTTTTCGTAGATTTCTTAGTTATTAAAAGGGTATTTTAGAATTACATGATGAAATTTTTTTTTATTATAGATTGAGTTGTATTTTACTATAACTTTTTCGAGTTTCAATTTCCAAAGTAATGAGTACTCATATTTGGGAATGATGAGCTTACGCTTAGTCATGAGAGAAAGCAACAAATTTGAAAATATGTATCTATATATTGGGGTAACAAATTAATTTTAGTAAACTATAATAGCTTTTTAATAAAATATTTCTTTTATGTATTAGGCCAGAATGTTAATTTAGAAATTATTTTTGCAAGAGTATTATATAGGGAATTATTTTTTAGAAGAATGTTAGTTTGGGAAAAAACTCGGAGATCTTATTTCATTAATTGAGGTGTTGACACGTCAGCTAACATAAAAATGAAGGGTTCAGATGAGTTAACTTAAAATTTATTTAAAAACAAATAATTTTATAGTTATATATAAAAAAATAATTTTTAATACAAAACGACGTAGTTTTAGTAAGACACGTGATAAGATTACATCTAGGCTATTGATTATGGAATGCAGAGGATCCAAATCTGGAAACTTGAGATGGAGATTTCATTTTATTGATTGAGGTATGACACATCAACTAAAACAAAATTTAAGGGTTCAGATGAATTGATTTAAAATTTAAGAGTAACTACACCTTATACCTTTGAAGTTTTAGCAAAAATTAAGTTACCCCCTACGGTTCAAAAGTAAAATATACAATTCTTTGGTTTGGACTTATTTACAAAGTGGATAGAATCTTAAAATAGAGATCTTCATTCTATTGATTGAGGTGTTAACACACCAACTAAAATAAAAATCAAGGGTTTAGAGAAGTTGACTTAAAATTTAAGGGTAATTACACTTTACCTTCTTGGGATTTGAGCGAATATCAGATGACCCTTTTGTAGTTCAAAAATAAATATGTAACCCTCTTATAATTTGGACATATCTGCAAAGTGAATGAAAACATGACAGATTTGGTAAAACGACAAAAATGCCCATACAAAAGAGATTCTTTTATTTTGACATAAAAAAGCAAAATTGTTATTTTGATATTTCATTTTAGATAGATGAAATGACGAAAATAACTCTGTGACAATCGTTGTTAGCTTTAACAGTTTTAATCCGTTTTACAGTAAAATTTAAACCATAGCAAAGTTATGTATTCACTTTGAAACCAAATGGAACTATCTAATTTTTGCTAAAACCAAAAGACAGTAAAATATAATTATCTCTAAAATTTATTTGAAAGTAAATAATTTGTAGTTATATATAAAGAAATAAATTTCAATATAAAACAATGTAATTTAAAAAAAAGGCCTTAATGGAACTAACAATGTGTTTGGATTAACGATTTGGTAGTGAAAAAAAAAATGGAAAGGAAGAAGTGAGTGACAAAAATAAACATATTCTTTCATTTTGATATCTTTTTTCTCACCTTTTCTTTTCTTTTTTTTTTCTTTTCCATCACCAAATATTTGATCCACACACAGCCTTAATAACTTTAGATTCCAAACACAACATTGAAAGGCATTATAATACAGTCCCGTAAAGATCCATTGCTAGAAGTTTATGCACTGATTGTGGGGGCTCAGTATCTTTTAACTCTCTAATGCATCTTGTGAAGGAAAAGAAAATACCGCTCCAAACAAACCATTTTTTTTTTTTTCATTTGGCTGCTTCGGAAAAGTGAAAAGAAAAAACAAAACAAAAAGACAAAAATAAAACAATAATCGACTATAGATTCAAATAAATAAAATATAAAATTTGCTCTTTATAAATCAACTCATGGTGGTGTCCAGCAAAGTAACCTCAAGCAGTTTTAGCAAGATCAATATGATTTCAAAATTAAATTCCCCACGGTATAACCAATGCAACTAAGCTAATCAGAACAACAACTACACACAACCACCACTAAATATGGTCCTCAAAACAAAGGTCCAAACCTCACTCGCAACCAAAGTATACGCCTTAGAAACAAAAAGGAAAAAAAATTACTATCGTCCAAGATTGGTAGGATTTTGGAATTTGTGAATGATCTATTATGAACTCATATATTGGAATTGGCCAATCCAACAATTCCAGAACTTCTCCAGGGGATTGCAGAGCACCAAGCACACTCTCTTCCATCGGTTGCAGAGCTGCTGTGTCCAAACATTGGTATGGCCAAAAGACAGGGAAAACATCTGACAAAACATACAAGAAGAAAGTTATAAATAAATAAATAAATAAATAAAAAATACACATTCAGGTAAGACCGTAAGATCACAAAGCATCTGCATTGGGTTTGTGGGTTTCACAATTTTCCAGAAGTAAAACAATCTAATCACATCAATCTAGTTTGCTATAAATATATTCATTATTGGATATAAAGGTTCTTCTTGTCAACACCCAAACGTAATGAGAAATTAAATTTCATTGGAAAGCTATGACCATTTTGATCTAAACTCATAACAGCAATTGAACCACAATGGAAAAATAATTAATATTCACTCAAGAAAATAATGAAGGAACTGCAGTACCCTTCCTCTTTTATTTTTTATTTTTTTTTAACTGTTCTTAGCACAATTGACAAACATAAGTTCCATGGAAGACTAGACAAATTATGCATGACTGCACTAATATAATGTAAGTGGTTCTGATGACGACTTAAGACAGAATGCATTATAACCGGGACTTGTTTTTGCTTCAGAGGACAATTGAAATGTTGTGCTAGTTAAGTGATCTTATGAGTTTTCATTTAGCAATATACAGAAACTATACAAGTATGATAAGACCCTTCTCCAGCTATACAGCGGTATTTTCCCAGCAATGTTATTTCCTTCAGAATGAGAAACAATGCAATTTAATTCCATTATCAGATAAACAGTTCAATTGTTTAGCAGCAAAGCAGTGACACAAAGCAGTCCAATATCAGATTACAATCCTAACAGCCAACCTAGAGTAAGGTACTTCTAGAAGAACTATAATTTTTATTTTCCCAATGCAATAATTTTTTCCTTTTAAGACACCCAAAAACGCCCACAACTTGTTGAATTTAAGATAAGAATAAATTTGTGAGAGAGACAGAATTGTTCACAAAATTCAATATAAAACTACACTAGTAAATTAATTGATAACACACCCAACTTCACAAATCCAACAAGCCACTCAAACCAATGAGGAGCTAATCTGATTTTGTTAGAGGGCATGAAGATGATATCAAATTCAAAAGCAAGTCATGAGAGCATAATTTTACTGTAGTTTCTAAAACCCCTCGGTACCGATATTTGCTTGCCCAAAATCCAAATATTAACCTGAACCAGACTAATCAAACCCATGATATGATTGCAAAGAAAGCAAACCTTCATCAAGTTCATGAGCGGAAAAAAAAATACGTTGTCAAGTTTCAACATCAAAAAATTATATAAAAAGGAAATAGAACATGATCTCCAAAATGTGTATAGTTCATCTCAAACATCTATTCAGATTGGGTGTTGGTGCTTTGTAGGTGGGGATTATGTAGAGATGAAGAGATCCAGATTCATAGAAGTAAATACCAGATCAGAATAATCAAATTCGGGGACACTGACTGGGTTTATTGGTCTAAAGATGATAATTGAAGTTCTACAGTCTAATGAGATCAACGATGGAGGTCATCGACAAGAGGTCACCAGCAAAAAGTCGTAGGTAATGGTGACTGGTGTGATTCCCCGATGGTTCTCACAACAGGTGAAGTCCAGAGAGATTGTGGGGTTGTTGCCCAACATAATTTTCCTGTCATTTCCCTCAATTTTCCGCACTGTTTTAACAGGGAAATAAGACTCCTATATACTTGTTGGTTTTCCACTAATTTTCCTCCACATTTTACCTTCCCCTCATTTTCCATGACAACCAAACTAGAGCAGGATTTTACTTTTCCTTGCCTCATTTTCACAAACATCTCAAAATAAATAAACAAACAATACTAACACATGCCCTATAAAAATCAAGAATTAACGATGCCCACCAAGAGAGGTGGCACCCAAATAAATTATGGAAGACAGAAGTAAATCGTTCTATGCTACTTAGAATGCAGATCGGACTGATATGTAAAACAGGAGTGACAAAATTATACACCACATACTATAAAATGTGATACAATAAAGGTAAACTTATATTAGATTATACTATTAGAATTTAAGGTACTTCTACACTAATTTAATTTAACAATTAGTCATCCAAATAAAAACTAATATATTTTATTCAAATTAATTAGGTAAACATACATTTCTAGAAATATTATGGCCCATTTTTTTTAATATTTTGTCCTGCCAAAACCCCACTCTCCCTAGTTTTTAAGTCTATTATAATTTACTCTTTTTCCTTCTTAGGTAACCTTTAAAGAAATAAATAAATAAATTTGGGATCGTTTTGCATTTGCTATATTTCCAGTTTTAGAAAAAAGAGTACCATGTTTCAAAACATGCATTCCAAGACATAAATCGCTAGAGTAATAGCATTTTCTCATAACAATGGAATGAACTTTGGTGCTTCAGTATCAGCACCAGTAAATAGAACTTTTTTTCTTTCTTTTATTTTTTTCTTAATTTTTTTATACTCAAAGTTTTTTTTGTATATGCTCTATTTTTTGTTTATATTCGTCAGACCATTTGTATCTATATGCATCAGGATCCTGATTCATGGATCTCTCAGTTCGAGAAATAAAAATAAAAAGATCAAACCATTTCTTCTGACTCTTTTTCAAATTAGATAAATGTTGGTTGATCGTATATTTCATTATAGTTCTATGATTCAGAGTATCCCTTGGCAGATGGCAAACCAAGATGCAATGTAGGCCACAAGAAAGTCAGCTTATTTGGAGTCAATGTCTCCATTTTGTTCATATAAGAGTCAAGTCCGATCCTTCCCCACATCCCCTATGGCCAGCCATCGTTCATCAAATGCATGAAATTTACATCGCTCATGTGAACGGGTGGCCCTGCACAAGCGAGGGATTAGTAGGTCGAACGCCTGGACACACTTCAGCAAAAAAAAAAAAAAAGAAGAATAACTAAACCTCCTTTAACAGATTATGTTTGCTTCAGATATGGAACAACTAAACCCTAACTCCTACGGAATACCTGAACAGGAAAAGAAAAGATCAGGGGTTCAATCAAAATATAAAGGAGGGGCCCTATAAAAAAAATCCCCCGAAACCAAGGCCAAGAAGCTATGAAGGAAGAACACCCTTTCAGAGACTACAAACATCAAAGCTTCAAAAAACCCCTGGTAATTCTTCAATTAGTTTCCTATGTTCACTGATAAAAGAGATCTTCTTCTATACAGTTCTAAGAAATTGCCCTTAAAGTTACTAGAAGCCCTAAAAAATGTGTGTGTGTGTGTGTGTGTGTGTGTGTGAGAGAGAGAGAGAGAGGGAGAGAGAGGAACTCAACTGCACACAGAAGCACAAACAGAAACCCCAACCTGGCATAACAATTTCTCCATACAGCAAATGCAACAAAATATAAAATAGTACGGCAAATGATTGAAGCTTTCGAACTCATGTAACTGAAATTGCATACTAAACTAGCAATCAATAGCAGGATCTCAGAGAAAAAGTGAAAGAAATATATAAAAGAAATCACATCATAACCTATCACATAATCTAAACATGTCACCAATCATGCAAGTTCTGCACAGGCCCACATAGGTTGGACAAATGGAATTAGTGTGAACAATTCAACCTTTATTTAAACATCCATTTTACCACTCTCTTCATAGGTATATCCAAAAAAATAATAATAATTGGAATTACGAGTTTCAAGCTTACACAGAACATCTATAACAATAATAAAAACTAGAAATGGAAACAGGAAAATAATAACAAAATTAATAACTATAGTACCTCTGCAACATCACCAAAGAAATTGAAGATTTAGAAGAAAGACAAAGGGTGGAGGATGGCAAACTAAGAAATTGACAAACAACCCTTGAAAAATCAAAGACGCGTCAGAGTACAAACCTAAGCTTGAAGGTAGACTACCAGTAAACACTTCATGCCAGAGATTTCTATTGAGAAAAGAGTTAGAAGACTTAACTGATGGCTTTATTATTCCCAATGTTAATTATTGCTACTAGAATTAAATACAGAAAATAACATAATCTAAAAAGCTCAATCATGAAAATTTATACCCAAAGAATGTCACATCAATAGATAAACAAAATATTAATCCTGGAAAGTGGAACCTAAGGAAAACCTTGAGAACAGAGTGATACAATGACTAATTGACTACACAATATTAAGGCAGGAAATGGGACAAAACCTCAAGCCAATAAATACAATGCAAGATACTAAACCCAGGGATCCAAATTTAGTTTGGGTTCTGTTTCGTTTGGCTCAGAAATGGAAACCTTTCGGAAACATAAGGCATACAACAGAAATATTGGAGACATAAGGAAAGTAGAGATATATAAAGTAAAGCCTATATAAATGTTTATATAAGCTCAATAATTAAATAACTGAACATGTTTACTATCTTCACATTTCTTACATCATTGGCACAAGTGTACAATCCGAAAGGAAATCCAATGCAAACCAGGAATTGTTAAAATAATGTAAAAGAAATTAATCTTATCAAGCAAAAATGTATATGATTCCAAATGTGGATACAGTTCAAAGTTCCAACCAAATAAGGTCTACAAAATTACCAAAACAAGCTCAAAAAGACTTCCAAGGTATGAGAGGTTCTTTGGGTAAACAAAGTTAAGAAGTTTTTTTTAACAATGTTAAGAATAAGTTTTGCTAAAGGTCAATGAATTTATTAGCTCATAAAACAGAAGATATAAAGGTTGCTTGGGAAGAGGGTTTGCAATTACATTATCCATATTAGATCTTAGTAGGATGAAAAAACAGGAAGTACCAGTAATAATATTTAAAAAAAAAAAAAAGAAAAAAAGAATACCTGCAACAATAAAGAAAGTGAATAAGTGACTTAACCATGTCCTTTTCTTCTCCTTTCTACTTTATCAGATTCTCTAATAGATGTCAGATTTTCCTTTGTTCTCAAATCTTTCCATTTAATAAAAAAGAGATAAATAGAAATAACTCTTGTTATATACTCGTACTAGGTGTAGAAAAAACTTTGTTCCAGTATGCTTCATGTATTTCAACGAGTTTCAGTGTGTTTTGGCATGTTTTGAGGAAAACACTAGAATTTTTTTTTTTTTTGGCATGTCGAGGGCCAAAGCTTGGAGAAGGGGGAGGATGAGTCAAACCCATGACCTCTCGGCCTTGGTGGAGGCGTCACTACCACTAGGCTAACCTCACTCCTCGAAAACACTAGAATTTTGATTTGCCACTAATGTTTTGAGTCGGTTTCTTAGGAAACGGAAAGATTCAGGTCGTTTCCATGGAAACTAAATGAAATTTTTTTCCTCGACATGGTCATAGAGGAATAAACGATGAATTACTCAATTTTTGAAGGTTGCATTACTATTAGCTGATGATTATAGAAATTATGTGTTATAGACAACTGCAGTTAAAGCAAATTGCTGTGTGCCAGTGCCACATGCATAATATCTTAGCTAAGCAAGGAACAGATCACTCTCTGCTCCAGAGAATGGTCAGACAAGCAAATAAATACTAAAAGCTATTCTTAAACACTTGTAGGCACTTGTGAAATCCACCAACTTCGGCTAACTGATACCAGGGCCAAATCAAATTCAACAATGCCATCACACATGATTATTCTAATGCATGCCAAAAACCTCTACAGGAAAATATTGATTACCCTCATAACAGAATGCAGCAGGAAACAGTACAAACACATATTAGTATCTTTGAAATTATGTGCCTGTGTCCCAAAAACTAAGAAAGAATTCGGTATGGAAAGACAAACATGTTTAACGGTTAGTCTTTTAGTACTGCAACACAATATATTAACTTCTAACTAATGGAATAGGTTCCTTCTAACAAATGGAATAGGTTATATAGCTCACAACATATGCTCCTCTCTATTTCTAGAAAGAACATTAAAATCATATGGCTCTCTCATTGAGCAACTACAAGCCCATGCAGTTCAAAATTTTCTCACATGTTTTGACATGGTATCTTCTCTCAATCACTTCTGGCATGGTATACAGGAAAAAAAAATTACTTTTAGATTTCAAAGTATATAAACCATTGAGTGGAAATGCGTCTTAACCACAATTTGAATAAGAAAAAACGAAAGTGCCATAACGTCTGCATTTACGTGATGGTTAAATGTACCTTTGGGAGGAAGTGCTCCAGAAGCTGATATTTAGGCCAAAATAGAGAAGATAATCATTGTATTAATAAGAAATATCCAGCAGGTTATTTGAAGACAGTACAACAATGCTGTTTAAGTTGTAAGATAAAGGTAGTAATTAGAAGAAAATGACAGAAAAATTCAGAAATATGCAAATAATTAAGACAGCAGTTACAACAGTAGCAAATTTATTTATTAATTTGATAAGTGCACAACAGTTTGACATTTATAACTTCGTAAATTATTGTTTGATATTTCTTAAACATTTCTATATGATATGAAAACTAAGAAATCAACAATAAGAATCAAATAAGAAAAGTTGAGGGGAAAAATCACAAGAATTGAACATTCTTTTGCACCTTTTAGGATTTCCATCATTTAAAGAAAATTTATTTTAAACTCGTGCCAGCAACAGTAGATGAAGATGTATCACAAAAGCATCCATCCACAGAAAATAAAAACAGATCACGCAACCCCAAAGTCATGTTTTTGTAAGGGATTACCTCATATGGGAAATCTGCCAAAACCATGAGCAAAGTTCAGTGCTTCTTTTTACTCTTGGATTTGGAGGGGATTTTTCCATATGCCATGAGCCTCCCTTGTGATAGTTTGAGTTCAGCTTGACGACGCCTTCTCCTGCTTCGCCTGGATAGATTGTTCATATCACCATTTGATTCCTCCACTTGTGTTTTCTCATTTTGAATGGAAATTGCTGCTTTTGTTGACTTCCTATCAACTTTTAGGTTCTTCTTACCAGTTTTCTGGTCATTCAATATCTCTCCACGAAGAAGCAACTTATTCCTCTGTTTTTGGTCGTACCTCTTAATTCTGGGCACCTTCCATTCCTTCTCGCTATAAGGAGCAAGCTTCTTCAAGGAGACATATTGATTCAACTCCATGTCATCCATCATTAAAATCTCGTCAGTACTCAGTCCATATTTTTTAGCACCAACCTCTTTGTACTTAAACCTCGTCTTCAAGTCCTCTATTGTATCCTCATAGTCTAATTTATAGTACTCCTCCAACTCTTTATCAAGAACCTCCTCCTCCAGCTTAGACATTTTTTGCTTTTTCTTCCTTTCACCCTCTTCAGGAACTATATCTTCTTCTACCTCTTCAAGTTGATGTTCATTTTCTGCCCTTCGTTTTAAATTTCTCTCCCTAACAGCTAAGAACCCATTACTAGAACTAGGCACATCATCCCAACCTTTTGGAAGTCCAAGCAACTCGTCTTCTTTATCAAAATCTGGTTTTTCTAAATCACCACCATCCTCATCCCTATCACTCCCAAACTCAGGATTCGCATCATCCGCATCATAGTAATCATCATTGAATGCTTCTTTCATCTTTCTATCATACTCCTCAGGATCAAAATCCTCCTCTAGATCATCCTCATCCAACAGGCAAACCCCGTCTTCACCAAAGCCTGCAGTTTCCCGAATCTTTCTAAGTTTCTCCTTCATCTCTTTCTTCTTCAAATTCTTCAAATGCTTCAACTCCTCCTTCCTCTCGAACTCCGCTTGCGCCATCCTCTCCTCCTTGCTCTTCCTCTGCACCTTCCGAGCATTTGCCTTCTTCCTCACTGACCCCTCCACAAACCGCGAATGACCCAACACCCTATCCCCTGCATTCTCCTCAAACCTAAAGTTAAACTCCCTTTCATAATCCTCTTGTTTCTCAATCTCATCCTCGTCCTCTGAAAAACCCAAATCCTTATCATCCAATCCCTTCTCGCCCTTACCCTCATCAGCCCACATCCTATTCCTAAAATAATCTTTCAAAAACATTTCATGATCATCCAAATTATCATCTTTGCCAAAATACTCATCCAACTTCTTCTGAACCTCGCCAGTATCATCATCATTCTCATCCCCCATACTTTTACTCTCTTTCTCCTTCAACAATTCTCCATCGCCATCGTCATCAAAAGCCTCCTCCGCTGCATCCAAGAACTCCCTCCTCAACTCCTCTTGCTCCTCCAAATAGCTCTTCACTCTCCACTTCTCCTGCTTATCTTCAAACTCCGGCCCCTCCTCAATCAAGTGCCTTGCCGTCACATCCTTCAAATACATTGGCTTCGCTTTCTTATCCCGCTTGCCTTGCTCTGCTTTCACTTTCTCCGGTTCATTTTCTTCTTCTTCTTCTTCTTCTTCTGCCTCCTCATCTCCGGACTCAAATAGCTTAGCCTCTTTGTTTTTCAGTCCTGGGTCTTGGTTCTTAACCTTAATCAATGCGTTGAAGAACTCCAAATCTTCCTCTGAATCGATTAACTCGTCTGCCCCAAATTCGTCGGACGAAGAATCGTTGGAGTCGCTACCAGACGACTCTTTGACGAGGCCTTTCTTCTTCAGCTCCTTAAGCCTCTGCAAGTCCTCTCGCTTCTTGTTGTGCTCGTAGCGGCGAGCGAACTCTTTGTTGATTTCGATCTTCGATAAGTCTTCGTCCAAACCATCACTGCCCTCGAATAATTTCGAACCCATTTTTTGTCTAGCTTGAGCTTCAACTGTGAGAGGGTATCTAGTTCAATAGAATCTGAAAATTGAACAAATTGTACGAATCGAAGTGCAACGAAGCAGACATTGTGGGAATCAAAGAGTTAGTTTGACTGAGAATGTGGATTCTAAGAATTAGGGTTTCCGAATTGTTCTATGCAGAGTTAGTAAAAGGCTAAAAAGCCCTAACCTTGGCCAGACTGGGCGCGTCAACTCGGGTCTTTGTTGGAAAGTGGTTATTTTATTTCTATTCGGTCTTTGTCCTTATTTTAAATTTGAGGAAAAAATTAGTAGAGTAACTATTGGAATAAAATAAATTTTCATACTTTTTGTTTGGATGATTTTGCTTTCCCTCCAAACTAAAAATCAAACATAAAAAGGAATAAAAACAACTTTTCTCAACTTCATTAAGAGCAAATTTATGTATCTATGAGGTTGTTTGGATAACCTTATTTATCAACGTATTTAACTGATTTTTTTTTATCTTTATTAGTCTTTTAATTAAAATTTAATTTTTTATCCTTCTTATGGATTTTTAATTTATGTTTTTAACTTCTTTACCAAAAAACTAAAATATAAAGTAAAAAATTCATGGACTATTTAAATAAGTCAGTTTATAAGTTGACGCTTCCAAAATTATTTTCATTTCCAAAACAAAAATTAATTGAAAGACAGTAAAATGTCATTGCGGTGAAATTTGTTAGGAAATAATGGGGAAAAAAAAAAAAAAAACTTTGAAACTTGAGAGTGTGAGTAGTACTTTTCACATTAGACCATGGACAAAAGAATAATCAAATATATGGAACAAATAATCATGGCACGCATTAGACAATGGACAAATACATGAAACAGTATGTTTATGTGTGTGGCTTAATCTCTATATAAATGTGCAATAATAGCCGGCAATCATTGCGATCATTCAGTTTAAGATGTTTTAAAATATTTGGATCATGAAACTAATCTATCACAATTAGTATTTTGGTGCACACATTTGTTTTTCTATTGCTACCAAATATTCAGGTCTTTCAACATATTATTTACTTTAATTGATACAAAGCTATCATTCACGCAAATTATACAAATTTTATTTATTATATGAATGATGACTGCAATAGAAAACATGAGAATAAATCAAATTTAAGATATCCGACTTAGTATAAAAACCAGCATGCCAATAACACAGTTTTTAGTTCAATTCTGCTATTGCCCAAAATAAAATGTTAAAATTAGTTTTGTTTGATCGAGAGTGATTAAGAAGCTAGTCAGCATCAAGTTAAAGTTGTATCCACCCTTAAAGTTGTGTCTACTTGCTCTTTATAGGTGTATCCTCTTTCTCTTTTTTAATGAATTGTGTTAGAATTGCTTATTATAAAAAAAAATAAAAATAAAAATAAAAATGAGTTGTATGTTCTTCCAGAGGGCTGGCAGAAGGGAGGCCCCTTTGGTGCATTAATAATTTTTGCTTTGTTTATCTTTTCACCCAAAAAAAAATAAAAAATAGCTGCATAAACTTAATCCTTTTTTTTTTAATTACTAATACTACGGCTTAATCTATATTTCTTACTGCATATTCTAAATTTCATATACTAATATCAACTTCCTTCGATTTCATATAGTTCTTTAGATTACTAATTGCTGTTAACCTTATGCTTTTTGTATTAGGCGACAACTAGTGGAATGGAACTTACAGGTTAGCAAACTTGGAGCTAGCTTTCTGAGCAAATGCAATAATTAATTATAATTCACTTAGTTGTTTTGATTATTTATGTGAGTGAAGCTGTTTATTAGGTAAAATTTTATCATGTTTTGAGACCAATGGGTTAGTACTCCACCAAATATTACATGCAGTGTTTTTATTCTAATGCAATAATTAATGTGTTTTCAATTTAATATATGATAATGATTGAGAAGAAGAAATCCTACACATAATTAAAATTTTTAATTTACCATATAAATCCCATGAATTATTATACTTTCAATCTCTTATGTAGATTAGTGCATAGTATAGAGTTACTGCCACTACATACATATGTAAGATTTTCAGTTGCTAAATCTTAATTTTTTTTTTAAATATTTAAAAAAAACAAAAAGAAAACTACGTGACAACCCTCTTTTTATTTTTCAATTTATATTTTCCTCTCTTTGTTCATTTTTTTGATCATCTTACGGGACTCTTTTTATTTTCTTCCCTAACTTTCTCTCTCCTCGCAATACCAGTTTTTATTTTCTTCCAAGGGGTCGGATGGTGTTCCTATCTCCCTTGTAATTGCACCCTTAGATCCTGATTACATATCAAAAATTGAAATCAACAAGGAAATCTAGCAAATTGGAACCAAGTGAATGTTCATTATGAAAATTAAGTTTAGAGGAACTAGCTGTTCATTTTGCTCAAAGAGAATACCTTACTAATGGTGTTTAGGTAGCACCTATTAATATGCATCTAGTGTCTCATATATGTCTAAATGTTTTTGTTGAACCATAAAAAAGCCTTGACATGTTTCATCACAATATTTGGTTGAAGGGAAAGACGAAAGGAATGATGGCGAGGAATTGAAACACTTTCCCTTGTTTGTTAGGAAATGTGGAGGGATGGAGGAAAATGAGGAAGGGGGGGAGAAATACCCTCTCTTGATCCCACTAAACTCGACCATAAAAAATTAGGAGGACAAAAAGGGAGACAAAGAGCTCTTTCTCTCTTTCAAGTTTTTAAAATTAATTACAAACGTACTTTCTAAACTATGATTCAGTATCACTAAGTTCTAACCTTTAATGTAATAAATTAACCCTATAAACTACTAATTTGTATTAATCAACCCATTCTATTAGTAATATATTAGCAATCTGTTAGTAGAGTAGACGAAAAATTATCATGTAAATTATATATGTTTACAAAAATTTATTTTATACCTAAATTATATTATTTTTTTTATAATAATTGTTTATTGACTGAAATACCATTTGTATTGCCCCTACATTTGCATATCATTCAAAGAGATATTTCAGTCATTAAACAATTATTATAACAAGAAAAAATCAATATAGGTATAAAACCACACTTTTGTGAACATGTACAAGTCAAATAATCATTTTTCATTCATTTTCCTAACAGATTGTTAGTAAAAGAAGTTGATGAATCAATTTGTTATGTTTTAAAGTTTAGAGAGGTTATCGATACTGAGTTATGGTTCAAAGATATGTTTGTAATTAATCCAAATCTCCACCTACTTTTTGATTTTTTCATAAAATCATATAAAAATCACTTCCTTTTTCATATTTTCTTTTTCCTCTCTCCATACAAGCATGAAACTCACAATCCATTCCTAGGAACAGCTCTCCTCTTCTTCTATTTTTCTCCTTTCTAAGTCTAGCCGAAGATAGGCTCCCATTTTTTTTCCTACTCTGTAACTCCTAGCTTGTATAGAAGGATTTTTTTTTTCTTTTAATGAGGCTATGTGAAAATAACTATGATTGGTGAAGAAAAAAAAATTACCCCCATCAAGTAGAGGCCAATCCAAAAAAAAAAAAAAGGTACCCAGACAACCTAAAAAACTGTGAAATGAAATTATATTTTGAACCAAATAAAGAAGCCCAAGCACCGAATAGAATCGTTGTTGATGTACTTAATTTTATTTCCTTCATCTGTTTAGTTCCTAAATAGGGAGGGAAAAATAAAAAAATTTTAAAAAAATAAGAGAAAAGTTATTTTACTTCTTATTTATTTATTTTTTTCCTCTTTTCAAAATAAGTGTTACCGCTATTATTTTTCTTTCTTCTTTTATTTGAAGTCAAATGTTAGTTTTCTTTTCTTTTTAGTTGCGTAACCAAAAAGTACTTTCCCTATAATTCTTCAAAACTTACTTTCCCTTGAATTCGCTTGCTTTCCTTAAAATTCCAAAGTCCAAACACACCAGTAGCTTGAAAAATGATATGATACTGTCTCATATCATGAGCGCAATGAAAGACAAGAGTCAAACCTCGTTGTTTGTGTTTTCCATGTTGCAAGATCTATCGCCCCGTATATAAGGAATTAAAATAATACGATACTGTAACTGTGTTTTGTAAACGGTCCAAATTTAAAAAAAATTATTCTATTAATATAGTGTAACGATTTATTTATATAATATTATAAATAAAAAAATAATATTATTTAAAATATTATAAATATTATTTTAATTTTATAATAATTTTTTAAATTTAAAACTTTTTGTCATGTAAATAATTTCATACAATTTCATACGTGTCATAATTTCAATTGTCACATAAAAATAATGACATTTGTGTGACAATTATTTTGAATAATTACCACAAATTTAGAAGTTAGTCTTATTTACAAGTTATAAATTTGGACTTAAAATCATTTTCAAAATAAGATTTTAAAAACAAAAAATTATAAATAAATTTAATAGATAAGTTTGAAAATAACTTAAAATTAAAATAAAATTTCAAACTCTGATTGTGATTGAGAAAACAAAAAAACTCCTTAGCACCACTCCCGCACTCCCTGACCTAACAAAAGAGCAAAAAAAAGCAGAAAACCCAAGAAAATAATGAGAGAGAGAGGTGGGGGAAAAAGTAAAAGAGGGAAGACAAAGGAATCAAGAGTCGGCGCCAATGTCTACGCCGACCAATAATAACGTCCCTTTCACCTTCTCACTATTCCCCCCACCTCGACCACATGCCCCCAGCCCCCCCCACTCTCTCTCTCTCTACAATTATATATATAAAACCCTATATCTCTTCAGCTTCTGTTCTCTCTGATTCTTTTGTTCTTTCTCTTCCTTCCCCTTCCCCCCCCCCCCCCCCCCCCCCCCCGGTGGCCCTCTTTTCAACTTCATCGGTTTCTTCCGTTAATATTTTTTTACTGATCGGAAGTTGTCCGACTCTTTGTCTTTAGCTTAGCCTTGGGTTTTTCTTTGATCTAGTAGTTCTTTTATTTTCTTTTATTTTTTAAAACTTAGTTTCTTCTTCTTTTTTTTTCCTTTCTATTTTGCCGATTGATTTGTTGTTTGAATTTGTGGGTTATCATTCTTGGATTGTTGGGTACATCATGAGGAAGGCGGTGGTTGAGCAGTCTCACGTTGAGAGGGCTGAGGATGTTGATAAGGATAAGAAGAAGAAGCGTCGATCCAATCGACGATCCAAACAAAATACTTCTGTTTCAGGTATTTTCACATATTTAGTGTAGATATTTAGGTGTACGTGTATGTGTTAATACACTAAATTGTTTGAATTTGTCCAATTCGTTGCTTGTGATTGGATTTCATGTTAACTAAGTTGAGTGCCGTGAAGAAGGTTTACTTAGGAGTGAATACAATTCAGTGTTGATATAGTAAGTTGGAAAATAACAAATTACACTTTTAACTCTCTGTATAATGAAATGGCTGCAGCAAAGAGTGGAGTTTTGGGGTTTTAAACATGGGATTCTGGGAAGATTTGTGGGTTGGCAATTTTAAACATTGGATCCTTTTGTGGGTTGCTCTTGGGTTGCTATAAATATATAAATAAATAAAACCATGGGATTCTGGGAAGATCTGTGGGTTGGCAATTTTTTTTGTCTATCTCTGTTGTGATGTTATCTATCAGTGTGATATGGAGACACTACTGGGGGGAGCTCTCTACTAGAAAACTCAGTTGCACAACACGAAAAACCATTTACCTAGGATTTGAGCTTTTTATTTACTTCAGACCATCAATTTGTTCAGAACTTAGAAGAGGGTCTTTTGGTGGCTGAGAAACTGAAGGAAAAGAAAAAGTCCAGATTTTGAATTTGAGTTTCCACCTAAACTGATCCTACTGCTAACTTCTATGTAAGTTGAATTGAGGCTCTCTTTCATTTTTTTTTATCCGCCCTCCCCTCCTTATGAAACTGAAAGAAGTGTAGTGAAAATTATATTTATTTATTTATTTCCTTCCTTCTTTGTGACCATATGTGTAAAGGAATTTTTCTTTGTTTCTTTGGTGTTGGGATGTGGAGGAAATAACTCCCTGCGTGGTATAATGAGACAATATTATAGGTAAAAGGAAAAAAAATTAATTTTTATAATTGCATCTAGGGAAAACATGAGCATGCTCATAAAAATGAAGAACATGAACATAATTGAAGTGGTATGGCTATTTTGCTTGTTTGAACTTCGAAGTATTTTTGTGGAAACCAAATGGACATGAAAAGATGGAAGAATTATTGGCTGTGTTTTGGTAGAGTTTTCTAAATAGTTTTTTGTTCCCATAGTCACACAAATAGAAAATATATTAAAAACTTCTGTGGTTTGTTGTTCTAACTTCTCAGAAACTGTTTCTAAAAACTGAGTTGGGAAGAATCAGTTAAAAGAATCACCTTTAGATCAGAATGGCCTCTCTCTCTCTCTCTCTCTCTCTCTCTGTGTGGTCAATGATAAGTGATTGATAACACCGTGTTCCCGAAACCTTCACAACTTTGGATAACATGTCTTCGAGAACTAACTTCTGAAAACTCTGTCAAACAGGCCCATTAATTAAGTTCACTTCATTAGTTTTCTCAGTATTTAAGTGAGGGTAAAGAGAGACTTTTCAGAGATGTAGATCATACATCTATATACGTCTTCAATCTCAACTTGATATATTCAGAATCTGAACTTATCTGTTTTACGGTTTTTTAAGTTTTGGTCTCTCTCTTCTCCTTCTGTCCCCACTCCCCTCTGTATTTGTGGAATGCATGTATTTTGTTGGTTCTAAGATTGTTGGTGCTTGCTCTGATTTTCTCAAAATTTTATTTCTTGGAGCAGTTTGTGGTTCAATAAATGAATTACATTCAGAACCATCAGAAATTGCGGGGAGTGCTAGCACATCAAATGAGCAACGACTGCCGAAAGCATCTAGTGTTGCTTTCAATTCTTTGCCAACAATGCATATAAATGAACAAGCAGCACCACATGAAGGTAGAAATTTGCAAAACCAGCAACCGTTTTCAACTGATTTGGATGGAAGAATGTTTTCAATATCATCTCCTGAGACGATTGCTTCTGAGGAGTCAATGGGGTCCTATGCAAGTAAGGATTTTGTTTTGTCTCATCAGACCTGTCATCAGAGAAAATGTTTCGCTCCGCACTGGTCCATTGAAGCTGCTAATGAGGCTTTAGAGGTAGCCTGCTAATGTGTTTAACTCAGATAATTTGTTTCAGTTCTCTTAATTGCATTTAATTAATGATCTTTTAAGTCCTTTTTATGATATTCTGGAGAAGCAGGCTGTTATCATGCTTAGTCTTTACTTGTGCAGAAAGGTCATGTCTTTAAAGCGCTGTTTCATGTGAATGCTCACAACAGACTTGAGGTCCATTTTAGAAATTTTTTCACCATATTTTAGTTTTGTTGTTATATTATGATGTAAATAATATGCATACATGGTTCTGTTTTGTTAGGCCTATTGTAAAATTGAAGGAATTCAGTTGGATGTTCTCATCAGTGGAATTGCTGCTCAGAATAGAGCTGTAAGTCTGGGGTTCTGTTTTTCCTGGTGCTTTCCTGATTGAAATGTTGTTTACTTCAAGTGCCTTTACCGTACATTGTGCATTTGATGGATATAAAGTGACACAAGTTAACTTACTACCTTTGATATGTGTATTTTCCATTCCTACATCATCCGTATGCCATTAATCATTGACATCCCAATTTTTTCTTTAGTTCATGGCCAAAAAAAGGCCATTTTTTTCTATCCTAAAATATGAACTATGTTGGGATTGCCAAAGAAGGCCATTTTTTTGCTTTGCATTATTCTATCAATGCAATAACACCTTTTGGGAGGGGTATGCACTCACCACGTATTACAGTTTTGCCTTCTTTTTTGAAGAATCAAGGGGTCAAAATGCAAGGAAAGGAAGCAGACAGTTTTAATTAACTGTCTGTTTGACTGATCTTTGAATTACTTTTAAATTGGCAGTATTTTAGACTTTTATGTTTGTCACTGGATGCTTAAAGGAAGATTATTATTGATGTTATCTTCCATTTTCAATACCCTTTTTTTAAATTTTTTTGGTTAGTGATATTAATCCTTGCACATGTGCTAAATGCGTATGTTATATACTTATATCTATGTATGGATATATTTTGATTAAATATATATAATTTTTTCACATAGGTGGAAGGGGATGTTGTTGCGATTAAAGTTGATCCTTTGTCATCATGGACTAAGATGAAAGGGTCTGCTGGGACTTTAAACGATACTGTACCATGGGGTGGTTATAACTCTCTCTGTGAAGTCACTGAGTTGGTTGGTGATAGCTGCAAAGGAAAAAATAAGGTTGATGAGGGTTATGAGTACATAAATGGTAGAAATTGCCCACTTTTTCCCCAGAAGGAGTTTCATTATGAAGGTGGTACTTCCTCTGGTGCAAATGTTGACCCGGAACTACTCGGACATTACACCTCTGCATCAGATTACAGTTGTAGTCCTATTAATGGACATTGTCCCCCTGCGTTGGATCCTTTACAGTTAGGTCTTTCCAATGACCAGAACAATGTTGCAATTTCAGTGGACAAGTTGTGTGCGATTATAAGTTCATTCCCATCAAAACGACCAACTGGCAGAGTTGTTGCGATCATTGAAAGGTCTCCTCGTCGGGATACTGTTGTTGGATTTCTTAGTGCTAAGCAGTGGCTTTCTAATAGGGAAGGTTGCAAAAAGGACTCTAAGAAGAAAAAGAATTTATTGTTATCTCCCAACCGGGAGTACATCATGTTGACACCAACTGACCCAAAGTTCCCCAAAATGATGGTATTTGTGGGAGACCTGCCAGAAGTCATCAAGAAAAGATTGGGGGATGGTGATGCAACAATTGAAATGGAACTTGTAGCTGCACAGATAGATGATTGGGGGGAAGAAAGTTATCTCCCACATGCTCATGTTATGCATATTTTTGGAAGGGGTGGAGAGATTGAACCACAGATTGCTGCAATTTTATTTGAAAATGCAATCCATTCTTCTGAATTTTCTCCTGAATCACTTTCTTGCCTTCCATGTGTTCCTTGGGTGGTACCACCAGAGGAATATCAAAGAAGAAGAGACCTAAGAAATTTGTGCATATGTACTATTGACCCTTCCACTGCCACGGATCTTGATGATGCGCTGTCATTTGAAAGGTTATCTAGTGGCATTTGCAGAGTTGGTGTGCACATTGCGGATGTGTCATATTTTGTTGTCCCAGACACAGTGCTAGATACAGAAGCTCAAATTCGATCTATGAGTGTCTATTTATTGCGAGGTAAATTATCTATGTTGCCCTCATTGCTTTCAGAGAATCTAGGCTCACTAAATCCTGGAGTAGACAGACTTGCCTTTTCAATTTTCTGGGACATCAATCCTACTGGGGAGCTTCTGGATCAATGGATTGGCCGTACTGTTATACGATCTTGTTGCAAACTCTCCTATGAACATGCTCAGGACATAATAGATGGGCTGTTTGATGTGGGGAGTTTGAATATCTCAGAAAATGGTTTCCCTCAATTGCATGGCCACTTTGAATGGTCCGATGTTATTGGATCTGTTAAAAGCCTTCATGCAGTTTCCCAAACATTAAAAGAGAAGAGGTTTAATGATGGGGCCTTGCGCCTGGAGAGCTCCAAAGTGGGTTTCTTATTTGATGAAGATGGAATTCCATATGATAGTATACTTTCTGAAAGGAAGGACTCAAATTTCCTAGTTGAGGAGTTTATGCTTTTGGCCAATAGGACAGCTGCCGAAGTAATATCTAGAGCTTATCCTGATAGTGCATTGTTGCGGAGGCACCCTGAACCAAACCTGCGGAAGCTCAGAGAGTTTGAAGCTTTTTGTAGCAAACACGGTTTAGAATTGGACACTTCTTCTTCAGGCCAACTTCGTCATTCATTGGAGAGGATTAGAGAAAAACTCAAGAACGATTCTGTCTTGTTCAATATTATCGTGTCCTATGCTACAAAACCAATGCAATTGGCAACATACTTCTGTAGTGGAGATATGAAAGACAGTGAGAATGAGTGGGGGCACTATGCTCTGGCTCTCTCTCTCTACACTCATTTTACTGCACCACTGCGTAGGTATCCGGATATTGTAGTGCATCGGACATTGGCTGCTACAATTGAAGCTGAAGAGACGTACTTGAAGCACAGGACACTGCAAAAACTGAAAAATGCGGAGGAATCGAGAAGAAGATGCTTCACTGGTATCTATTTTGATAAAGATGCAGCAGAATCAATTGAAGGTCAGAAAGCATTATCTGCTGCGGCTTCAAAACACAGGGTTCCATGCATGGAAATACTTGCAGAAGTTGCTGCTCATTGCAATGAGAGGAAGCTGGCTGGTAGGCATGTCAAGGATGCTTGTGATAAACTCTACACGTGGTTTCTTCTGAAGAAAGAGGTACTGTTTTTTCTGAATGTGTGTAATCCCCTTCCATGTTTTTATAGTTTAATTTTCAGTTAACAATTGTACATATTGAATGGGGTCTAAACTCTTACCATTGCTCCAAGGAGTGGCACATTGGGCCTTACAAGTTATAACACATTAGATTGGATTTGGATTGGCATGGTTTGGCTGAGGTCTTAGCCCAAAGCCATACCAGCCTTTAGGTCAGGTTTCGATTTTTCAACCCAAACCCAATCAGAAAACATTTGCTTGTGCTCAATGGTCCAGTTGGGCTATGGTGGGTTGGAGTCAGGCTAAGTTGCAGTAGTATGACTAGTGGCTATTTGGTCTGGGTGTTGCTAGGGTATAGGACAGCTTGAGGTCCTTTTCAAGTTGGAATTGGCAGAGTTCGGCAACTTGTGTTGAGTGGGGCCTAAGAAGCACATATACAGACACGAGACAAGGATATGATACGTTATGGACCTGCCAGCTTGACAATTTTTAAAAATTCAATACACACCATGGCAAAGGCACGGCAACGAATAAATATACATTTTTATGGGGTGATCTAGCCATGTGCGTTATGTCATGAGGATTACAAGCCAAGCATCATTCATAGCAGAGAGATGGATGTGGTATCCTAGATACAGTAGTGCATGTTTCCAGATTACTTTCGAGGGAGAAATCTTGTTTCTTTTGCATTTTAGCTCAACAAGTTGGGTACTTTGACGTTAGGGTGTTTGATATTCTTTAAAAGGCTAATCCAATGTTTGGTTTATAAATTAAAATATTTTACTTGTCTCGTACTCATTGGAGGCTGGTGTTGACTTCTTCCCAAACCCCCCCCCCCCCCCCCCCCCCCCCCCCCCCGGTTCTCTTTTTGGTGGATGGATCTTCATTTTTTAGATTGCATGGGATCTTGATCCCAAATTTTGTTTTTGGTGTTTTATTCAACTTCATTGAGAATGTCTCTTGAAATTGATCGCATGCTGCTGCACTGGCAAAACTAGTGTCTCGCAAGCTTTTTTATTTTTGGCCCCACATAAAGTTATCCTGTGGTGTAACAACTGACATAGTCCAAACCTTCATAATTTTCAATGGCTATCGCCTCCAACTTGTGTTTCCATCTTTTATGCTTCCCAAATTGACTGTGTCTATTTCCTGGTATTTTGCTAATTGTGCATATATACTCTCTCTCTGTCCATAACTCTGAAAGAAGGTTTCAGTGCACTTATTGGGGAGTTGGAATATAGCTTCTAGGTGCTTAGGGGAAAAACAACCAATCTGATCCAGACTTTAAGTTTGTTATGTAAACTGACTTGAAAGTTGTGTGCATTATAGTGAATAAATAATCTGCACAGACGTTTTGTGATACTTAAAATAGGTTTCTGTTAGATTTATCTTGGGATTATTTGCTTATCTGATCGAAGTCTTCCTGACTGGTTCTTTCCCTGCCGTTTGCAGATTTTATTGACTGAAGCAAGGGTATTAGGTCTGGGGCCAAGATTCATGTCTATCTATGTTCACAAGTTAGCGGTGAGTAGTTTCCTCATGCATGTCTTCTCTTCTCTTTCCTTCTCTTTTTATCCTTGATTCTGTGTTGCCAACCTCCCCCCCATCCCCCTTCATGGTGGGTTGAGGGGGCGTGAAACATTTGCTTGATGTTTGTCCTGCTTGTAAACATGCATATAGATGGAGCGGCGTATATATTATGATGAAGTTGAAGACCTGACGGTAGAATGGCTTGATGCTACGTCCACACTGATAATCAATTTATCTACACATAAGCGCTTCCAGAGGAGAGGTAGCCCAGGTAAATGCAGGACAGTTGAAGATGTTGCACTAATTATGAGTCCACTTGAGTTGTTGGATTTTCCTGGAGATAGTGGTAACAAGGGCAATACAAAAGCGAATAATGAACTAAGAAGTAGCTGTGCATCACAAATAGTGCGGGATACTGGTGTAGCATCACTGGATCGAGCACCCGTTTTGAAATCTGGCATTTCTGAGGGTATTGAAATTGAACCTGTTGTTTTTCCCCTCACGGTGCGTCTTCTCTCTACAATACCCGTTGCCCTTCATGCAGTTGGCGGGGATGACGGGCCCCTTGATATAGCGGCAAGACTGTACATGAGCTCATATTTCAGGTAATTTGGGGTTTGGGAGGCATATACTGATTGTTGCAATTGAAGGAGGTAAGATGTTGAAAGGGCGTGGTTTTTTTTTTTCTTTTTGGGAATGGACAAGCTCTGTTGTAGATAGTTCAAGTAGTTTCAGAAACAGAAAAATCAATGGCCAATGCTGATGCATATCGTGTTCGATACTGGAAATACATCTGTTGGGAGGTGTATGTAAATGAGGAGTTTTCCCAATGACTCATTCAGTGGCTGTTTTTAATTAAGCTGCTTGTGGGGAATAGGCCCTTGTTTTTGTTGGGCATTTCCATCCAGTATAAACTCTAAGTTGACCATGCCTGTATCCGGTGTTCTAATGGCATGCGCGGGAGTCTAATTCCTGCTTTATCTTTAAGGTTTAGCTTTGTTGGACTGCAACCCAATTATTTTTGTATGTTGGGTGTCCTGTTGTAGTTGAAGTGATTCTCTTTGTTTCTGAGACATTGATGCACTTTTGGCCGTCAGTCAGGTTACTGTTCCGTAATCTTCTACTTTAATAAACATGGCTTTTGTCTTCCTCGAGGTGAAATGGATGTGGTTGGCCTGTTTTGAAAGTTTAGCTTGTATAATGTTCATCTTTGCTTTAACTTTAGAGCATACAACATCAGAAATGCCCTGCTAGAATTTCAGATGCGTATTGCTATCTTGGTTACCAATTTCACAAATTGTTTCGGATGGTGATGGTAATGTGGCATCAGATTGTGCAATGCTAATGACGTGTATATTGGTGTGTTTGGTATTCTGGCAAGAGCTGCTGGTGCCTAGTTTTATGAATGCTACTTTGAGTAAGGGTCTCCTCGGTGCTTTAATGTCCAGAATTCTCGGGAATGCTGTGGCATGGCTAATATGAGTTTGCACCTGCTCCAGACTTCGAGTTTCCATGAATGGATTACAGAGGTTTCAACCACTGAACTTGCTTAGGCTCCCCATCGATCGGGTGCTCTTCTATTAATACATGGCGTAACAAGATAAGGAATTTAGAAGGTTCTGGACACTAAGGTCTGGAGTAGAGTTCAAAGCTGTTATGTTAGTGTTGCTGTAAGAAAATAGATATGAAATGTTTGGGTTAATTTTTTGAGCAAAAGCGGAAACTGGTTTGGGTGTCCACACTGCCAGCGAGATATGGCAAAGGGAAGAACCTGATTCTTCAGGAGAGATAAATTTCTTGTGGACCTCTTATCCTTAGGTTGTTCAAGTATTTTATAAATAAACAAACATAGATCCATAATCATAAAAGGCAAATGCGGACACAGTTGAGGACTACCAGCCAGAGTGGATAACTCATTACAGTGCAATGCTATGTTTGAGTGTGCCACAAACACAGCTAAGATTAGACTAATTAAATTGGACTAGATGTCCTGCTTATGGGGTATAAACAATACCAAGGGGTGGTATTGCTAGTCCAGTCTAGTGGACAATGAAATTTTATTTTAAGCATTTTAAATTTCATTTTTACCCTCGAACACATGAATTTTCTACCCTCTCTTCCATAAACCCATGTTCAAAGGGTATTTTAGAAAAATTCTCTTTATTCCCAACCACGAAATTTACAAGCCACTTAGGATATCTAGCCATTAGGATTTGTTTGGATTAAAAGGAGGGGAGGTGAGAAGAAGTGTTAGTTATAAGGGGAAGGGAAGGAAGAAAAAGAGAAGGGAAGAAGTAATCTCATATTGTTTGGATAATCAAGAGAAAAGAGAAAGGTTTGAGAATAATTAATAAAAAAAAAGAGAAGTGTATAATACAGTTTTACAAGTATATATATTTTGTGTATAAAATCTAAAGTTTTTTTTAATTATAAATTGATGAGTATAATTGATATTTGAAATAAAATAGTACTAAGCACTTCACTTTTCCTCCATTTCCCCTCACATTTGAAAGAAAAGAAAAATACTTTAAAAGTGAACCCTCTTACCTCTTCATCCACTTCCCTTTCTCTCTTGAAAAATTACCCAAATAAAATATAACTAATTTATCCCTATAAAATCCTTCATTTTCCCTTCAAGCTTCTCAATCCAAACGAAGTGTTAGTCTGCCTCGTAGGATTGCCTTTGCAGCCAAACACTCCCCTCCATACCTAAACACGAATTTACGCGCCCAAACTCTATCAAGGATCAAAAAGCCAAAGCAACAGCAGCAGAAGAAGATTCGCTTTTGGGGGTGAAAAGGATCGGGAGATTATGGCAGCAATCGGATGGTATGGACCTCTGATCGATCTCTCCAAAGCTGCTTCTCACATTGGCGATTACGTCCAGTTACTGGTTTTCGTTCATAGATCTACTCCTGTTCAGGTCTCTCTTTCTCTGTATGTATATGTGCATAGATTATCACATACATTGCACAAATGTAAACACACATTGAATGACTAAATTCTCAACTGTTCTGCTTTACGTTCATAGGCTCATAGTTCTGCACAAATAGAACCATTGGGTTTGATTTTGAGCCTGTAAATTATCAATTTTGTGCAGTATAAGTTGTCGAAAGGTGGAGAAGTTATTAGGACAGACATTCAGGTCGGTGACGATACGCGTGCCTTTTTTTCTGTGTCCATATGGCAAAAGCAGATGGGATCCATGGCATTTGCTGGTGATATCGTTTTGCTGGAAAGTAAGATCCAATTTTATACTCCTAATTTATTCATTTGAGCGACAATTATGGCAGTTTATGCCTCGAAGTATATATATTTATAAGATGCATGTGATTATTGGGCTCCCTTGTTCATATGTACTTACAACTCAATTTACTTGATTATTGTTGAATATTGTGGTTATCTTTTGTGTCAGTGAGGTTATGTGGCGGTCGGGTGTTCACCATGTAGTCATATTTGTGTCAGAACATTTTTTTGCCTGTTTTGGCCATTAAATTTTGCAACACCAATTCTTGGGAAAAACTTCTTTTTCACGCTGAGTGTTAAAAATATAATGGCAAGACAGCGAATGATGAATTTGTAGTGAAGTGAAGTGGAAGGAAACTTTGGGCAAACAAACAGCATCTACGAGGTTTTGTAAATATGACGTGATGACAGCAGGGATGAGGGCCCCTTTGTGTGGGTTGAAAGGTGCCTAAGGATGAGGTATGGTATGGACTAAAATGATGTGAGATGACGTGATGAAAAGGGAATCATGAGTGGAATACGTTTTCTTTCTGGTATTTTTGAACTGTATAGTAAAATAGGCAGGCATACTTTGACATATATAAACTGTATTGCTGAGTACTTGGCTGAAGAGTTATTTCATTAGCTGGGTTTGTATATCTCGTGCAGTTAGTTTCTTGTTTCTTTCTTTCTCTCCATCTCTGCTCAATATTAACATGTAGTCTATGTTTTCTTTATTTCTTGACTTTAAGAGATCTGTAGGTTGCCTGAGAACTCAAATGTGACATATATTTTCTTTAAATTAGCCTACTGCGGTACTGCCTTATATTTTAGTGGTGCATGTTATTTTGTGTCAAATTACTGTTTAAATTGTCATTGTACTAAGCTTTGGTTGTTTTTTCATCCATGGTATGTCCGTGTAGGACACGACACTTGTTAGATACATTTACTAATATTTTTGCTACCAGACACGATTCAGACACTTGGGAGATGCACTTGTTCGTTGCTTGGACACACATGAATACATTGGAAGTTTGAAAAGAAACCGTTGGATCCAATTACAAACTAAAAGCATGGTGGATTGAAACCTATAAAATTCCCTCCTCCAGATTTTTGATATTAAGAATTCTAAAGCCTAAAAAGTGCAATTTGTTTATGAGTAGAGCCTTTTGATATACGTATTAGGACTTCTTGTTCATACTTCTTTTCCAATACGTAGAAGGTGGAAAACAATTTCTTATTATTTTGATATAATAAAACATAAATGCATTTGTAATGTAAAAAAGGAAGAACTAGTTAGTATTTTCATATATACCTATAAAAATACATATATTTATTTGTTGCCGTATCCCTACCATGTTGTGTCTAGATCTTTTTGAAAATTGTCTTGTCAGTGTCATGTCGTATCCATGTTCCATGTCCGTATTTGTGCTTTTTAGGAAATATTATTCTCCAAGGTTGCAATTGTATTCAATCCATTCTGTTTAGGGGAATATAGATTTTGAAGTTCAATATTGTAAATAGTGCAACTGATTGTGGTAGTTCCTCATCTAATGTGGAGTTTTAATATCATCTTTCTTCGTATAGATGTCAGGATTACAAGATTTCAAGGCATTGTCGAGGCCAGAACGGTCCAATGCTCATCTTTACAAAGTTTAGTCCACCCTTGTGAATCACTTGTTTCTAAAGGTATTTGTTCTTTTCCCCTCCTTTTGAGGAATTGCTGTAGGTTTTGTAATAGAGGTCGTGTTATCTTCCGTATTCTGTGTCCATAAAGCTAGTTGATTGTTCGAATTCTAATTTTATCAAGTTTCAATAAATGTTATACTCTCCATGTGGCCTTTGTTATTAGTTTGTGTATGACACTATAACTTGCATGAAAATGTCTGTGTCGATGGTTGCATAATAGCTAGTTTAAAGGCAGAGGGAGGGGGTTGAGAAACTCCACAAATATTGTAGTTGGAGCTTCCTCTTGTTTGTTCATTATCATTTCAATATGTCTATCTGTGACTCCAGCCTTTTCTAAAATGCACCAAATCCACACCCTATCATAGGCATTTTCTAACTCAATATAAATCATGTTAGGCCACCCTATTTCTCTATGCATCTTTCCATTTGTCTCCTTCATAAATAGCTTCCAATGTTGACCTCCTTGGCAATCAATTGAAATATAAACAGGTGCATATGTATGTATACATGTTTGTAAGAGTGTGCTTTATTTGAGAAAAAGTTGATTTGAGAATGATCTTGGGGAGTTCAAACTACTATATTTGCAGGCACAGTAGATGATAATTTCCCGGTATTAGACACAGTTATAAAAAATGAAATGGTTATTTTGCTTGGGATGCTATTTCCCATAAATATACTGAATAAAAATGCCTTATTCCTGTTATTTTATGCAAATGTTTCAATTAGAGAGGATATTAGGGTTGCAGTCATAATGATCACTCATTTGACTGTTTAGTCTGTATTGTTCTGTATCTGTTAGTTTCGATTTCTTTTATAGAAAAATGCAATTTTACTCAACTCTACTTGACAAATGGAGCCTGAGAAATTGTCTTCTTTTGTTTAGGTGTGGAGGACATCATAGGGTCATCTCGAGTTGGGGTAAGAATGAAGGACAAGCTTAGGAAAGTTATTGAATGGATGCAGCGAGCTGGATCTACAATTCACAATGTGGAATTGCACAGGAACCAAGTATTATTTTTACCTTCTAATTTTTCTGCTGCTATTGAATTTCACGTGCTTGCATGAGCTTGGTTAATTACATTGTGCTTGGACTTACAAGGGGCATACTTTTGGTTTCAATGAACTAAATTCATGGAAATGATTGTTGTGATGACTCACGTCATGTGCTTTGAATTTTGTCCTAGCAATTCTTTTCCCATGCATTCAATTTGTCTTAGCTTGTTAATTATGGTTTATGGCTATGCCTGGTTGCTAGATAGGTTGTCTAGCCTGGTTTCTTCTAGTCATTCTCTGCTTATTTCTCAATATTACCTACGCTATATAACAAGTATGCTCTCTCTCTCTCTCTGTGCGTGCGTGTGTGTTTCTTTTGGGGCATGTCTCTCATCAATGTCTGTGTCCCTATATTACTGCATAAAGTTTTGGAGAAGAAAAGTGCCTGCATGCACAAGTAGGAATTCTAGTACTAAATCTGGTTTGTCTTGCAATATAGGTGCATGATTTTTGGATGGATATGTATCTCTAGAACTGTATACATACGACTTTTATATTAGTTTTGTGTTTCATATATATGGGTTCTATATCTGTACAATTGTGTACCATTAAGTTTTATAGTTGTGTTGATGTATATTAGTATATTATGTTATTGAGCATCCTTATACTCTGTGATAACTGTCGAGAGGAAGAATATTCTACTACTATAGTGCACTCTGATCTTGGATCACGTACAAAGGTCTTCTTCACTTTAACTTTTTGGTGTTAAAAATCCTTCTTTCATGCCTGATCTCCATGTTGGGCTCCATCCCTTACATGTTTGGAGGCTTTCCACTGTTTATAACTTGTGCAGCATAAGAGGCAAGAGTCAATAAACTGGAAAGTGCATGAAGAGAGAGATTCTCAGGACTGCTTTTCGCTTTTAGAGGTGTCACGTCTAACTGATTCTTGTAAGGCTACTTTCTATGCATCCATTGGTGAAATTTTTCTGCCACTGATCTGGAATCATCTTCATGAAACTGAGGAGGAAAGGATGTTCATCAGCAGGAGATTATGTATAATGGGAGATAATAAGTTAGCTGAAGATCTCATTTGTACTGGCTGCCAACTATGCAGCTCTCCTTTAAATTCGGAGTTAGGGTATGGAGAAACTCAGGTCTGCTTTCAACTGTTTCCTGATTTATTGCGATCATAATAGTTGCTGACTAGTATGTCATCCATCCTTGCTTGCAACAGGTCTACACTCAACCAAAGCACCATTCCACTCTATTGTCAGAAAAGCTCTAATCACCGTCATGTAATAAGCTTAATATACAGACCCTTCATGGTATGGTTGTCTTCTTGGTCTTGATTTGATTTTCCATGAGAGTTTCTTATTTTTGACATGATCAATGTTGCATACTTTATGAAAGAAACTATCAAACATCTACTTGAATATTCTGTTTAATTCATCTTTCAAATTGGACTTGTTCTCTTTTGTAGATACCTAAATTACCATCTTGAAGGATGCAAGGAACATCTAATGTTTTGGTAAACATGAGAACTTCAAAAGATGAATTCTAGACACTCCTAAATTCTAACCTACTATACTTTTCATTTTATGGACACCAAACCTCTAACATACTATGCTTCATTTTGTGGAACACCAAACCTCTAATTGAAGGTCCTTTGTGGAAGCCTCAAAATACCATGTACCCAATAGAACTGGAGCTTTTTGGTGTATAGTATTGGTAAATTGAACTGATGACACAGAATTTACTCTGAATATGAGAATTTTAATAATGATGCTGACTTCTCTGCTTATTTGGCGTGTAAGTTGATATCAATACTTAATAGCCTCATGGTCATAAATGTTGTTCAATTTAACCATTAGTGGTTTCAGAATCCCCAGGTTACCGGAAAGTTGAATACAGGTTCCTTTCAATAAGAAAATTTCCAATTGGTGCTGGAGCAGCAGTATGGCACCAAACATGGTACAATGCAATGTGCCAGAGGAACTTTAGAGGAAAATGGTGTAAATTGTGTATATTATTGTCATGAGTAAAATATAACTGGCATGAGAATCCAATCGGTGGTGTTGATCTTATTTCTGCTCTTAAAGTGCTAGTTTGAAGACCAAACAATTGGTTAATGTGATTGCTTTACAGTATGCATGCTTTGTGTTCCTGACTTTTTACAGGGATAACATTTTGGTTCTCAAACAATTCAGCTCAGGTCAAATAAATCTACTTTTATACAACTAGAACCATGTATCCATGCAGAATTAATAATATATTTTCTTAACTTATGTTTCTAATGGTAGAAAGTAGGCAGTAAGTTTTTATCCCCTCTATTTTATTTTATTTGGTGTGCCACACTTTTGTATATTTTATACATTTCAATTCTACCTTACATGAACACTTCTTAAGTACCTTGTTGGTATAGCTTTGTGGGGAGTCCTTAAAGGGTTTTAGGCTCTAAAACCTGATTGAAGAAATTTTTCCTAGTAATTCATGCCTTAGCTTCCATTCTGTATTCTTGGTATTGATGCATCTCCAGCATCACAGCTACAGCTTGCAATCCAGATGAAACTTCTTTCGCTGATCTGCCTGAACTTTAACACCTTGCCAGAAAACAGAACATTTAGGCCTGATAAGAAAACAAATTCGTGTTGACAGATGACAGTATCTCATATTTAACACCAAAATAAGGACCTCACTTTCTTTTCTATCTGTGTCTTTCCCCCCATTTTTTTTGCCAAATGTTTATCTACCTACTTGACTATAACTACAAATGCACCCAAATATGGATCTAGTTCAGCATGGGTGTTTGTGTCTGTGCAGGTGTCTTCGAATCTTTATAATTTGGACAAATTTCATTCTTGTGTTAGAAACTATTGCTCTACCTGTCACATAGACACACAAAATGAAATATTTGAGTTGCTTGCTTTTTTTCTTTCTTCTTCCTCTTTCAAAATAGTAAATGCAAACTGCCAATTATATTCTAATTAAGTTGATAAATTTGCAGTACACCCTTCTTTCATTATTATGAAAACAGATGGGTGGATGATTATTACCATCAAAGCATTGAGATATTTCTATCTTTGGACTTTGTACAAGGTTAATGTTTTATTTCTCTATTTATCTAGTCATGGTTGTTTTTTAATGCTGGGATCTTCTGTAAACTTGTTAAGCATAACTTATTTCTCATTTGCAGTTATATGTATGGGATGACTCGAAATACATCGCACTCCTCGTCACAAACAAGGCTGCTGAACACTTGTTTGGAAACATCAAGGCTGAGAGAGTATACTCATGCTACAGAGGGCAAAAACATGGTCAAACCCCAAATCCATACAATGTTCAGAACACGGCCCTTTCTGTCCCTCCAGATGCAGATAAGAGCTTGGGACGAAAGGAAACACAGCAATCTGAGATCCCCGACTTCTATTTGATCTGGTTAACATTGCTAAAAGTTTTAACGCTACAAGGTAAGAATAGTACTATGAAATTCAAAGTTACAGTCAATGTCGGCAGAGATATGGAAGGCGGGAGGTTCGAAATGGTGTCTGTGTCAATGCCATGCGTTGGAACCGTAGCATCCTCAATCTAGGTTCTTCTTGTCTACATATCTATATATATCAATATATAATTTTTTTATTTTATTTATGGTCTGTTGGGTCTTGTTGTTTACTGAACTTGAGCTAGTGCAGATTTTTCAATTGCTTATTGTTTGAGGCTCAAGGCCATGCCATATATTTTAATTGTGAGTAACGGTATATATAATCAGAAAATTCATACAAAAGTTAAGTTCTAGAATGATGTGGTTGATTAACAACCTTACGCTTTAAATATTAAAAACAAAAATACCATCTTCAGAATATGCCATATATTCTGGTGGTAATTTTTGTACAGATTTTCTCGGACTAACAGTATTTCCCTTCAACTGTTTATAAGGCTAGGTAGGTTATGCACCAGACTTAAGTTGCTTAAAAAGAAAATTCAAACTGATTTATTATCTGGTAATAACTGCATGGCTTACCAAAATATGAAATTACACCATGAATGAAACTCCCAAACGCGAACAACATTAAGTAATACCAGAGAATAAGGAGAAGGAGAAGGAAAAAGAAAATGGAAATCAATCTCTATAAAGGCTATTCACAAATACATTGCCTCTTGACGGTCACGCAAGTTTGAGAACAAAGCTGTAACACAAGCACATGAGGTGAATTCATATCAAGACTCGGCTTCTGTACCAGTCAAAGCACCAGCAGCTGCAGCATTTTGTTCTTCTAAAAGCTTCATTTGGCGTTCTGCGTGTTCCCTTTCGCATTGGCTAATCCCCATGATTATGTCAAGCATCGTACCAGTTGTGCCGAAGAACACGAGGGGAGCCAAAGATTTCCGCTTTATTCCCACTGGTATCGCAAGCAAAGCACCGGCTACAGAGAATACCCATGTGCCCAGTGCACTGCAGACATTCCATATTTAATAAGTCTATTAAGCATGACAGTTTTACCTGAAAGACTACGAAATATGGATGTCTATCATGTCAAAACAGAATTTACTTGCGGATGTGATCATACATGCAACTAAGCATATTTAGAGTGACTACCAATTTTACAGCTCATACTATGTTCTTCATGCCAAACTTCCCAAAAGAGCTCATAGATAAAGTGTTAACCTGGAAAGTGGATTGCCGTAATACACCTAAAATGTGAAATAGAATGCACTGCCAAATACTCGAAATGGGATGTGCACTCTTGGGGAGGCTTAGTGATGCTTCTTTTTGTAACAAATGTCCAGAAGAAGCTAATGGGCATGCAATTTCACCAGACGTTGAAATGTTTGATGCTGCAGCACCCAAGTCGTTAATGTGTGTGTAATTTGCCACCTAGTCCAGCAATTTGTAGGGGGGGGAGAGAATTTTAGATCACGTTTTTGGTATCTGGTATCTGAGTAGTTTTTATCATGACAATGATTTTCTATTAAACCAACTTAAAATCATCGTTAAAAATTATGTTTGTGTTGTGCAAGCTTTTTGCCTACTTCAATATATAGTAAATATAAACCAACCACATAAGCACATAACAGTTGTTCTTCACTCATAACAAGCTGTGATGCACCATGGCTGACCCGTCCTCCCTAACCCCCCAAGTGAAGAGAGAGAGAGAGACACCGGACTGGATCATCAGAACCGATCACCGGACTCTACATTCGGATTTCAGAGGGTTACTGCCATCAATCACCTGACTTCAAACTGGATCATTGAAGGGCAAGTGTTGCCAGTAGACCTTTGTATTAGGGTTTCGGATGGTGATTGCCATCAATCACCGGACTCTGGATTGGATCATTGGAAGACAAGAAAGTTTAAGTAACAATTAGGGGTAGTTGCACTTTACCCCGTTGTGGTTTGACCTAAAACACATAACGCCCCTATAGTTCAAAAGTAAACACATAACCCCCTTATGATTTGGAGTAATGTGCAAAATGGATGGATCCTAACAGTTGATTGAAAGACAAAATTGCCCCTTCTTTGCTAACTGGGTCTGAGCAAAGTCTAATTTTCGACTCCGGTTTTCTTTGAGTTGTAGTTGAGAAATTATTTAGCATGAATAAAGTTGCTGGTTTATCTTGATTGAGTTCTTAACGATTAACACGTATAGTTCATAGATTGAACATATGAAATAGGACATTTGGAAAAACTTGATGTCCAGCACAATGAAATTAGATTTATATAACAAAGGTAACATATTCCAATATTCTCCTGACTATTACTATTAGAATAGACAATAAGCATCAAATAAAGAACATTGAATAGAAAATGCAGCGTAATCAAAAGAATAATTAAAAACAGAGCACTTAACAGATAAATGTAGAGAAATCAGTTATTGAACAGAGCAGGAAAATTAAATAAGCAGCTTCGCACAATTTTCTACCTCGTGTTTGTGTGCGCATCTATTCAAAATCAAGCAATCAAATGCTCATCCAACATAATTGCAAGTATTGAAACCCCTGAACATCAAAAACAGTGCTCATCTGTTTTGACCAAAGTCATGAGCAGAATTATTGAAGTCAAAATATAGACAATTATGGTTTTCTGTTTAGTGGGTATTGCCCTGATCCTTTGCTTATTGCAGCAATGACCGAAGTTAATATGAGAGAGAAAGAGAGTGCGACTTTTATAGAGAGAGAGAGAGAGAGAGAGAGAAATGAACTGGTGGATGGCCATTGCGGTTTCGGCCAAGTGGGGATTGGGGTCTTGGAGAAAGAGAACAAAAAAGGAAGAGAGAGAATCAGATACCTCACTGGCCTGAGATAGCGAATAAAAGACAAGGGAGTGAAAAGAAATAAAAATTTGAAAGATGGTATAATAGTAATTTTATCACCTCCAACGTAGTCATCACATTGCAACACATGCCTAAAGAGTTCATGAGTGACACGTACTGCTATTTCTAACAATTTCCGTTAGTTTTGCACATCACTCCAAAAGACAAGGGGTTATGTGTTCACTTTTGAACCATAAGAAGGTTATATGTTTTTGGACAAAACCACGAGGGGGTAAAGTGTAATTACCCCTACCAATTATTCTTATTACTGTTTTCTTTTCCATCTTTACCTAATCCAGATTCGTAACTCCCTAATCAAACTCAACCTGTTTCCCCAATTGGTTATCAAATTCTACTTCATTTCTTGATAATTCCAGAACCAAAGCTTGTAATTATGATTTGAACAAAAAGCTTCATTTGCCCCATCCCCTTTCAGACAGGGAAAAACAGAAAAGCATCAACAAGAAAATGTTTCACAGCAAAAGTTAAGAGAAGTGTTCTAGTGCGGAGCTTAACAAACAAGGTATGCACATTACAGGAAATTGCTGAGTGTCTTGTCAAGAAAGGAAACAACACAAGGACATACTCATGCTCGCCACAATCACATTTAAATTGGATATGTATTATAAAATATCGATGTAAGTTCAAAATTGAAGACATATTATCAATATGTTCAAGTTGTCTGCATACAAAAATATTTGAACAACATGCAAGGGCAACCTTGATTATTTATGTACCAATTTCCATAAGATGCTAGAGATAGCGTAACATACAAATAAAGCCCCACTGCCCCAATGCCTTGCCTATTGGACCTATAAGAAAATTCAAAAAAAAACAGAAAAAATCCTAATTCTCTTTTCTTCTCTCTGCACTAGTAAACCTAACAAAACATTCAGGAAAACAAGGCGAAAAATTCCATTAGCTTGTTTTGGATGCATATGTTTCAAACAAATTTTTTTTTTTTTAATTTTTAAATTCAAACTTCGAAATCTCAAAAACTCAACCCATTGACGGATTTGCATATATCTGAAAACTGAACCCCCATTGTGCATTTCCATTTTTCTTTCATATAATTAGAACTCGGATACAATCACAAAGAAGATACTTTTCTAATTTTCAAAGCATCATCTATAGTTTATTAAGCATAATGAATACAAATCATATATATGCTTAATAGCCGAATACAAAGAAAGGGAGAAAATCTGACTTGGAAACTGAGCAATCTTCAAGGTGCTTCACATTCTCTTGGCTTGCCATCTCTCTCTTTTCTACTTTCTTTCTGGTTATTATATGCTTCTTTTTGTACTCCACAGAAGGGAAATGCTCTTCAAACCTGTTCGACCCGTTTGTTAGCTTAGCTCATAGCTCTCATATAAAATGTAACAGTTGGAAACAAAAGAATATTCAGTTACTAAGAACCCAAAATACTATCAATCAAATCTAGAAATCAAAGCAATTAATATCCACAAACACCTCGCAAGGAGTGAGCAGCCAAAATTCCAAACCAAACCCACCAAACCCAGTTAGATACATACCTACATAAACATATATATGTATGTGCAAAACCGTCACAAGGTGATAATGACAGTTGAAGCATACATTAAACGATATGTAAGTGGTAGATAACTAGTGTGAAAAGTTACAAATATAGCTAGCAGAAATGACAATGGTCAAAGAAACTTACAAGATCGGAGGAAGAGGAGGAGGAGGAGGAGGAGGACCAGGAGGAGGAGAAATCAAAGTTGAGGAGACAGAGGTGTTGCTGGAAATGCTGAGAAAATGGGATTTAGGGCTGCACTGAGGAGACCGTCTATCAACGAAGGGAGGCAGTGTTGTTATTGACCCGAATCCAGTGGATCAAGTCCGACCTATTTAAGGATTTTAATGCAAGGGCTCGTTTGGCTTTGTCCTTTTCTTTTTCTTCTTCTTTTTATTTTTTTATTTTTTATTGTTTTTTATCAAGAGTAATTACACTTTATCTCCTTATAATTTAAGTGAATATCACATATCCTTATGTGGTTTAAAAGTTAAATTGATGAAATTGTTATTCTTCATAAGGACATTTTGGTTGTTTCACCAAATGTATCACTGTTTTATTTATTTTGAAGATAAATCTAAAATGTTCTTTTGAATTACAAGGTCATATGATTTTTTTTTAAAACTATAAGAGATAAAAGTGTAGTTATTCTTCATTTACTCATTGTGGTTTAAACGAAAATTAAATCACTCATTTGCGATTTAAAAATGAACACATAACATCTCTATGATTTGGATTTAACTTTAAAATGGACAAAAATCGTTAAAGTTAACAACGATTCTGTCATAGGGGTATTTTTATTATTTTATTTCTCTAAAATGAAACAATAAAACGATGATTTTGCCCTTTCATATTAAAATAAAGTGTTGTTCTTCCCAATGGTATTTTTGTTATCCACTAAATTTGTCATAATATATAAAAGTTTTGTTTGCCTCTATAATTTGCCTCACTTTTACGTAGCGTTTAAAATACTCTTATCCTTTTAAAATGTCACGTCATATGGACAATTTGTTAGATAACTATTGAATTTGTTGGCAATTGATTAGATAACTATTACTTGACTACACTATTAATTTTATAAAATATATATAAGATAAGATTGAGATAACTATTAAAAAATAAGATACTAAAAAGAAAAAAAAAAAGGCAGGACTCCAGAAAAATAAATTACTTGCAGGATTTGTGGTTTACAAGACAGTTATAACATCATAAATCATAAAAAAAAAAAAAGGGAGTAAAACATAATAGTTAGCAAATTAGTAATATCACAAGTTTTTGAGTTTTATTAAAATATGTGTATCTTTGTACGATTGGAATTAAATACCTAAAATTCACAACATTATCTTTCCATGAAACAAATTAATATTGTATAGTTAATGGTACACAAATAGTGAATTTTAAATAATACTTAATCCCCATGTATTGCACGGTTGACCCCTAGTTTGTCATAATTATGCCTACTTTGTAGATAATACAAACCATAAAGAGATTATGTGTTCACTTTTGAATCATAGTGAGTCGTCTGATTTTTGCTTAAATCATAAGGAGATAAAGTGTAATTACTTTTAAAATATAAAACGCGAACGAATATTGGTGATGCATTTTTTAAAAGCATTTTTACTTTATGTTTGGCAACATGAAATTCAAACCTGGGAACCAGAATTGTAATTGGCGGCCATCTTAGTTAACAATTTTAATTAAAATGGCGTATAATTCTAAATTAAAGTGATGGATACAACAATACCAAATGCAATAGCAGAACTTCTTACGTCTTACAACTCGATAGATAGTGTGAGCTCGTGAAAAAACAAAAGTAAAAATAGTTTGAACAATTAACAAATTTATCTAATGTTTGTGCTAATAAAGTAAAAACACAAAAAACAAAAGCAAAATTTCTTATTGGAAACTGTTGCGGTTTTTTATTTCTGTTTTTTGTTGTCAAAAACCTTGTTTGGTTTCCGTTTTTTGTGTTTTGAATAAAAAACACAAAAGGCAACAACTAAAAACACAAGGGCAACAACAAAACGAAGGCAACAATGGCCAACACAAGACCAACGGACCTCTGTGGCGCCTCCTAGGGTTTCTAGGTACGCATCTTCACCTTTCCTCTCCCTCTGCCATTCTCTCTCTCTCTCTCTCTCTCTCTGTCTCTGTGTAGCTCTCTGTCTGCCTCTGTAACTCTCTCACCCTCCGCCATTCTCTCTCTCACTATCTCTGTGTTCTCTCTCTCTCTCTCTCTCTCTCTCTCTCTCTCTGTTGTTGTGTAGCTCTTTCTGTGGCTGTGTATGTCTTTGTAACTCACCCTCCGCCATTTTCTCTCTCTCTCTCTCTCTCTCTCTCTCTCTCTCTCTCTCTCTCTCTCTCGTCTCTCTCGCTCGCCTATCTGAACACCCCACCTCTTCCCGATGTCTTACTCCTCACCTCTTTCGCATAAACTCCTCACACACCTAATTTGTCACCGGATCTGGGATCGTTTTGGCTTGACATCTCACCAACAGTCTCTTCTATGGGTCTACAGTCTCCATGGCCATTAATTGTTTTGTTTGGCACACAAGCCCTACAAACCTTCACAAATTCCTTTTCTACAACCCCTTCATTTGCATAACGTCTCACATTTCTAGAAAATACCCAACTGTAGTAGCCCTTTCAGTTACTGCAAGTGTCATCATATGGTAACTTTACAACCATCCCTGTAACCCTGTAATTTTGTTCATGGATTTCACGTTTGCTCATAATGTCAATCGTTTTGGTGACAGGTTCATCCTCATTTCGACGATTGATCAATTGCTGTACTTCGACGTAAGTATTGTTGTCTAATTGCTTGTCAAATTTCTACCATTCACTACTTGTCCACAGTCGAGGGTTTTCCATAATTGTTTCTTGCATAATCATCTTGCTGCTACTACTATCACATTTTGTGTTTTATTGAATTGAGTATCCTTTGATACTTTTAAATGTTATAGTATTTTCATGGAATTGGGTGTCCTTTTACAATCTATTGAATCTGCCACTATATACGAACATACAACTAAATTCTTTTCATCGACTATGTTCTCTGTATGGCTATGCAGTGTAGGGTTGAACTCACTACATAATGATCCATGATTATGTTCTCTGTATGGCTTAATGGAAATTGAAATGAAATATATTTTTGCTGGCCATTGATACATTATTTTCAAAACCATCACTGGTACTCTGTATTTACTTGATAATGTTTTATTTGTTCTCCTTTAACCAAATCCATTAAAACATACAAGTAAGCAATGACGACTCCTAACAGTGAAAAAATTCCGATCGATGATGACGACGTACTTGTCGTTGACGATGACTGTCATGGTCCGTGGACCGACAAAAGTGAGGCCATTTTTGTCGATCTAATGGAGAAGGAGATGAAAAGAAACAACAAATAGACTGGAACATTCATAAAACCCGTGTGGAATCGAATTAGGAAAGAGCTGTCCAAAGCTGTAAAGCATAACTACACTCATTTCTAGTTGCGTAACGAGTACAATCGCTTCAAAAAACAATGCACTAAGTTAAAAAAGATAGTAAAAAAACAGGCATTGCACATGATCCTATTAACAACATGGTAGCAACTAATGACTTCTGGGAGACCGAACTTAAGGGAAGCACAAATCCGTATATTAAACATAAAGTAGAAACACATTTGTATTTTATTTTATACTCTCACACAAAGCTGGTTGTAGGTTAATAAGTATGCTGGTGGATTAAAAAAAAAAAGGGCTTCATCCATTACCAACGACTGTGTGAAATATTTGGGAACACACAAGCATCTGGGAGTATGGCTCACCCTTCCACCAACCCACCTTGAGGAACTGATAGTAGTGATGACCCTCACTATGAGGCTGACATGGCTCATAGTGAAGATAATGTGGAGTCAACTCGTACTAGTAAAAGTAAGCCATTGAACTCAACCAAGAAAAGCCTAGGGAAAAAGGATAGAATAGCGGCTTAACTTTCAGATGCCATCTTATCATTTACTGAAAGCCAAAATAGGAGGATGGAGTTACTGGAGTTGAGTAGGTCAACCCCTTCTGCTGCCACTTCAGGGGCAGATTATGGGGTTGTAGGGGGCAGCTACCACATCTGCAGGTGCAACCTCTACAACTCCTAAATGCTTCACTCCTGAGAAAGCCCAAATGATGAAATGTCTCAATGCACTCAATGCCTTTGATGGACTTCAATTCACCAAGGCCTTGAATAAGCTCCGCAATGATGAGTTGATGAGGGACATATTCTTGCTACTGTCTGATACTAGGAAGAGGGACTGGATTATCAACTTTTGATCTTGTAGGATGCATGATGTTGAGGGTCCTGCATTAGTACCTGAATGATGGAGAATCGTGCTACTTGTTGTTAATGTAGTGGTCCTCAGTTGTAGGCATTGTCTTTTCTTAGATTGTTTGGATGGTTTGTTTTTTGTTTAGTTTTTTCAGTTTCTGCCGCTGGATGGTTTATCTTATCTGTGCATAGTTTGTAATAACTTTGTGTGTATGGATGTTTGGAGGTAGTCTAGCTTGTCGGATGGCGTGAGATCCTATTTCTTGTTATGTTAGTTTAACCTATCAGTTGAACCTACTGTAATAAACGTTGCTGCTTCATGTTCTGTTTCTCTTGTTCATCTACTACAACATATTCTTCTCTTCCTATTTTTCTAAATATAGTTACTTCATAGGCTAATCATATGAAATTGTCATTACTAATTAACTGCTGATTTGAACATGCATGACTGCATTATTTTGTTACGAACATGCATTACTAAGTGCTGATGGTTTCAAACAATTACTTACTGCACAATGTAAACCACGGTTGGGTGAATTTCTAGTAGTATTAAAATTTCCATTAATTTTTTTCCAACTTCATCACGTCATACTTTACTTTCATAGTATAAACCAACTACAAATTCATGTTTTTGTGATCACCAAGTATAAACTGCAGTAGAAATCTTTTCGTTTGTAAAGGTCTCAATGCCATTTCATATGGGTTGTTTAGCACCTTTGTCATATTGACGGTCTTGGCTTTTCTTAGGTAAAATATGATCACCATGGATTTGACATCATTGGTAATTAGTCCATCGATTAACATGAATCTTGAAGATGACAATGACGACTTCCTCAATTTGTTAGTTCTAATGGCATTAGACGAGTTGCGTAGATGGCTCTGTTACAAACAATCATGTAGGACTTCTGCACTAAGAGGACATGATCACATCTTAGAAGTTCTTAATGCAACGAATCCTACTTGGTGTTTCGACAGTTTTAGGATGAACCCAAATGTGTTTAGAAACTTATGTGAGGCGCTTAAGAATCACGGGATAAAGCCCTCAACAAATGTATTAATGCAAGAAAAGTTAGGAATGTTCTTATACTTGCTTGCTCATAATGAACGCACTCTCAATGTTGCTGACCGATACCAGCATTCCACGCATACTGCTTCAATTTACTTTTATCAAGTGTTGAAGGCAATGTGTAGGCTTGGAGTGTTGATAATTAGACCTCCCTCGTTCGATGAGATATCTGATAATATACGGCACAATCCTATGTATTATCCATATTTTAAGGTGAGGTAAATCTATATTGTAGTTTTTGCTTATTTCAATGTTAATTATGAGCAATGACTTCATTCTTATGGTGTTGACTTGCATGGGCGCAATAGATGGAACCCATATTCACGGCCATGTTTCAGGAAGAGAGCAAATACTATATCGTAGTAAACATGTCATTCCAACGCAGAACATTATGCCTGTTTGTTCTTTTGACATGTTGTTCACATATATGCTGTATGGATGGGAAGGGACAACAAATGATGCTAGAGTCTTGGTAGAGTGTATTACTAATCCAAAGATGAAATTTCCTATGCCAAAGCAAGGTATTCGAAAACTAGATTTGACGTTATGGAGTATATTTTTTTAAAATGGTATATGATGTTAATATTAGTTTGAAAACTAGGTTAATATTATTTGGTCAATTTGCGTATTACATATATGCCAAGTTTCTTAGCACCGTATAAAGGGACACGATACCATATGCAGGAGTATCGTGCCCATGGTGGGTCCCCCTGCGGCCACAAGTAATTATTCAATTATTTACACTCCTCGTTAAGAAATGTGATAGAACATTGCTTTAGTGTATTGAAGCAACGTTTCCCTACACTAAAAGCCATGCCTTCATTTAGCCTTCAAACCCAAACATATATTCCCAATGCTTGTTATGTGCTTTACAATTTCGTTAGAATGCATAATAAAGATAATGAATTATTTGACAAGTACTCTGATATAGTGTTTGGCGGCGATTTCGGAGAAGACACAAGTGACAATAGCAATGTCAACGTAGTGGGCATTAAGGTTAGTAATTCACAAATTCGGGAAATGGGAGCTATCCGGGATCAGATATTTCAGTAGATATATGATGCACATCATGATGGTTAATGGGAAGAGTAATTAGAGGTTGTCATTAGGAGGTGTTTTGTAATGTATTATATAAGAAATTATGTAATGTGTAAAGAATCACATTTTAAGAGTATTGAGGCCATATGCATGATGTTTGATACCAAATTATGTCCTGTTGCTGTTAAGTTTTTAGGAAAATGGTAAGGAGATATGTTGTCTTGTAATACGAGTTTGTATTATAGGGACTCATGCATTGTATGACACATTCGGATAGTTTGTATTGTATCTTGTAAGTTGATGTTGTCATTTGCAGGTTGTTCAGGTTAGGAAAATGGCAGTTGAAAGCCAATATGGACCTTCTTGTGGCTGTGGTGCAGGGAGGATGCGTGTATATGTTGCACACACAAAAAGAAATAACGACCGATCATTTTATCGGTGCCCTCAGAGATTGAATCATGTTAATAGTTTCATATGGGCTGATGAGTACCTGGTGGCAAGTCGTGGTAGTGTTGGAAGGGCAAAGAATTGGTCGCGGTACCTGATATGTGCGTGTTGCGGATGCAACATACTATTATGTGTGTTAGTAATTGTTTTATCTGTTTTATTACTTTTTGCACTATTGAAGTAGTGTGAAACTGATGGTACTCTGTAATTTTGGAGTAAGTTCTATAAATTAGTTGGGTAGTAGTACAAGGCAAGTATGTGTGTGTGTATTGTTGCCTATGGCTGTTGGTCATTGCTACAAAGTTAAAAGCAAGTGGTAAGGTGAATTTATGGTCACTGTAGAGTAGGCTATGTGCATTGCTATTTTATCTATCTATATTTGTGTTGGTTGGTGGTCATTGCTATATGCAGGTGCATTTAAATTCTGTATGACATGGATAATTGTTAAAAGCAGGTGGTATATTGAATTGATGATCTTGTTAGAGTAGGACAGGTTGGTGGCAGCAACAATTTCAGTTAATTTTATTGCTGGTTGTTAGGTGATTAAACTTGGTTTTTCTATTGTTGCTTGATGGTCATTACCATCTGTAGGTGCATTACCAATTTTGTGTGTTGTGGATAATTGTTGAAAGCAGGTGGTATGTTGAATTTATGCTCATTTTAGCGTACGAGAGGTTGGTGGTAGGAACAATTTAAGTTCCTTTAATAACTGGCAGTTTGGTGCTTAAACATGTTTTTTTGTGTGGTTCGTTGGTGGTCATTGATATCTGCAAGTGACTTAAATTTGTGTTGTTGTTATTGGTGATTGGTCATTGGTAATTGGCTGCAGGTACCACCTGCTTGCATATTAGTTAAACAGGTGTAGGTGTTGCCCACGGTTAGGTGTTGGTGTGTGTGTGTGTGTGTGGGAGAGAGAAACATATACAAATGGAGAGAAAGAGAGACAATGCAAGAGAGCTGGTGTGTGTGTCTGTGTCTGTGTGTGCTAGCGAAAGAGAAACAGAGAGAGAGAGATGGTGTTTGAAGGTGTGTGAATTAGAAAGAGAGAGAGAGTGAGGGTGAGAGAGTGAGAGAGAGACAGACAGGTGGGTGTGTGTGTGTGTGTGTGTGACTGAAAGAGTGATGGTGTGCATGTGGGTGTGAGTGAGAGAGAGGGGTGTGTGTGAGAAAGAGAGGGAGAGAGAGACAAAGAGAGAGCTGGCGTGTGTGTGTGTGCGCGCTAGAGAGAGAAACAAAGAGAGAGATGGTGTTTAAACGTGTGTGAATTAGAGAGAGAGAGTGAGGGCCAGAGAGTGAGAGATAAAGAGAGAGACAGAGATGGTGTTTTAAGGTGTGTGAATTAGAGAGAGAGAGTGAGGGCGAGATAGTGAGAGACAGAGAGAGAGAGAGGGAGGTGGGTGGGTGTGTGTATGAGATTGAGAGAGTGATGGTGTGCATGTGGATGTGAGTGAGACAGAGGCAAAATGAGTGAGATCTCTCTAGAGTGTGACAAAGAGAGGGAGAGAGAGAGAGAGAGGGAGACGGAGAGTGACTGGGTCAGAGAGAGAGAGAGAAAGAGAGAGAGAGAGAGAGAGTGGTGGTGTGTGTGAGAGAGAAAGAGAGTGATGGCATGTAATTTACGTTACCAAACACGTTTTTTGTTTTTTATTTTTAAGTTTATGCAGCAAAAAACATACCATAAAAATACATAACAAAAAACAAAAACTGATAGCACTACTAAATGCACCCTTAACCAACCCTTTTATTGAAACCATTTTGTACAATTTTACTCATCTACCTATTTTTAAAACTAAAAATAGCTTGAAAATGATTATTCATATAAAATTCAACTTTTTTTTAAGAATGATAAATCAAATTATAATAAGTTTTTTTTTTTTTAAAAAAAAAAACTAAGCCTCGTTATGTTGTTACAAACGATAATATGCTTTTGTGCATCATTTTACTTTTTGTTTTCCTTTTTTTTTTTTCCTTTTATTCAAAATAAACTTTGTTTAAGGTTGGCAATTCACTTACAACAAAAAACGATAATAATAGAAGAGAAAGGTTGAGGACTCTAATAATGTCCCTTGTCAAAAAGACATTTTCATCGTGCACACCTGTTATCTTCATTATTCAATCCTTGAAAAAGATTATAATTAGTTTGATATATGGAACAGATGGAGTTTCTGTTTTTTTTTTTTTTTTGATAGGAAAACAGATGGAGTTAACATGAAAATAAAAAATTGGGAGTTTAAATAGAAGGGATAAAAGAAGAGGTATGAGAGGTATATTCAATTAGAATATTTGCACCTTATGAATTCTTGTCGTTTTTAATATTGTTATTTCAAATCCACTGAGTATTTTTAAAAATGAGTCTTTTAATTTTTTTCTGAAAATAGTTTTCGTAGATATTAAAAGAAATTAATACGAAAAATGGGTATTTTAAAATTTTTTTTTCTGAAAATGGTTTTTAGAGATAGTTTACCCGGTGTGCGTATTAATTTCTTTTAATATCTATGAAAATCAAACCCGTCAACCTTTACAAATTTTTTTTTTCATTTTTACTAGGAGTGGTTTCTTGACATAAAAAAAAAATATATATATATATATATATTTTTTTCTCCTTTCATTTCTTTCTCTAAAAAGACTAATAAATCGATGATCCAAGCAGCGACAATTTTGCTTAGAAGTTAGAACGCATCCAAACAGTGTCTTTCGGCTTTTATAGGACTCCAAGAAAGAAAAGGAATTTTACAGTAGCAAGAGAGAGAGATGCGGGGAATCGGAGGGCCGCTACTGTGCATAGGCGATCTGCTCAACGATGTAGGAGACGGCGATGCTGTGGACCACCACCACCACCTCAAAATCGACACCCCGCTCTCAATCTCTTCCTCGTCATCAACACCATCTTCCTCACTTCCCAACTCAAATCTCGATCTTCAGCCCTCTGATCTCACCAAACTCTTCCAGGTTTCCCTTTTCTCTCTCTCTCTCTATATCTATATGTATATTTACACGTATTCTGTCTATATCACTATAAATTGTAGTATTTGTGTCCTCTGTTGGCTTGATAATTATGATGCTTCGTTGTTGGTTTGTACTGTAAGATCTGCATGTATCCTTCTAGGTATCAAATGCGTAATTTGAACCCTTTGACTTGTCGAGGAAAGAAAACGAAAATAAAATAAATTTCATTTTATTTTCTTTTCCCTCTACAAATTCAAGATCCAAACATACCATGAAGTTTGATCCCTGTATTGGAAATTTGGTAAATGTAAATAGTACTAAATTGATGAACTGAAACAATCACTAACATGAACATATGCACGGTTGCATGAGAAAATGTATTGCTTTTGCTTTACATCCAAAAACTTATGACATTTCCATCTAGAAGGGCATGGCTATAAATTCCAAAGCTTGGGGGGTATTTGACATTTAGTAAATCATTTTGTTGGTGAAAGCTCAACACGTTAAGCTTGACTGCTGGAAATTAAAGTATTTGAACTAACTTATAAATCGGGAAAAGAAGTATTTGGACTAACTTGTTTCAATACTCAGTAACTCAGGTAACTTGGAGAAGTTTAAGGATCTTGGGGAAATATAATGGGCAAAAATAGAGATAATGTTGAGAACTAACTAAGCACAGGATACATGGCTGACTTTGGTCCCCTACAAATGGCTAACATTTTTAGGTACATGTAAGATGCTTAATAGAGGAAAGGAGAGGAGAGGTGGATAAAGAAATTGTAAGTCAAAACTCATCATGAAATGGGATAATTTTTTGGAAATCTATGAGAAAAACATGTGTTCTGGAAAGCTTTATTGAACATAGTTGTTTTGTTTAATCACCAGATACTAACTCCTAAGAAGCATTGATATTTCTAAGAAGATGTCATAGCAATGTCAGACAAACATGTGATCTATCAATGTTTAAATTTTTTTAGAGCTGCACATGCTTTAGACAATTGGAGAATGCACATGTCCATCATTTTAAATACACATGAAACACATTGCAAGTTTAAATAAAATATCTTGGGACTACTTTTTTATGTTAGAAATTCTAAAATCCAAAACTTTCAATTTATTTATGAATAGAGTTATAGATATTAAGACTTTTTTTCACAGTTCTTTTCAATATATAGAATGTGAAAAATACTATCTTGTTATTTGATATAATGAAGTATTTCTAATTAAAAAAGAAAGAAATAATTATTTTTATTTGTTTATATAAAACTATATAATTTTGTTTGTCATCATGTCCCCACTCTATTGCTTAAGTATACATGAAATACATTGTAAGTTGGAATAAAATACCTTTAGATCCAATGACAAAATAAAATGATATGAATTTATACCTATTAATTCCTTTTTATTAACTTTTTCATTTTAGAAAGCCCAAAACTTCCAATTTATGAATAGAGTTTTCTAAATAGATAGTAAGGCATTTTTCAAAAATACTCATTTTCCAACATCTTCTCATGGAAAGAATCAGCAATTTGATGAAACAATTTTGATTGAAAGAAAGTCCGTAACCATTACTCACAATTTGAATCCACAAAATTCCACAAAATCCTTTTTTCTATATGTGAAATAAAACATGTCACAACCCAAGCTAAAACACTATACAAATTCATATAAATAATAATCATGTGTTAAATATAAAATCAAATTAATCTTAAAATAATAAAGAAATTAAATACAATGATCAAATAAAGATACAAAATTTAATTGAAAGTGAAATTGAAATTGTTACTGAATATTAAATTCATTTTGAAGAAATTCGTACAGAATATTGAAAATGCAAAACTTAATATTTACAATGAAAACTTGAGAGATATAGTACTTGAAATTACCACTTGATAACAAAAGATTTGTAAATACAAAGCAGAAATTGATGGGAAATTGATGGGCTGGAAAAGGTTGTAGAAGGCTAAAGAGCTTTAGAGAGCAAGTTTAATGCTTTGAAGCTCTGTCTTCTCCATCACTTGTTTCCTGCTTTAAAGCCAATTGCAGAGCAAATTTCAATTTGTCTGAAGTTCGGGTGGGTTTTTTGAGAAATGGAAAAGAAATGCAAAAGAGCAATTTGCTTCTGTGCAAACAACTTGAATGAGGTCTTGAATAATTGGGAGGATTATATTCTGCATCTTTATTTGATCATTGTATTTAATTTCATTATTAAATTAAAACCAGAAGAGGAGCATCATTATCATCAAATCTCTATCTACAGAGGAGACCAACCAAGTTTTACCCAGATACTTAGTGGAATCTATGTCATCTACATCAGAGTAGGAATCTGCAACAAATCACCAAATAATGATGAAGTGGATGAACCTGAAGTTATGTCTGGCTTTACCCAGGACAATGAAAAATAGAAAACAACTGCCAGACATGATTCTCTGATAGGTGTTCACTTCAAATGTCAAATGTTACATCAGGCACTTTTTGAAGGAAGAAAAAGAATATTAAGTTCACGTAAAGTCTTCCCTCCACCCGTCTCAAAACATAAGGTCTTTCAAAGACCATTCACGCATAAAAGCAAGAAGACAAATAAGCAAAAGCTAAAGCAAATGAGTAAAAAGTTTTCCAAAATAGATATTAAAATTATTTGTTCACACTTCTTTTCTAATATATAAAATGTGAAGAATGATTTCTTATAGTTTTGATGTAATAAAATATAAATGTTTTTGTAATTAAAAAAATGAAGAAATAATTATTTTTGTGTATATATTATAAATTTCTTTGTTGTCATGGCCTCGTATTGTGTCCTAATTTTTTTAAAACTTTTTTGTGCTGGTATGTCCGCATCTGTGTCCCATGCCTTATCCATGCTTCTTAGACTAGCCCAAACATTGTTCCAGGGTTTCCCTAAGTTGAAGGGTAGAACCTGCTGTGGTAAGTTCTTCAAAAAGTAAACAACATGATGCTCTTGTCAATACACTAAAAGCAATGTCTACCCACCCCACCCTCCTCCCCGCCATGGTGGGGTTCCCAAAAACACCCCAAATTAGAAAGGAAAAATGAAAACAAAAGGAAGTAGTAGTTATGCTACCTGGTGGATCGTTAAACTCAAACAAGCCAATGGGATGAGGCTCTAGGTTTCAATTATGAATTCTAGTATGTTTGGCTTTATCTTTTTCTAATGGTCCACTATTGGAGCTGTTAGCTTATGTATGATGTCAGATAAAGGCCTTGTTGATGAATAATTTATATCCTTTGAATTTATACTAGAAAGCAACATTATCAAGTTTGCTTACCCTCTTGTCTCCCTTCATTGAAAACGTTGAAAAGGTTCGCATCTAGAGGAATTTCCTTTTGGGGGAGTTGATGTATAATTTGGTTGATCGGGTAGCTGTATGTTCCCTTCTTTGATTAGTCATCTTGGAGATTCAAAGACTTGTAAAGTTCATTTAGGCTTTGCTGGTGTAACGATTCATATTTGGAGAGTATTAGTAACAAGATATCGTGAAGATTATGTCGTCATTGAAGGTTATGGCGACTCTACCTCAAGTGAGGTATGTATTGTGTATAGGAGCAAGGATCAAAATTTTGTTTTGAATGGTCGTTTCGGTGGGCTCGGAAACGTGATGGAAACAGAGAAAAAATGGAAAACATAAAGAAACATTTGAAAACATAACTTAATGTTCATTAATATATAATTTTAATGCCAATATAACAATAATAGAACATGTTTAAGGGGTATATATTCACTATGACTATAGAAATAGAAATAGAATTGAGTAGTAATTAGTAAGTGATAATGTAAATTGGAAAATAAACAATAAAATAAGCAAACATGTTAAGTTTTCATATAGCAACATCTAAATATCTACAAAAATTATATGTCTCTTCCTTTCCTTTTGATCCCATATCTACAAAAAAAAAAAAAAAAAAAATTCACAATCACTACTAAAATTTACCCTCTTAAGTTATACATAAACAATTGTAATTAGAAATAATGTAATAATGTTTATATTTGTTAAACCTATAACCTATTATGATATTATAGATATATATATATATATATATTTTACTCAATAGCTGAAAGGGCCAAAGCCTCATTTATATATTTTAAACAAATTAATTATAACATAAAACATAAACATAAATCTAAATCACTCACTTTGGCCGGTGGAAGAGAAGCAACAGAGTTTCTACTGTTTGACTGCTGCACGGAGAGAGAGAGAGAGAGAGAGAGAGAGAGAGAGAGAGAGAGAGAGAGAGAGGAGGGGGGGGGGGGGGGGGGGGGGGGGGGGGGGGGGGGGGGAGATTTGGGTTTGTCCAAACCCAATCCGGGTTTTTTCGATTTTTTGCAATTAAAGAAGAAGATTCGAGCAAAGAAGAAAAGGAGAAAAATGTTACCTGGAGTACTGAACGACTAGACCTGGGTCCTGGAAGAGCTTGAATCGCCAAAATCCAAGCTTAGATATGAACTTTTGAAGGAGTGGATGAGGTTCCTTATTTGTCTTTTATCTCTTTCTCTAGCTTTCTTTGAAAATTTTTGCTTTCGTGTCATATTCGTTATCAAATATTACTTTTTTTTCTCAGATTTCACGGGTTTTGATACTGTAGTAGCAGAGATTCTCTGCTGTGTTTCGAGTCACCACATAATTTTCATCAAAACTATGTCATTTCCATCAAAACACAATGAAACGATGTTGGTTCTATCGAATTCTTGGAATTTCGTAGATCCATCACTGTTTTGCTTTGGTTTTCGGCGAAACCGAAATGTTTCAGTCGTTTCCAATGAAACAAAATGAAATTTTGATCCATGTATAGGAGTGAACTATGGAAAGTTGTTAGGAAAGGGTGGATGAGTTTCTCAAACACAAAGTTCTTAGTGGTGGAGATGATGTGAGATTTTGTCTAGAACTATGTTATCTGGGACGCGAATCGTTCTGGTACGTGGAACGGGAACGTGGTACAGCACATGTTCTAAAATATGGTACGTTACAGGTAGACTTCTATAAAGTACACCATTAGAATGAAGATACTTTTAGAAGAATTTTCTTTAATAATCAGATATTTAATAAAACATAATTTATGTTTTTTCATATTAATCATCTAAAAACACATTCTAGGAGTATTATGGCCTATTTTTTTTTTTTTTTTTTGTGCATATTGTTATGCCAAAGTTCTATTTTTCATATATTTTTGTTCATTATAATTGATTTTTTTTCCCTCCGTTAGGTGACCTTTAAAGATATAAATAGAAAAAAAGTTTAGGATCGCTTTGAATCGTTAAATTCACCGTTTTAGAACGCTAGAATACCATGTTTCGGAATGCAGTTCTAAAAACATAATTCGTTAGGGCAGTAGAGTATTATGGTAACGCAAGTTTAGAATTTTTGAAACTTCTCTATATGTATCATGTCATGTAGGGTGTCTTATGTTTTCCTAGTGCTCATGTTTAATCCCCTTGCATGGATCAAAATTTCGTTTCGTTAGAAACGACAGACACATTTTGGTTTCACAGGAAACTGAAGCAAAATAGTGATGGATTTATGAAATTTCAGGGGAGTCGATGGAAACAACATAGTTTCAATGGAAACTATGTGGTGATTCGAAACATAGTAGAGAATCTTTGCTACTACATTGTCAAAGCCCATGAAATCTGAGAAATGAAGCAATATTTGATAGCGAATTTGACACCAAAGTAAAAATTTTCAAAGAAAGCTAGAGAAAGAGATAGAAGACAAAGAGGGAACCTCATCCACTCCTTCAAAAGTTCAGATCTAGGCTTGGATTTTGGCGATTCAGGCTCCTTGGGGACCCAGGTCTAGCTGTCTAGTACTCCAGGTAACATCTTCTTCTTTGCTTGAATCTTCTTCTTTCATTGCATAAAATCGAAAAACCTAGATCTCTTCCCCCTTCTCTCTTTGTGCGACCCTCTCTCTCTCTCTCTCTCTCTCTCTTTTCGTGCGACAGTCAGACGGTGAAAACTCTGTTGCTTCTTTTGCTGCGGCCAAAGTGAGTTATTTAGATTTAGATTTATGTTTATGTTTTATGCTATAATTAATTTGTTTAAAATATAAAAATGGGACTTTGGCTCTTTCAGCTATTGAGCAAAATATATATATATATATATAATATCATAATAGGTTATGGGTTTAACAAATATAAACATTATTACATTATTTCTAATTTTAGTTGTTTGTGTATAACTTAAAGAGGGTGAATTTTAGTAGTGATTGTGAATTTTTTTTTTTGTTTATACGGGATCAAAAGGAAAGGAAAGGACATATAATTTTTGCAGATATTTAGATGTTGCTATATGAAAACTTGACATATTTGCACATTTTATTGTCTATTTTCCAATTTACATTATCACTTACTAGTTACTACTAAATTTTATTTCTATTTCTATAGTCTCAATGAATATATACCCCTTAAAACATGTTCCATTATTGTTAAATTAGCATTAAATTATATATTAATGGACATTAAGTCATGTTTCCGAATGTTTATTTATGTTTTCCATTTTTTCTTTATTTCCATTATCTTTCTGAAACGTTTCCGTTTCCAAGCCCACCGAAACGACCATTCGAAACGAAATTTTGATCCTTGTCCCCTTGATCGACGTTATCTTTATTTTTGAGTAGTGGACTTCATTATTTTTGGCATATTATGGAATCATGATTGGAACTTTTAGATCAGAGTCCCCAGAGAGTGCTAGTGCCATAGCGATCTACGTTTTGAAACACAAGTCTTGGAATATGGTGCACTTTTTCAAATGTTTTAGCAAGTCAAAAGCTTGCTAGACAGAGGCATAGAGGTTCACTTAATGATATTGTAAGGAATTGAATGTCACAACTAGTTAGAGAGAGACATAGAGGTTCACTTGATCAAAACAAAAAATACAGTTTTTCGATTCCCCTCTTTTTTCTGTTAGGGGCCGGAGGAGAGGGCGAAAGCACATCATAGACTAAGTGTACTTTAGGATTGACTTAGACTGGGTTCTGTATGATACAGATAACTCTGACATTATAAATTCAAAAAATAAGTAGATACTGATATTGTACAAACATAAATAACTTATTATTTGAACTAAATTTACCCCCTTGTGTAGCACCTTTATATTTTTTAACCTTAAATTTTGAATCCATAAAAATGCCATATTGGAGAATTCATGCATAACATTGCAGCAGATTCTGTAAAGTAATTCATAACTTTTTGTCTGTGAAGGAGATTTTGTTGCTTAATGCTTCTTGTAGAAGTGTTTCCATTGCTACTAACTTTCAGAAAAGAAGAGTTTCTACTCCTGTTCCCCTTCCCTTTCTCTGCTCCTGTAGAATATTGTATAATCGATGTAGTTTCGTTTGATTTTAATTTCATAAAGTATAATAATTATTTTTTTGTTTAAGCTAGAGCTTCTAACTCCCTGAATCTTGCTATAGGAAAACTATGACCATCTGAACAAGGCACTTGCTGGGTCAGACCACTCATGGACATCTCTAACACTTAAGGTGATGGATGATCTGTTTTGAAGTATATCAATGGGCTATTTCCATTGCTTTCGTTTTCCTGTGCTGGTCATATTCTGATACAGCATATGAGTCAACTATTGTTCTGTGTTTCATAAATGGGATCTTATTTATTTGCTTCTAAAAATTTTGAAAATCTTGGAATGCTTATAGAGTTTTTTGGTGGCTGGGTTTTTGTTGATTACAGAAACTATTTTCTGACAAAGAGTGTTGAATATAAATTTTCATTATTCTTTCACGGAGACACTTAAATGGGTTTTTATTTTTGAAATTTCACAATTATCATTGTCCAATAATATCTAGAAGTTCGTGTCTTTTTGAGTAAAGTTAAGTCAAATGTTTGAACCGTGGACTGCTCCTCTTTGTTTTGGGTCGTAGCTGTGCACTGCTCTGGAAACTGCAAACAAGTTGGTCCAGTCAACCAACTCTAGTGTTGGATTGCTGTCAGAAAAGGTTGGGGAGCTTGAGAAAGTCATTAAAAGAGGGGATTCTGCCATAGCAGCGGCAAAAGCCATCCAGGACTCTCTAGACCGAAGGGAAGGATCTTTTGGCAATCAGAACATTAAACAACCAGGGCTGTGATCACATACAACGTTAGAAAGGAGGATTGAAACAATTTCTTTTGCGCATATGTGGAGCAGAATGTTGGCCCATTCTTTCTGTTAAGGAGTTTGGCAACAATCCGGAAGAAGAGAAATGTGTAATTGTAGAGGTGTGTTCTCTCCCCTATGTTTCTTTGATTTTGTTTTTGGAATTGCAGTAGTTGAATTGAGCAAAATATTAAATTAGGTGTGATTAGAATTGAGATGTGATGTTTCATTTGTTACTAACGAAAGTTCAAATTGTTTCCTTGCCTTAAAATATTGTTTTGTTGGATCATTACCTTGACTTTAAGCATGTGATCTTCTGTACTGAGAGAGGATTATGATTTTTCAAAGCTAGAGCAGGCTTCTTCTTTACAGTTGAGGCATTATTTAAAATTAGTGCTTTGATACATGATGGACCTTTACTGTCCACGTTAATCGCACTCACCTCACCAGATAAACAGTTTTGAAATTTAGACTGGATTAAGTAGGAAAGCGCAAACCCTATGGGAGCTATAATCACATATTAATGATAATCAAACAAATGGAGCAGTAATTCAATCCAAAATGAAAATATGTAAGCAAGTTATGATGATGAAGAAGAAGAAAATATAGTAAGATTGAGATGCAAGATTTTTACAGAGGCTTGGCATAATTCTTTGCCTACATACTCTTTTTTGTTTTTCGATTCTTTTGAAGGTATTTTTTATTATGTAAAAGTTCTTTACATAATAGCTCAAGTGCTCAGCTTACTCCCAAGTAATGTTGTGCAAGATTACTCAATTTTAAAAGTATTTTTTTCAGGCTACATTCAAATTCACAATGTTTCCAATCTTATTCAAGTATAATACAAAGATTTGATACAAATGGACCACTCTCTCAAGTGTGTATAAGTAAGTTGCAACTCAATATAAAACCGCAAAATAAATAAAAACAGAGCAATGAATGTAAATGTTTGTTCTTCACCTGGTAGCACTTTTTGTCATGATCTTCATAAATGGGTTGGGATCATATATATAGCCCTTCATCAAATTCAGCCGTTGGAGATAGTTGTGGTAGCATTTAATGCGAAATCGGCCTGTCAAAACGTTTAAATTTATGAGCGTTGTCAGAAGGTGTTGACACAATTCTTCAAGGTGTCAACACTATTAATTTTTGATTTAGCATTGTTTCAAAGGTGGGGTGTCGATGCAGGTGTTAACATTTCCTTTAAAACTTTTAATTTTTCCATTCAAAGGTATCAACCATATCATAATGTATTGACAATTCTATAGGCTATATTTGTTCATTTGCATACTGTCTAAAGGTGTCAATGTAAGTGTCGATGCAAGTGTTGGCATTTTCTTCAAAACTTTCAAATCTTGCTTCTAAGGTGTCAATCATATCATAATGTGTTGACCTTTCCAAAGACTTGATTTCTTCATTTGCATATTGCTTTAATTGTGTTGACAAGAGCTTTCTTTAGTGTCAACACTTCTGTTGCTTAAGTTTTTCACAGATGATGGTACGCGTGTGTTGACCAACTCTTCGTGTGTCAATAAGAGATTAAGCATGGTCTGTGAAGATAGAACTTTGTCAATGTGTCAACTATATCCAAATTTGTAAACAAGAACTCTTAAGCATGAATTGAGAATGTTGAGCCTTGAGTACGGTATCGACCATATTGAAAGGTGTCAAGAATAACTTTGAACTTCTTTTTTTGATGATCAAGGGTCTTCAACAAGGTGTAGACCATATAGGAATGTGTCGACAAGAGCTTCTAGCATTTTTTGAGAATCTTCGAGCCTGCTTGAATTTCTCTGATGTGTCAGCACTCTAGTTTGCACTTTAGTTTTTAAAGATTGGTTCCAAGTGGTCTTGAAACTCTTCAAATGATCTTCCTTAAATACTTGAATCTTATAGTAAGATTTTAAATTCTTATACGACCTTCAATTTCTTCGAGATGAACTTTATCCATACTTATCACTTGTTAGGATAAACAATCATCTCAACCATTTTATCAATGACTCAAATTATAATTTGCACAGTTAACTAAAGTCATTAGATAACAATTACATAATTTTGTTATCATCAAAATCAACATAGAGATCAGCATTGATTCAATAGAATAAAAGTCACCTTTATATGAATTTCTAACACTTGGATTGAAAAAGATGATTTTGATTAACAACGGTCTTTCATGGTTGCTAAAACAAGAATGGAGCTTTTTTTATTTCATTTTTAACAGAACAAGAATGGAGCTTTCTGTTGCAAAATGTGAGGAAAATTTGTTTGAGTTTGTTTCGCAAGATGAAGTCACGGGATTGGACTACTGATTCAATGTCCAGCCCCATGTTGTGTTTGGCTGCATAAAAGGGAGTCAGATAAGCAATCTACACACGGCATTTTATTCTGTATATATATGGATCAATGTATATAAGATTAAGTAAAATCCCAGAGGTAGAGTGGGATAAGTAATCTGGAGATTTGGGATTAGAAGCCAAATTTATTTGAAATCCCGAGATTAATTGTTTGGACAGTCCTTGTCCCTAAGAGTGACTTTGCTCGTCATTGACATTGACTGTAGTCTTTGCAGTGGCGATGCATTTGGCTTTTGAATTAATAGGAGTGAAATGCTACCTACAGTTGTAGCTATGGGTCAACTGTTACCTGGTGTGTGACATATTAGGTAGGTCCCATCATCTGATGGTGGATCTCATTTGATGTGGCACACATCAGATAGAGAGTGATCCACTCTTGCAACTGTGGGTAGCACTCCTCTTAATAGGAAAAAAGAGAAATTAATAGTCATCATATACTCTCCATGGATGCTTTCAAGGTCGTTCTCAGCCTAGTATTATCAAGTTGGGTCGGGAATCTTTACTCTTCTAAACCTAGTATTTCCGCTGCCTGCGTTCTTTATCTAAGAAAATAATGGAATTCCACTCTTATGCTTGATTTCCTGCTTTTTTCACCTTTTCCTTTCTCTTTTATTGGGGTTCAAAATGAGAGACAGAGCTCTAGGGAAGTTAAGCTTGCTTAGTTGTAAGACAGAGTAGATTTCGGTTAATCCCGACACTTGCTGCCTTCTCATCAAGACACCTAGCACACATGCCACTTTTGTCTTGTGTAAACTAAGACAAAATAAACCTCTAAAGTGCATATCAAGCTACTAAAAAAATGGGTAATATAACTTAAACCTCTTTTATTAATGGAATTAGACACAGTAAAAAATCTAATATCTAGAATTTTGTAGCCACTGAATCAATGCAACGACTGGTGATTTAAGTTAATTATCTAAATCCTAATTCACTAACCAATTGCCATAAGCACCATTCGCAGAACTTGGGTTGATCATCTAATTATGGGGGGAAAGGAAATGACACAAGCAAAGGTTGATGAAGCCTAGTCCAGCATTATTGGCAAACTGTCATAAATTTGTTATGCATTTGTGCTGAAAACCATTTGGATCATCGAATTAAATAAATTACTATAAACGTGGCTAGTTGCTCCATCGTGACATGGACATCACGAGTTCGAAATACAAAAACAGCTTCTCCACAGGCATATATATAGTAAGATTATTTACACTTGACTCCCCTCAAAATCTATCAGGGACCAAGTGATGATTTTATTTTAGGGGGGCCGAAGCAAAATAGAGACCATTGATAGTGTTGGTTTATAAACTCCAGATGAAATAAAAAGCTATATTTATATTTATATATATTTTTTTCCTAAATTTTGCTCTAAACTTATATTAATTAGGTATAGGTAAGCATAGACATTAGGCCATAGATAAATCAGACTACAAACAAATGAAAATAAGGCTATATAACAAACAAAATTGGACCACATTAAAAATAATCTAGGAAAATGACCATTTTATTATGTAGAATTTTTTGAGTTTTAATTTTGTACTAAATATTTTAAAATTTTGTTTTTAACATTAAAGGGGCCAGTTTATTATGCAAATTTTTTGGAGAATGAATTTGTACTATATATAATGAGACTTTTTGAACATCAAGGGTGGCCATGGCCCCCTTGACCTATATCGCTTCATCCATGGACTCTACAATGGTAGAAGTCTCGTGCACTAGCTTTTTTTTTTTATTATATAAAATAGATTTGTATATATATATATATATATATATGCAGCAGTCGAATTTTTGTTCTTTTCATTCTATTTTTTCAATCCTTTTGTTCTTCTACTAAATAACAACGATTCGATCTTCAAGTTAGATATATGCGTATGGGACCATTGCATCGCATCACAAATTTGTTGGCAATCAAGAAAAAGGACAATGGTCCAACAATAAATACAAACAATGGACTACTTTAGTTTTTAGAAATGAGTCAATCTCATTATGATGAAGTTGCTTTCAGCATATTAAGCCTTGCTAACAAAAATTATAGAACATATATGTATCTATCTATACATATTATGGGTAAGAAGAGTTCTAAGGTTGTTAATGAATCAAACACAGCAATGAATTAACACATTACAAATACTTCCTCTCTAGCGCAGAAGAAAGAAAAAAATTTCAATGGACCTTGAAAATATAGACTTTAGGTATGTTTTGAAGGGACTCAAACTGAAATATAAAGATCGGTTTGAAGCCTCTGAAAATTTTAGGGAAAAAAAAGGAGACTAAATTTACAAGAAAAATGCATGGAACATCGAATTTCTAGGAGTGCCTATAAAATTCATAATCGGAGGATCGTATATTAATAGTATCCCTTTATGTATTTACTATATAATACTTAACAAAAAAAAAAAAAATTGTATTACTGTATAAGAATCGTCAAATGTCACAATTAACAAAATGAAGAGACAACTAGAAAAAAGTTAAAAATATCCAATTTGTAAACATCTAAGCATAGAGAAGTTTGTGAACTCTTTAGGTTCGTTTGGGGCAACTTTTGCAAACCAAAGTCCTTCGTTAAAATGGACTTTTCAAGAAGTTCTTTCTATGAAGTCCTTTTCAGATGGATGAAGCATTTGGTGAAGCATATAAAGCAAGACCAAATTTATTGTCCTTGAACGATGAGGTTTGTTGCAACACAATTCTTTCATTAAATTCACCATATGTTTTGCCTAGCATTAATGAATAATTATTTTTTTTCTTTTTTTCATCATAAAATACAATTTTATTGGTAATGGAATTCAATTCAAATAGATTAACTGATTCTAAGTACATCAATTTATGCATATTTTAGTGAAAAGAAAAAGAAAAAACAAAGAAATAATATGGCTGAATTCTCAACAACATCCATTTATGAATATTCGAGTGCAAAAAAACAAAAAAAAAAAAAAAACAGAAAAGACAAAGAGAAGCAAACGAGTCATATTTGCCCAAATAATTTGTATCAATGCCAATCATTTTTGAGAGGGGAACGGAAAAAAAAAAAAAAAAAAAAAAAAGGCAAGCGATTTACAGGAGAACACATATGATAGAGTTAGAGATTTGTATGTATAGGCTTTGAGAGTGACGACGACATTGCTTAGGTCCTTTGCAAATTCTAAATTTGTTATTATAGCAAACAGTAGGGTCAGTAATGGCAAGATATAATAAATTTTGAGGACAAAATCATTTAAATGATGTTACTAACTTCGCGAGAAGTGATTTCGGAAGCCACTCTTCCTGGCTTCTGCCAAATGGGCTTCTACAACAGGCACTTCTGGCAGGAGCCCATTTAGAAAATCTCACCAAACAAAGAATTTTTTGATGGAAGGACTTCTGAGGCCCAGAAGTCCTTTACAAAGTTTCGCCAAACGCTACCTTTATCATTGCAAAATAGGTTACATACACAAACACACATATATATCAGATAAATTTCATACCATGCCATGCAATGCCAATAATAGCTGTAACAAATTATACTGTTTGCTCTACCACTGAACTTCCAACTTGAAAACCATACATGACCAAAGAAAGAAGACAATAATACATAAAAAACCACCCATTTGCTCTCTAACCCTAAAAAGCTGTAATTACATGACAATGGAGTCATTATCTAATTTCCTTAGAAAACTCCCACTGATCGATGCTTCTACGAGTTTATTCTCTCTAAACACGTCAATTACTTAGAGAATCACGGCCCACTTTATTTTATTAGGCATTAATTTAACTCTATATCTCCAAGTAATGCATCTCAACATTGACATCAGTAGCCGTATCTTAGCATTTGTTTATGCATTAAACTTAATTAATTCCCCATGACGTGTACAAGAAAAGGCATCAAATTAAGTTAAGTTTCTTTGTAAAGATACCCGATGACTTGAAATTATCGCTCCATGTGGCAGACATTTGGCTCGATTTGTTGGTCGTCGAGGATCGCTGTTAACTCCAGTGTTCCTCATTCCTTAACTTGGTTCATATATATACATATACACACATAGATCGATATATATTTATGTGAGCAAAAGAATGATAGTAAAACAAATAAACACCATCAGACTAGGAATGTCATTATCTTCCTTTGGTAAAAATTTAATATCACATCTATCAATCTAACGCAAGGTCTGAACTAAGCCAACTGGGTTTAATTAATCTATGTGCTTGACCAGAAGTTGAATACGGTTCATACAGACATAGCTATAGAAAACCTATTACGTATTCTGCAGAAATACTTTATTTTTAGAAGCACTTAAGACAGCTTAACTTCTACTTGAGACCTTGGTTGATAGGTTTTCGAAACTCAGTCATGTTTGACCATTTGTCATTGCAGATGAAATCTTGAAAATGGACTAAAAGAAATTGTATGCATGTATGTATTTGTGTGTGTATATATATATATATTATGAAAACTGAGGTTGATATTCAAGGGGTCCAAAATCTTCAGCACAGGTTGATTCCATTCATTGATTGAAATGCAGTTCCTTTAGAGCACTTCTGGTTATCATCTAAGACAAATTGAATTACTATCTTGAGTTGAACATAGCATTTGAAGTATATCTACATATATATATATATATATATATATATAAGAACTTCTTCTACAAAGGCCTAGCTAGCTGTACTCATGATTTAATTGAGGGTTCAAATTGAATGAGAAATTTGCTACCTGAATTTCTTCAACAAACCTACTTTGGATCATGGAGCTGTCTCTCGCTATTTCTTTCAACTTGCAATGGAGGAGCGAAAACAACTTATTGAGACATAAATTAGTTAATTATTCTAGGCGTTGACTCGCTGACTTTTAAAAGAAAGAAAAGATAAAAAAAGGAAAAAAGAAAAGGGATTCAACGGCGGTGGTGGCGGTGGCGGTGGTGATCATAGAGGTGACATCAAAAACAGTTATAACAACAGTGATAATAATTACAAAACGTCTGAAGAGCATGTTATTGTCTCCCTAATCAAGCTGCAAATCTTTATTCTAAAAGGTTATATTTTATTCAACTCCAAGAGAAGTGGAACCCCCAAGCCTAATTAAGTTGCTATCAAGAAGACTAGTCAAGATTAGGGGAAAGAACTCGCTAGATAATTAGCACTATAACAATTTAGTTATTCTAATAACTAGTTGTTTATAACTTCTTTTTGTTAAACTCATTGTTTATCACTTAGATCCTTTCAGCGAGTCATCAATCTCAGAAACAGACACAGAGAAAAACAAACCAATTCAAGCTCCCATTGTTGTCTTCGGATATTCTATATGCTACAGATTGTTGCAATGATTTGTTGGTTGTTTGATAAACAGTACCCTCGTAAAGAGTCATTAATTATAACTGATGATACAGTAAATTTATGTGATCTTCTCGAGCACTGATGTGAACAGCTGGAACAAGGAATTTCTTAAGTTAGGATACCGGTGTGGTGCCTGCTAAGAACACTCCGATGATAAAGTTAGGTTGAACATATTTTGAGCATAGCAATGATGCTTAAGGATTTTCTTTTTTTTTTTTAATACTTTTTTTTTGAGATGATGACTGTCCTTTGTATAACAACGTTAGAAGGGAATGTGACTTGAATCATGGGTATGTGGTTAGAGGGCGTCAATCGTGCCCTCAAATTAAGCATGGTGGATGGAGGGCATAGATCGTGCCCCTAGATTAGACTTCATAGATCTTGCCTTCAGTTGTGGAAGTAACCGTTCTGGTAATGGGTCGTGGGGGTTGATATTCAGGCGGGAATCTCGGGGCGCGCTTGTGATGGCGCTTGGTGTCTTGCTCTGATACAATTTGCCCAGGTCTGTCCAATATAGCCCGTCAGAGGGAAGTCTTGATCTGGACATCTCTGGACTGCCCAGGAAGGGTAGACCAGCTGCTGAGACTTGTCCCCCTATCAATAACTAATCTAGCTTAGAACCCAAACAACCATTTTTCTTTGTTAATTTGTTTCTGATACTCCTAAGAAGCAGTAGACTAGGAAACCCTAACTCATATTGGTCATGAACTGCTATGCACATCAAACTCAATTTACTGGTATGAAGTTTAAGTAGGAAAAATTTTACATTCTGAAACATCTAACAAAATTTTTGAAATAATTTAAATATTTTTGAAAAACTTTATGTAGGGATGGTCTCATGCAAGCAGTACTGTTTTGTACTGTGGGAGCATAGAAGTTATTTTTAAAAGAAGAGAATCTTATGTCTGCATAACAGACAAAAGTACCTCTTCCCTAACTGGGCATATACTAGTTGTTATATGAAATCAACAAGTTTATTCATACAGCAATTGACAATCACTCTTGAATGTGAATAGATGTTTTTGAGATTTTCATTTGATAATTCTTAATGCTTTGACTTGATTTATGAATGTTTAATCTTTGTGCTTTCATCACTACCCATTTGCAGTTGGATGGCGATGTGTGTTAGTTAGGTTTGCACAAATATTATATAGAGTAGAGGAAGAAAACCCAAAAGATAAAAAAATAAACTTTGAATATATATATATATATATATATAAGATCAAAGAGAAATTGTATTTAACGTTTCTTCTTAATTATTTGATAAATTTTGGACACTAATCTAAAAAAAATGACAAATTTGGATCGAACTAAATAGATTGTGAATTTCTGTTACCTGAAATCCAAATCGTTCCAGTACGTGGAACAGGAACAGAAACGTAGTACACCACATATTTTAAAACATGGTACGCTAGGGGTAGACTTCTATAAAGTATATTATTAGAATTAAAGTACTTTTAGAAGAATTTTTTTTAATAATCAGACATTTAATAAACCATAATTTATGTTTTTTTTCAAATTAATCATCTAAAACACATTCTAGAAGTATTATGACCTATTTTTTTTTTCTATATTGTTATGCTAAAATTCTATTCTTCTTATATTTTTGTTTATTATAATTGATTTTTTTTCCTTCATTAGGTGACTTTTACAGATATAAATAGGAAAGAAGTTTAGGATAGCTTTGAATCTCAAAAATCACTATTTTGGAATGCTAAAATACTATGTTTCGAAATAACGTACCAAAAATGCAATTCGCTAAGGTAGTATAATATTATGGTAATGAATTAATCTATTTTGAAATGGACCTACTTGTGGAGTGCACATGAATGTTTAAACAGATATTAAGCGTTTGATTCCATAATTAGCATTGTTGTAAGATTTCTGTAATTCTGGAAAAACAAGGTGGCTATCGGACATTCGACCGATGATCCATGAATATTTTTCATTTCAAAGCATTTTAAGGCATGAATATGTTCCTAACTGAAGAATAATCAGCCAAAATTCCTTACCACAACTGGTAATTGTGATATAACAAATGCATTGATTTTATAAAACCCTAAAGTATTGGTAAATGTTCAAGTTAATTATGAGAAAACAGCAATAATATATCTCTAGTTACGATGTTGAAAGTTTAACAGAGTGTATTTTAATTATCTTCAATCCACCTCTATTTCAGGAGACGCCGTCCAAACAGGGACCTAACCGGAGAGCGCGTGCTGTGTTTCCAGAAACATGTCCGTTTCACTTTCACTACATGCCGGCCGTTCGATTATTTTAAAACAATATATATACACACAAGCTTCAGCCTATCAACCGCCTTGATAGTGCCACGTCTGACGTCAATTCAGGTCACCTCAAGCCTTTTTTTTTTTTTTTTTTGTGTGGTTCTTTTTGTTTTATTTTTCTATTCTTTCCTTAGGGTACAATTTCACTATCATCGTCAAGGACTTTTACTGAGCTGACCTTGACGAAGTAAGATTTTTTAGCTTCTGCTGCCGTCCTGATCCTGAATGATCCTGGCCGTTGGGTGGGTTGACCTTTTATTTCACCTTCTCATGCAGGCTACGATTACGAATCATTCTTTTATCAGATTGGCATATACCCTTGCGTGGTATTCTTCTAGATGGAGTAAATCTTCTTAATTTTAATTTCTTTTTACTTTTTTTTTTTGGCTTGGGTGGGACATCACATGCTAGTGATACTACAAAAAAAAAAAAAAAAAAAAACCAGAAAAAAATTCTTGAGGTTTTAGTTACTCTTTGCTTCCTGTAGTTTAATTGAAAATTATACATACACCTTTTCAACTTAAAAAAATTGACACTTTTAAGGACCATGTTGTCCTTATATGTCATTACAAGAATAAACTAGGGACTTATATATGATGGGCCTTTTTGTCTTTTTACATTCTTATGTTTACACTTAGTTTAGATCACATGTAGTATGACTCTGGCATATATGATTTTCAAGCAAATTACAGGGGTAAAAAATAATTAGCCCAAATTCAAATTCAAAGTTGTTAAATTTTAACCATAGCTTTTCAGAGTATGAAATGGAGAGTTCATAGTTTGAAACCTCTCATACACCCATGGAGAGTTCATAGTTTGAAACCTCTCATACACCCATCTAAATGCCAGTGTGATACAACTTTTTTTATATTTTGTTTTTTTGACTTATAAGAAAAAAACTAAATATTTTAATTTTTTTTTGCTTTTAAAAAGATAAGATAATTAGAAAATAAAAAAATAATAAAAAAACTTTAAAATGTTAACTTTTTTGCTTATAAGCAAAAAAATTAAGTCAAAAAAGTTCAAAAAAAGCCTAACTAAACAGCCCTAAGATAGCTCTTGGATTCATATGAAAAATCATTTTAGTTTGAAACATAGGGATCCGAATTGTAAGATATCTATATTGAAATTTTGGTATTAACGTTTATGAATAATATTATAGCCATCACCTTTTCTCACCGAATTTTTTACCTACTAAACATAAGTTGGTCAGATCCATATTAATCAATATACGGGAAATTCATTTCCATGTCTAGTAACTAAGAAACTATGGTGCTTGTTGCATTTATAATGTTTCATATATAGGCCTACAAATATTTATGAAACCCTAACTTGTTTAACATCATATTTAGCTTAATTACGTATGTTTGTTGAGCATGATTACACTAATTGAGGAGTTTGATTAGCATGTTTTAATAAGAGTATGCTATGGGGGAATTATTATATTTTTTTAGCATGATTTATTAGCTTAATCCATGATTAAGTAACTTAATTAATCTTTATACTTAACTTATGTTAATGATAATTAATTATCATAAGTGTGATTAATTGTTTTAATAAGGTGGATTAGTTAAACAAAGAGGTGTTAGGGAGTGCCACCTAGATGTCTACTTCACTTGAGTGTGGTGTATGTATAAGGGGTGTGCTTCACTAGTCTTGTTAACATTGTGTGTGTGTGACGTGTAGAGGGATAGATATACTTTATATCTATTGTTGGCTTGAAAGTCAAGAAGAGAGGAGCTTGTTTGTAACATTTGTGTTTGGTAAACAAGAAAGTAAGAGAAAAGAGAGAAAAATGAGAGAAAAAAAAGAGGAGATTGAGGAAGAAGTTTGTGTTTCTTGCATTGGTTTGATTAGAAATCTTTGTACAATGATTCTGTGTTAATAATCTCATGATGGAAGAGTGAGTTCAGTTTTGTTGTTAGAAAGTCCAGAGATGAATGAAAAAATGTGAACTATTGATGATTTTGTGGTATTTCATGAGGAGTTGTGCATATTTATAAGGGTCATGCTTCTATGTAATTAATTGTAATGAATGCTAACAACCTTGATTTTCTTATCGTTGAATGTCTAGGTGTCAACACTTTTATGTGGGAGTTGACACATTTGCATTCGTTTCAACCATTTTGGGGTATTTTGCTCGTAGGGGTTGACTCATGGTTTTTAGGAGTCAACATATTATACATTTTCATAAAACTTTACTCTTTGTTTCTAAGAGTCGACACCTGTGGCTAGAAGAGTTGACACCTATAGCAGATGAGTCAACACATTTTAACATTTTGTCAAAATTTTACTCTCTGTCTTTAAAAGTCGACACTTGTAGCTGGAGGGGTCGGCACCTTAAGTTTAGGGATTAACACTTCTATATCAGGAATTGACACTTTTTCTTTAACTTTTAATGTCATTTGAAGATGTCATCTCTGATGTTGATACATTTATGAGTCATGAACATGCATTGTTTACGATTAATTGTATATGTTTCATAAGCTTGACGTGGTTTTGGATGATAGATTCGGAAGCAGAACAAAGCACTCTGGTTCAACTAAATGAATGACTCAACTGTGTTTGTAAGTAATAAAAGGTGAGGAGTTTAATATATTCTTACTTATATTGTATTGAATGTATTCCTATCTATATTAATGGTGATTGTTGGATTATGAGGTGATATTTTTATACAACTCATATTGTGTGCATAACTTGCATTACATGAAAGAATGTTTGATCATGTGGGACCAATCTAAGGTTTAGTCATGGTGGACTGACTTAATAGTGTGTCAAGGTAAACATTTCTTAATAACAAGCTATCGATATATTGAATTAATGTTATTTAAATCGCGTACACATTTAAGGTGTATCATATATTGCATTATAGGAGATATTCCATACCGTAATGGTGGTTTATCTATTAATGAATTATTTATTGATTATCTATTATTAATTCTTTATGAGTTGAGCATCTTTGTGAGCATATTGATATATAGTTCACACCCACACAGTTTATTTTGACAGGTAAGATTGAGATAGAGTTTTAGTTCACTGCAGTTATTGTTGTGACTATAGCGGCTTTCGTATTTGTAGTTGATGTCGAGTTGAAGAGTTTCGAGAAGCTTTTGTTGATATGTCGGTGGTCATTGATTATGTTGTATATGAAATGATAGTATTTGAAGTTTATTTGCAATTGATTTGTAATTATTATGGATTTAATTTAGCAGTTTTGTTTATTTTTTTTATTTTTATGTATGGTAGATTATGAGATGAGTTTATATAGATGATAATCTTGTTTATTCTTATAATATTTCTATTTTTAAGATTATGTTAAAATTTCGCTTATAGGTTGAGCACCTGTGCAATTACATTTAACCTAAAAATGTATTAATGACTGCTTAATTAGGAATGGGTGTGAGTATATTAGTCGAGTGCATGCAATAATAAAAAAAAAAATCGCTTGAAGGTCACGAAGAAAAGCCATAGCTGCATATGAACTCAATATGATTTGAATACGGTTATGAATGGAATCACTTCCTATGGAAAGAAAAAAAAAATTTATATAAATAGAACAAAAATCAAATTAAAAGGCGAAATCCATGTTGTTAACTAATAACATCAGCATTTATGCTAAAAACAATGCTAAAATTGTAAGGACCAGATGCAAAGAACAAAAATTGTGGCATGTTTTCATTTCCCCCCACCCCCGCCAAAAAAAAAAGAAAATGAAAAGAAAAATTAAGTTGTGCTATATTATTCAACAAATTTTCTTTCAACTCCTTAATTTAAATATTTTAAGCATGCCATAAAATTCTTTTTAATCCTTGTATAAACCCATCCTAGAAGAAGCTTTTCTTCTTTTTCTTTTCACCTTCCACATTTTTTTTTCATTTTATTTATTAGCGTCTTATATAAAAAAATATTGTTTATATATTTATGGGTTATATTTAAAGGGGGCATTGCATATATTCTAAATGAATTAAATTAATATCCAATCAAATAATTTGAATTGTTTAAAACATAACTTCATAATTAATCAAGCAAGGCATTATTTACTAGTTAAACTTTTTTATGTTGTCAATATCAAATTGAATAATTATGGACATCTCATGAAGTACTTAACGTTAAAAATTCTTTAGAAATCATATATAAAAATAAAATTAAGATTATGATATATACATTTTATTTTATTTCCGTCATTTCTACAAAAGAATTCCAATGAAGTAAAATGATTGTGAAGTAACAAACCTTAAAATATTTTTTTTTGCTTTTAGTTATTTAGGTGTGGTAAAAATGTAATGCACTAAATCTCTCTTGTATAAAAATATAAATTTTCATTTACAAAATTGATATTTTGGTAAAAAGTAATTGTTGGCCCAAGAAGGCAACCCAAGAGGGGGGGGGTGAATTGGGTTTTATAGAATTTATATCAAGAATAACAACTGAAAACAGTTTATGTATTTCAACAACAATTAATCAAAGTACATATATCAAGCAAGTGAAGTATATATCAATGTATATATTTATGCAAGTATGTATAGTGAGCAAATAAGCAAAATAGAGGCAGAAGAGAAGAGCACCAGATTTATAGAGGTTCGGCCAACCTTGCTTACGTCCTCTCTTCTTCGATCTTTTCGAAAAGATTCCACTATGTAACACTCTTTACACAGTTGCTGGTTTTGCCACAAGTGCCTAGCTCACTCTTACAAAAGCTTCTTCCTAAACTTTTAAAACTCAAGAGATTTTGTCCAAGCGTCTTTCAAACTTACAAGTGATTTTGTCCAAGTTTCACTCAAACTTACAAGTGTTTTTACCCAAGAACACTCAAACTTATAGGTTTACAAACCCACCCAAGTAAAATGAATAAAACTTATACAATGGGTAACTCTCCTAATGAGTACATGAACAAATACAACTCAATCAATAACCTTAAACACTCAGCAAAAATGTGTGGCAGTTAAGGCACAGGAGATTTTCAGCTTCAAGCTCTTGATACCAATGATATAATCACTCTAATCATCATTATAGAAGCTGTAAGTATCTTGTATTTGAAGATATGGATCGATTCTAGCCGTTGGAGAAGTATGAGAGAAGTTTTGATTGCATATTGCCCCATATCGTCTGTCAAAAAACTAGCCGTTACTGTCAGGGGTCGACTCTTTTTACAATGAGGCGACTCTTTTTACATTTCAGCAGATTTTTCAAGGTTCTGTCCAAATGAGTCGACTCTTTTTACAGCAGAAGTCGACTCTTTTAAGCAGTCTCTAGAATTTTTGTTCTCTGTTGAAATGAGTCAATTCTTTTTACAACAAGAGTTGACTCTTTTGAGTCTCCAGCAGAATTCTAAAGCTCTGTTCGAAAGAGTTGACTCATGAAACTTGAGGAGTAGACTCTTTTTACCGAAAATCATATTTTTGCAGTTTTTCTTCGTTCTTCTCTAAAGTTTCCAATCTTTTCAAGGATCATCAAAATAAGCTTTTTAAGGCTTGCAAATACTTTTTCAAAGCTTGATGACTCCAAGAACATCTTCAATCCATTCTAGATGAATTTTCTCCATTTTCATTACTTGTAGAGCTCTTCCATCATTAATGCTTCAACCATTTAACCAAGTCTTCTTCATGATCTTCAAGAGAGCTTCCAAGACTTAAAATCTTCATTTCTTCAATTGATTTTCTATCCTTCTTTGAACACCTTCATTTCTAGATTTCTTCTAGAATTTTTCAATCAATATAACTTCTTCATAGACTTCAACAAATCTTCCAAGAAAGCTTTCCAAGTCTTGTGATTTCTTCCATGTCTTCAAGACATCTTCAAATCTTCCAAGAAAGCTTCCATGTCTTTGAGTCGGTCTCTTTTTCTTCTATTCTTGCAAGATATTTTCAAGTCCTCAAAGTGTTCAATCTTTTCAATCAAGACTTTGAGCATTTTCATTATTCTTCCTTGATATCTATCATCTTGAAACATTTTCATTCTCTTATAAGATCACCATTGTTGAATATGCCATTTCATCATGCTTTTCATTCTTCATTATAATTTTTGCATCACAAATCCTCCATTATGATGAACTTTAAGTAAAGATCTAATTAATAATTAATCTGCACACTAAGTATAATTATTAGATCATTAAATCACGTTTTGTTATTATCAAAATCAAGGCATTGACTCAACAGTAATAAGACTTCGCTTCAATGGAACCTATATATATATATATATATATATATATGTACACGTAGAAAAGCCAAAATTTTTAATTTATAAAGCCTAATAAATGTGCAAACAAAAGATAATAGGACTAAACAAAAGATAATATTACCAAGGATTAATTACACTTTACACAAAATCTCACTCTAGGACCTTCATTTTTATTTTTAATAATTAAACTCTTACACTTCTGATTTGTTAAAATATCAACCTTCTAATAACTTTTGTTTGAGAAATTGAAAAAAATTTGCATGTGACCAAAACATGGCCTTTTTTAAGGAAACAAAAATGTAAATTCAGTACTTCTCTACTAACAAATGCACACGTAGCGTATGTTGACTAAAATTGGGGCTTTTATATGAGACCTACTAACTTATAGGATAAGTATGATTTTACATTTTTGTCCCTTGACAAATATCATGTGTCTATTATATTCAAATTTTCTCTAATTTTTAATCAAAAATTAGCAGAATGTTAACATTGCAATAAGTTAGTAGTGTAAAAGCTTAATTATTATAAATAAAAATAAAAGTTTTAAAGTAAGATTTAGTATAAAGTACAAAGATACAAAATGTAATTAGTCGTAGTATTAAATTGTGATATTGACAGCAATGGTGGTAAATAATTTATTTGTAATTACAAAATTTCTGTTAAATAATGCTGCTTATTTTCAAATTTTTTATGAGCAAACTAGTGATCAACATGGACTCACTAAAAAGAGAATGTGTTAGAGGCTTCTCATTATATTTTCTTTTCTTGTAAATATATGCTTATATAAATGTATCTCGGTTATTTTGGTGAAACAATTGATTTCTACCTCTCCCATTTTTATATTTTTTTTATTTACAATATCTGATAATGGGCCAATGACAACACACACTAAAGAGCTCACATGGGTTCATGTTATGAAGGGAGGAAAGTCCACCCAAACAAAATCAATATAAGAAAAATAAACTTCGCAAAATATGAAAGTTTAATGATTCTCTTTGCTAAAACTTGATCACCTACTCCAACTCGTTGCATTCCTTTTGAATGTACTGAGTTAATTATTATTTGAGAAATATACAGAGGCGTTATTGGTTAAATAATGAATTATTTGAGGGAGGGACATTGAAAGATGTTGTAAGCATTATGGCCCCCTGGATCCTATATGCAATTACCCAAACTAATGGGATTATTTATAGAATGATGTCGCAAGTTAAATTTTATATTACGGTTCATTAACATTATAATGAATTTGGCAAGTTATATAATAAATTTTACAATAACGTTCATTAAGTTAATGTGTATATTAGTTATTTTATTTATACTATGTTTGGAATGCGAATTTGTTAAGAAAAATAAAAAAGTGAGAAATAAGTGAACAAAATTAAATAGAATTTTTATTCTATTTTTTCTTACAATTTTTCTATCTTATTCATCACCGAATTCTTAATCCAAACACAACTTTAGTATCCTCTTTTTCTATTCCTCGTATACCGCTCCTGGTTTGACTACATGTAGAAACTCTTTCTTTGTAATACAGATTTCAGTACAAACGTATTCATGTCTTTATGAGTTAACGAGCTCAATAATTATACTATAAGCTTGTCTTTTATTCATTGGGTAATGCTAGACGAGTAGAATTTTGATACAATATTAAGTATCTGAATGAGAGTCTTTCACTTTAAAATAAAATACTATTATAATATTTTTTTAATTATAAAATTATCACTATTACATTATTTTAATGAGAGTTTTTATTCAAATTTCCTGTAATGTGCTCTCATTCTTTGATCAGCCTGACCTTGGGTGGTGGATTGAATGAACACTCAACCGTGTCAACACAACAGCGCCCAATCTTTATCTCTCTTCTTTCTCAACAAAGGCAAGTAAGGAATTTTCTTATTCTTTATCTATTTCTTTGTTTTGGTTCTAGGGCCTAGGCTACATGATGGGAAGGGGTGTTTCTTTCTTTCTGTCTCTCTCCCTCGTTCTCATACGGAACAATATATAGCAAAACTTCTAATTCTATTATTCCATCGATCCAAATTTCTTGAATCCTCAGTCTATTAACTATAGTAGTTTAAGGACTATCTTCTACAAATGCCAAGTCATTAATCTAGACAGTTCTAACATACATTGACAGGTTTATTGACAAGAAGGTATACAAGCATACCAAATATGTAGTTATGAGGATATGGAGCTTGTGGTGGTAAAGGTGCTTTTGTATTTGTATTTTTCCTAACTTGCAAAATTGACCCAAAAACTGCCAAAGTTACTTCAGTGATCACATTATTGGAGTTTAAGAAAAACATTCACTGGACTAAACTAATGTAATAGGTTCCCACCATTGCATAGTGGGTTCCACCATTACATCAATCTCTCAAATTTATCTAAACGGTATCCATCAACCAATCACCTTCATTTTTCACTTGTCAGATTTTGTTTTGTGGGCCTCTTGATGTGATTCATTCAACCTTCACTAGAGGGAAACATTCTCTCTAAAGAATTTTGAGAATTCATGTTAAGTGAATGGAGACGTCAAATTGAAATTCATGAACGGTTTATTTTTTTCCAATTTGTTTTGTAAAAGAAAACTACATTTATTGAGTTACTAGTAATGTCTTACTAATTTTTACAAAACATGTTAGCTATTAACAATATGAAAACTCCATTTGTATACTATGTGAATTTAAATTGATTTATTTTGTAACACGTATATCATACATTCTCAATGTTGGTAAATTTTTTAATCAAGACTTGAATCATTCATTTTGTGAAAAGGAACATATCTAAAATCCTAATCTCAAAAAAAAAAATTTTTTGAAAGAGACCGTGTTGAATGGTTTTTATTGAGTTGCGATAGGTTATTACGTATCTCACATCAGTCTATTTACTGGCTCAACACACTATCTTACCCTCATCAGGGTTTTCTGTACTATTTTTTTAGGAGAAGAGCATTTTTCATAGGTATATATATATATACACACATTTTGTTTTGTGGGCCTTTTGATGTGATTCATTCAATCTTCACTAGAGGGAAACATTCTCTCCAAATAAGAGAATGGAGACTTCAACTTGAAATTCATGAACTTTTTTTTAAAAATTTTTTATTGTAAAAACTACGTTTATTGAGTTACTGAAATATATTCCTAACTTTTACAAAATATATTAGTTATTAACAATATGAAGACTCCATTTGCATACTATGTGAATTTAAAGTGGTTCATTTCATAACACCTATCTCATACATTCTCAGTGTTAATGATACATTTTTTGATCAAGACTAAATCTTTCATTTTGTGAAAGTGAACATATCTTAATCCTAATATCAAGTAAATGAGTTTTTGAAATTCAATTTCAAAACTTTCTATATCCTATTCTCACAGAAAATGTATACTATATATATATATATATATATGTTTATATACACAAATGAAAACCACTGTGAGGATGATGTGCTGAGCCGGTTAAGCCGGCAAATAGGCTGATGTGGAAGACTTAGTGACCTGTCGCAACCCAATGAAAACCACTGAACACGGTCTTTTTGAATGGTTCCGGTGACTGAATCGCGGCGGCCACAAGAGTGAGCTCTGGTTTGACCCTGTAAGGTTAAAAAGTCCTGTTTATTACAAGTGAAAACTAAAATGCCTTTTTCTCAGCTGAGCTTTCAATTCGATGTTTTCAAAGCTAATGGGATCTCTCTCTTTCTCTCTCTGCCGTTCGTTCACATATGTGAAATTTTGTGTGTCCTCCGTGTCTAGCTTCCATTTGTATCTTTAACTCTTACTAGGACTTTTCATTGTTGGGTTGATTACAATCTGAAGTTTGGTGTGTTATGGCAAGTCGTTTAGTTGCTTCTACAGTAATTCTACAGCAATTTTGCCATGCATTTGTTGTACAAAAATCATGGTGCAGGCAGCTAAAACAGTTTGGACATAATCTGTATTTAATAGATGGTGAAGCTTTCAAAAAGAAAAAAAAAAAATTGAGTTCGTAAAGTTTTGAATTTTTTTTGAAATCATTAGGTCCGTATCATTCATAGATTGTATCATCATAATTTAAGTACGTATTATTTTCATTAAATTTCTTCTTTTGTGTTTTTTTTTTTTTTTGGAGCAGTTTTAGAATTCCGAAGTTTCTTATGTAATTTAAGAGCAATTTTGTGCATTTTTTTTTTGTTAAACTTTGGGAGTTGGTATGTAGGTATGTACTATATTATCTATGCTTTGTTCTGATAAATACATAAGCCATGACATCACTTCAAAGAATCTTACTATGTTGCACCACATACCAAATTTTCAAAATTACATAGTACATATAACTAGTATAAAACATTAATCAAGCAGTTGCTATTTTTAGTGTTAGGCTTATGGATTCATTATGTTCTTTTCTTTTCTTTTTTTTGGTCTAAAAGTACATTTGTTATAGGATTTCGCAGCTCTTATGTATTCTCCCTCTCGCCTGAAGTATGAGTGTTGTAACATAGTATAAGAAGGTTATGGAACTAACAATTTCGTTATTTAACAGCTTAAAATTTGAGCCTATTGTGTCTTTCCCACCAATTTGTTCAAAAAACCATTGTTGATTGGTTTTGCAATTTGTCATAATCTTAAGTTGTATTTCCAATCTTTTACTTATTCTTGTTCCTTTTTTTTTATTTTTTTATTTTATTACTCAAAGCTACCAGAAGGCACTAACTAATTAAGCCTTTCAAAGTAATTTGAATGGACAATGCACACCAACCCAATCACTATTAATAACTATGACAATATTCTAACCATCTGCATGTGTCGGATCTTTTGTGGTATGCAGGAGATAAATAAGTATATATGCATATATGTATATATACATTTTTTAAGTTGTTTTTTTTTTTCCTTTTACATTTGGATTCCAATTCAGAGGTGTTTAATGTCATCTCATATGAATTTCCTTAGAAAATTCCCACTGGCAAATGCTTGGTCAGTCTAAACTGTACTTGAGTCCTTAAATCTCTGACCTTATTATGCCTTCTTTACACTAATCCTACCGTGATGGTTTAAAAATAATTTTTATTATGAACAATACTATAAAAAAACAAATATATATATAAATATATATATATTTTAAGTTTTTATGTAAATTAAAAAATCAAAACCTTATAAAAGAGGATGAGTCGAATCCATAACCTCATAACATGAATAAGGGTGCCACTGCTATTAGGCCAACCTTGCTCCTCATTTATATATAATTATTTGCGTACAAAACAAAATGACTTTATTAATTAATTCATTTAAAAATAGAAGGCCAATGATTCATAATTTCAAACTCTCCAGCTACATCATTATGCATAGGGTTTTGTATAATGATTTTGATTCTCTCTATACCTTTCCAACCCATGAGAACTGGGGATTCATATTTTTCAGGTGGTCCAGAATGGTCCAATCAACATAAGAGTGGGATTAGATTTTTCGAAATTGTCCTTAAAAAGTGGGGGCAAAAGCGTAAAATTACCAGAGACATTGTTTGATCATACTGATTAAGACCCACAGCTTCCAGTGTATAAAACCAAGCCTCAGGCCTAGGGATCAGCCAGCCCATGTAATCAGTCGATAATACTCTTTATTAAGTGCTTAATCACTTCCTACCCTCCACTGTCTCTTGTTTAAACATTCTCAACTATAGCCTTAGTTTTAGCTATGGCCATGGTGGTGGATGACTATGTAACGGATCTAGACTTTTCCGGTAGTAGCACCACCACCACCACCACCACCACCACCACCACAACCGAAGATGACTATGGGTGCAACTGGAATGATTGGTCCCCGGTGGTGGATTGGGACGCGCTTTCTAGCGGCCCGGACGACTTCCATGACCTCATTGAGTCCATGATGGACAACACCGTGCTGTACCAGCACTACCCCGCCGCCCAAGAAAGGTCAGGGTGCAGCCCGGTGTCGGCTGACATAGTGACGGAGGAGGACGGAGAAATGGGCGGCGGCGCCGAGGACTTCAAAGGGCTGAGGCTCGTCCACCTCTTGATGGCTGCGGCGGAGGCGCTGACCGGCGCGAACAAGAGCCACGAGCTGGCTCGGGTGATATTGTTTCGGCTCAAGGAGTTGGTGACCCCAACTGATGGCACCAACATGGAGAGGCTGGCGGCGTATTTTACCGACGCCTTGCAAGGCTTGCTAGAAGGCGCTGGTGGGGTGCATAGTAAGCACATGTTGGGGAATGGACCCCAGCACCACCCCCACCACCGTGGCGATCACCATCAGACGGACGTCCTTGCCGCGTTTCAGCTGTTACAGGACATGTCACCCTATGTTAAGTTCGGACACTTCACAGCCAATCAAGCCATTTTAGAAGCTGTGGCCCATGATAGGAGGGTCCATATTGTGGACTATGATATCATGGAGGGAATGCAATGGGCTTCATTGATGCAAGCTTTTGTGTCAAGGAAGGATGGTCAACAGGGCCCACACCTTAGGATCACGGCCATATCACGAGGCGGGAGCTGCCGTCGATTAATCGGGACAGTCCAAGAGACTGGCCGCCGCTTGGTAGCGTTCGCCGCATCTATCGGTCAGCCATTTTCGTTCCATCAATGTAGGTTGGACTCAGACGAGACATTTCGACCGTCCGTTTTAAAGTTGGTCAGAGGGGAGGCCCTAGTGTTCAACTGTATGCTACACTTACCCCATTTTAGCTATCGTGCGCCGGAGTCCATTACTTCTTTTTTATCCGGAGCCAAGACCCTGAACCCGAAATTAGTTACCCTTGTGGAGGAGGAGGTGGGACCCATGGGCGACGGAGGTTTCGTGGGCCGGTTCATGGACTCATTACACCATTACTCGGCAGTGTACGACTCGCTCGAGGCTGGCTTCCCCATGCAAGGCCGGGCTCGGGCGTTGGTGGAGCGAGTGTTTTTGGGGCCCCGAATAGCCGGGTCCTTGGCCCGCATCTACCGTGCGCGTGGGGAAGAGGAGAGCTGCTCTTGGGGGGAATGTTTGGCGGCGGTGGGGTTCCATCCCCTCAACATAAGCTTCGCCAATCACTGCCAAGCAAAGTTGTTGTTGGGCCTCTTCAATGATGGCTATAGGGTGGAGGAATTAGCTAACAATAGGCTCGTTCTAGGGTGGAAATCCCGGCGTCTCCTCTCGGCTTCTATTTGGACTTCCTCAGATTCAGATTTCTAGTTTAGCCCCTCTTGTTTCCACTATTTTCTCTTTTGCCCCCATTTTCTCATTCCTATCACTCTAGCATCCTGATGAGTTCTTTTCGGCACATTCTAGGCAAAATTTTGGACCAAGATTGTAAACCAAGAACAACAAATTGAAGTTGGTTTTGAGCTAGATGCGCATGTCCTAAAAATTTTGATCATCTCGAATGTTGCCTTTATCAAGTTTGATAGATTTTATGTAGTGTTATGTTTTCTATTTGTTTCTCTCTCTTTTTTGTTTTTTGTTTGCAAGTGCTGTTATATCTGTGCTATGTGATGTTTTCATTTTGTTTTTCTTCCAATTTTTTTTGGCAAACTTGTCTATGGCCATTGATAGAACAGAATGATAGAACATAATCCATATATCCGACTTGAAATTAAAAAGTAAAAAAAGCTTAGCTGAGTTGAGTTTTATCAACTTATAAAATTCAAAGGGTAGACCAACTTTTCCCCCTATGATATTATACAAGCTGACTCTACATTAAGAAAAATTATCTAATAGGTCCAGAATATTATGTTAGCATAATGATATAGTGTGCTATATTAGTAATTAAGAATCACATGCCCCGTGTTGTAGTGTGTAACTACACCATTTTTAATTGAATGTAGAAGCAAGGACATTAGTCAGTTTCCTAATCCCACATTCAAGCTTATTATTCATGTTATTGAGTTGACAAAAACTACATCAAATGTCTATTGTTAATAAACCAAACACATTACGTCATCACGCTAACATAGTGTTCCGAACTTACTTATCCTGCATTACACTATGTTACAAGAGTTTTTGTTCACTTTTCTCAAATGAAACATACATGGTTTTGTTTGTAGGTCGCATTAGGGTTTCTCTTAACTACTTTAATATCATAATGTTGACTTATGCTGCCTTCATCCCTTCTAATTTTCTACTGACATCCTAATGAATAGTCCATTTACTTCCTAACTCTACTTTTTGGGACTATTAATTACTCTGATTCTCTCCATAAATTGCATTCAGATCCTATTCTTTTCTCTAGCTCTAACATTTACAATAAAAACAAAACCGATTTGGTAAAGCAACTCAAAATCTATCTCCCAGTGAGCAATGCATATATTGAAGTTTCTGTCATGCATTGGTAAATAATGATCTTTTCTTAAAGATTGTGATGAGTTATTTATAACAAGAAAGGGTTCAACAAAAGTTTGTTTTTCAAAACAAAGAGAGTTACAAATTATATATATAGATGTATATGAAATAAAGAAATATAGTACTAATTCATAATCATTGAGTCCTAAAAGTATCTTCTATAGTTCCAATTAACCTAGCTAGCCTTATATATATACCAACCAAAAAAAAAAAAAAGAAGGTAATTAGTGTAAATCAACTTTGTAAGAACACTTGCCAAAATCTATGTGCTGCATTGGGGCTGTAAAGACGAGAGAGAGAGAGAGAGAGAGAGAGAGAGAGAGAGAGAGAGAGAGAGAGAGAGAGAGAGAGAGAGAGAGAGTGATACGTAAGTTGGTTGGTGGTTGTCATATCCCTCTCTTCCCATGTGTAGGACTGCCTTGAATTTGGGAGCATCAGAAAAACATATTCCTAGAATGTGCTATTCACAACAACCCTTCATTTGGATTTTTATCTAAAACAAATTGAAGAAACAAACTCTGAATTAGAATTATTTTATGGCAGAGATACTTTGTGTCATGCAATCCCTCTCTGAGCACACTCATATAAAAGCACAATTTGATTTGTTAATTAGGTTTCACTAGAAAGATCTTCTTGAAAACATACATTGTCAGGAATATTGGTAGTCCTCTGTTTTGGTATGTCTGCATATATATATATTATACACAACTATGTTTCTGTCCTTTCATCATCAGCAGAGCAGGCCATATAGTTCTTGTTTATATAATAATAACATTTAAAACAAGAACAAATTTAAAAAATTCATAATATAAAAATCTAATATTTTGACATTTGCAATAATGAAACCCTTTAATATGTGTTTGCCGACAGCAGAAATACCTGATCTATTGCAGTGTAAGGGGAAAAAAATAGTAGACTGACCTCAAAAACTCCATTAGTCTAACATAATTAAACATAGCCCAAGTATTGGGCAATTCTTTTATTACAGGGTGTTTGAATGTGGCTTATGAAAACTATTTATGAAGTAATTTTTTTTTCATTTTTAATGACTTTTTTTTTCAATCAAAATTTAATTTTTTTATTATTATGTTATTTTATGTCATGGTCATAAGCCTGGTCCAAACATCCCTTTAATACTAAATGGTTCAGTGGGTTAGAAACTAATAAGCTTTCTAGCTCTATGCCAACTTCGATCCATTCACGAATTAATTAATTAATTAAATGAGATTTTAGTAATGCTATCACTAGTAAGTTATTTTTGGTGAAAGCTCAAGCTCTAATTGAGTTTATGATGAGCCTCCACTTTGTCTTAAACTCCAAACAATGCAGTGTGTTCAGATCTCTATGCTATTGGAGGACCATCAATGAATTCATCACAAAATTGCATAAATTCATGAAAGTTCTCTCTCTCTCTCTCTCTCTCTCTCTCTCTCTCTCCTTTTATATGCATACCTAAACATTTTGAGTTTACCTAGGGTGGTGCTAGAGGGAGTAGAAGCAACATTACCTATTCTACAACAACGAACCCATGCATGGATTTGAAAAATGGATATAGTCAATGTTGGTGGTTGGCATGTCTGATATATCCGTCTCTTCCATCATGAACGCTGCCCTCTTTTTAGAGGACTGTCCCATAAAAATGAGAAAATTCCTTTGAACGTTCCCTAACAACCATTAGCTTGGATTTTTAGGCAAATAAAAAAATATTACATAGAGAGAGAGAGAGAGAGTATAAATGTTAGCTACGTCTTGAATTTTCATTCAAAACACGTTTGATTCTTGATTTATCAACTGCATTCGTTAGGCATCACTAGGAGGATATAGTCTCAAAAACATGGTCGGCATTGGCTCGCCACTTTTGATATATATATATATATATATCACACAGTACACACACTATGAAGATATGTTTCTCCTTGCATGAATCATCGACAAGCCATCCCTGTTTTGTTTAACTTGCAAAATGATGTTTTAAAATGGTCCAATTTTGTGAATTAAACCAAGTAGTCATATACATTCTAGTTTTCCAGTAGAGCAGCTTTACTCATCTTAGCCATTGGAAAGATCTTGATACAGATAACACATGTTCGCTAAAACAGGAATGCATGTATATCCATATACATTGAAATGTTGCCTTCGTAGATCTGCCCAATTAATAGATAGGAGAGCCATAAATTTGCTGCAGCCTCAACAAAGATGGACGGCCATTGGCCGGCCCAACTAGCCCTTATGATGCAAATGGGCCAGGCTCAAACTCACAATTTCATAAAACTTGATAGTCTCATTGAAAATGAGGTCGAGATCAAAATCCATAATAAATTATAGACCCTATCAGGAATTTTCTGAATTTAATCATTTGGACCTCGAAATTCGTAATTTTGCTATTTTAGAAAAGTTTTCATTAGTTCATATCTTAGTTTATATAATTTCAAATGTAAGTGAAATTTTTAGGAAAGAAACAAATTGACGAATACAAATAATCTATAAGAGAATGAGGCAATGAGAATGCGTTTGACCCTATTTGGGTCGATGACACTTCAATAATTAAGTTAGTAAGCTTAATCACAATGGATTGAATAAAATACTCTTAAATAGAACTCAAGTGAACGTACTTTGCCTTTTTAGTGCACAGGGTATTTATAGTTTTCAGAATGCTATATTCCCTTTAGGAATTGTACTGAATCTCCTTTTAAGAGTCATCCCCTTTGGGTCTGTTTATGATACATTGGACTTATCCTTCATTGTCTTAGTCCATGGAGGAATGAGACTTGTGTATGATGTATCCATTAGTGCTTATAGTTTTTGGACCACAATCCTTAGGTCAGTCCCCTTGGGAATTGGCCCAGGGTCGGCACAGGCTCAGCCTACTAGGTTGTTAGTATTAGGTCGACCTTCCTGAGCTAGACATCTTCTGTTTTGGACTTGACTTTTATTGGGCCCATAATTGCTACCCAGCCATTGTGCCCCGTTTGAATTAATTGGGGAACAATGGTTGAGTTTTGTATTTATGATTCGTCCCTTCATCTCCTGTTGTTTCGACGATTTACACACCATGTAGCTACCTCGCATTGGCCCTGTAATTAAAGGGTTTCCAAGAATTGATTGTCGAGGTGACAGTTGAGCTAGGTGTTGTGACCGTTGCCGTTTCTCGACCTCTGAACCGGCAACAGTATTTGCTATAAAACGAATGACTCCTACCATATCCTTACCATTCTTACTTGGCTTGAGGTTTCGGTTGAAAGAGATCGGTCTTGCCCCTACCACTATAAGTTCTTCCATCTTTGTCCTCTCTTATTTTATCTTTTCATTTTAGTGGTCGTCCCCTGATGGTGGCTCGTTTCAAGAAGCTTGTGGGTAATCCGGTGGCTATTGCTGCCTTTAAGGCTACATATTTGATCGCTGATCAGGTTAGCCTAGAGTTAGTTGCCTTAGATGACCATAGGATGGAAGAGACTAAGAAGGGAATGCCCTTTCCTGTGATCGCCATTGTAGAGGGCGGCATTAGGTTTCCTATGCACCATTTCTTAATAAAATTCCTCCATCACCATACCGTGTCGTTGTGCCAAGTACACTTGAATATTTATAGAATTTTCATGGGGATGCTAGAGTTAACCAAATCCTAGGTATTGCGGAGCTCGATTTCTGCTACACTTTGTGCAAGGTCGGGGGTGATAGCTAGAAAGTTTACCTTAGAGCGATCGATAAGAGTAAGGAGATAGTGAAATGCCTCTTGTCTTCGGGTAAGGGTGTCGATGATATCAGGGTTTGGGTTCTGGCCCCTGGGAATTTGGCAACCTTCTTGCCGACCATATACCGTCGATACGGTGCCAAAAAACCCCTAGAGACTTAGGTTTGTCGCTAACTTTTCTCCTTTAGCGCATATTAACTAGTACAATTCTAACTAGCTTCGGTTTGGCTTTTTCAAATTCTGGTAAGAAGAGTATAAAGAAGACAACTTGGAGAGTCAATCTCGACGATTTGCATAAGGGTTTGAACTACTGGGGAGAAGGTCGGTTGCATGACATTGCAAACCCATATTTTGCTCAATTACCCAATTCGAGTTTCATCTTTTATAGCCGCTTTAGGAATTCCTGCAGGAGTGCTTGCTAGTTTAGTAGAAGAGGGTGCAACTGGTGATTTTGAGGAAATTCCTATGGGGATCACAATTGAACGTGTGCATCTCAATGCTTAAGTGACCATTATCGATTTGCCTGCTGGCACATCACATGTTGAAGGTGCGGGAAGTCAAAATCTTAAAGCTGACGTGCCAACAACCTCAAGGGTTGCTTTTCCAAGCTAGGCATCCTTCGAGTTGGCTCCAACTTGTCAATATTCTTGGTGGCGAGAGTAATTTGATCCAGGATATTTCTTCAGGGCGGTTGACTTCTTCTAACTCGGTATCTACTTTCACTCCATATACTGTGCCCGATTGCCGAGTTGTGGTGAAGATTTGGAAAAAGCAAAAGCAGTTCATTCCTTCGTCTTTGGACTCCGACGTGGCGGATAAGATGAATCTCAAAGAGTTGATGTTTATAGAGGCGGCGAAGTAGCTCAAGAAATTGGGGAAGCTAGAGACCGGTGTTGCAAAGTCTATACCCCCTTCTCTCACTGTTGTGGAGATCAGAGCCCTTGTGCTGGAGAAGAAAAAGATGGCAATGAGGTCGGCGAGGAACGACAGAGGATACTCTGTCCGAGTTGGTGGTGAAGAAACTAAAGGTCGCGCCGACTGATCCTAGTGCGGGTACTAGCGTTGCAATTGAAGATGCCGACTTTGTAGTCATATATCCTAATATTTGAGGTCGTCGCATGACAACGCGTGACTCTTTGATTAATACGGCAGAAGTTGTAATGGGAGTAGTCCAAAGTGTTATTCAGTAGGTGGATATTAATATGTTGAAAAACAGCAGTGACATGTCAATTTTCCTGGGGGCCTTTCATGACTCCTTTATGGTAAGTATCTCTGCTTTTATTCCTTTTTCTGTGTTGGTTTAGTATTTGCATTAACAAGTTCTTTAGTTTCTAAGGCTCGCTCAATGCTTTGGAGGCTATGCACCATTTTTGGAATCTAACTGATGAAGCTTCTAAAGTCGCCAAGAAGCATGTAGAGCTTTGTGATGAGCATAAAAAGCTTATACATGAGCATTACGAATGGATCATCACAAACAAGGTTGAACTGGCAGCGACCAAAGAGGTTGAGAGGACGAAGATTTCTTTGACCAAGGTTACTGTCGAGCTTAATAAGCAGAGAATCGACTTGTCCAAGTTGGAGGTTGATAATGTCGTGCTTTTAATGGATCTACACAAGGCGAAGGCCTAAGTTAAGGGGCTCTAAGACGATCTTGCCAAGGCAAAGGTTGAGGCCGAGACAAGTTGCAAACAGGGTGTGGCTGATAATGCCCAAGACTTTGCTCAACAGATGATTGATCTGTCTCAGTCCAATTTTATCCAAGGTTGGCAAAGGGCCCTGAAGGAGATGAAGATCTAAAGCTCTTTTGACTCTCTAGAACAATATCCAAAACTATCTGGAGACAGCTATGGGGCTGATTTTGAGGGTCTTACTAAAGGCACAGATACTTTGGTGGATGCGATAACTGTTGCTGAGACGTCGACAATTCAGACGACTGAGGTTATTGCTGCGAATGAGTCACTCGAAGTTCAACATGCTGAACCTGTTGTTATGGGTGAGTCGGCTGAACATACTGTAAAGTCTGCTGAAGATGTTGTGCCTCAACTTTAGGGCTTTCTTGTTTTTACTTTTACTGAAATGTTGTAGACCACTTTTTTTTCTTTTAACAAAATAAGGTTTTTATTTCATACATCCTTATGTGAATTCAGATTTTTGGATTTTATTACTTTCTTCTGGCTCTTATTGGGTGACTTACCAAACTTAGGTAAGACCAAGCTTTTGGTTTTTTCTTTTTGTTCTGGTCTTCATTGGCCGATTTGTCCAATTTGGGCAAGACCAAATTTTTACACTTGGTTTTTATTTTGGCTTTCATTGGCCAACCTGCCCAACTTGGACATGACCAAATTTTTACACTTGGTTTTTATTTTGGCTTTCATTGGCCGACCTGCCCAACTTGGACAAGACTAAGTTTTTACGCTTGATTTTTGTTTTGGCCTTCATTGGTTGACCTGCCCAACTTGTATGGGACCAAGTTCTTACACTTGATTTTTATTTTGGCCTTCATTGGCCTATTTACCCAACTTGGAAAAGATCAAGTTTTTACACTTGATTTTGGCCTTTATTGGCCGACCTGTCTAACCAAGTTTTTACACTTGGTTTTTGCTTTCCTTGGTTTTTTCTTAGCATGGCTTCAAACATCTGAGTCGCCGAGTAACCACTAATTTATTGAGAACAATGGCAAAAATCTTTAATAACCAACCAAATTCTAATACTTTTTCTAAGTCAACTTTCTACTAATAGAATTTCTTTAGGTTGATTGCATTCCAAGTTGGGGTAACTGGCGCCCTTCTCAGACAATTCATCTTTGTTGAGATAGGCAATGATTAGATCCATCCAAGACGATCCTAGTCTTTAATGGCTAGTGATTTCTCTTTTTCTTGAAAGCTGCTCGGGCTAGCCAAGGTCTCAATATGGATTGTTCTCTTTGATCCCGATTTCAAGGTTGTTGCGAGTGTTGCCAAGGCATCTAGTGGGCATTACTATCACGGCCAATCTGATACAGCTTGTATTTGCTAAACTTCTTTAATAATTCCTGTGCTTTTGCCAGGTACTGTGTCATTATGTCGTTCTTAGTCGCGTACTCTCCCATGATTTAGTTTACAACTAGCTATGAGTCCGAGTAAATGCTTATCTTGGTAATTTTTAGCTCTATAACTCGACGCAATCCCGTGACTAGAGCTTCATATTCTGACTCGTTGTTTGAGGTAGTGAACTCTAGTTTAATAGCCTGTTCTATTGTCATGTCATCCGGTGTAATTAGGATTATGCCTGATCCTGCCCCTTGTCATTGGATGCTCCATCTACGAAGAGATTCCAATTATCAGTAGTCCTACAGAGCTCCAAAGGGGGGTCATTATCTGGTAGTTCAGCAGTAGGCGTTGGACTACTTTCTTGTGGCACTTCAACAAAAAATTCAGTAATAAAGTTAGCAAGTACCTGACCTTTCCCAGCCGATCTGGGCTAATACTTGATGTTAAATTCACCCAACTCCACCGCCCACTTTGCTATGTTGTTGGAGAAATTTGCTCTTTGAAAGAGTGGTTTCAATTGGTGATTCATGAGGATGTTGATAGTATGGACTCTGAAATAATGCACTAGCTTGCGTGATGCCATTACTAATGCGAGAGCCAACTTTTTCAAAGGTAGATACCTAGTTTCTGCCCGAGGAAAGTCTTGTTAATATAGTAAGTTGGCTTCTGTTGCCTGTCTTGTTGCCAAATTAGGATGACACTGATTGCATGCTCTTAAACAACGAGGTATAGATAAAGTTCCTTGTGTCTGAACGAAGTGGAAAGAAGTGGTGGCTAGGCTAGATAGCTCTTTAGATCGGCAAGGGCTTAATCATTGTCCGGGCCCTAGCTAAACCGCTATTATTTTTTCAAAAGATGGGAAAATGGTCAGCACTCATTTGAAGATCGGCTAATGAACCTGTGTCGCGCCCAGATTTTTCGCACTCGAGGAATACTCATCCAAGTGGGAAAAATGCTGTACTCTCTCGTTAGAACTCACTCTCCTAGAAGAATGAGTGCGACTAGGTTTGAATTGAAAATTAGGTTTGAATAAAGGGCTTTTGAAAAAGATTTGGAGTCGCCACCTAACTTGATTAAGGTGAGTTAGGTCACCTAAAAACTAAGCATAATCCGAAGACTACACTTAGGGTTTTGGAAAACATTTTTTGAAAATATCTCCTCGAGAGAGGGTTTTTAAAGAAAACAGGTTGTTTGGCAACCTTTGGAAAACATTTAGCCCTTTTTTAGAAAAATAACTCCTTTTGGTCTTTGAAAACAGTGATCTAGGTTCGGAGGTTGGTTAGGTGTAGGGAAGACGCACTAAGCTATCACCCTACCCCGCCCTTTCGGTACCTACATGTCAATCTACCCTAGATTCACCTATGAGAGTCTTTAATTAACATATGTTCAACCCTATTCACTTCGAAAAACAATGTTTGAAATAAATATGATGCATGAGATGCAAGTGCAAGATAAGAGAATTGAAAAACAGATTTGGAAATAAGGTTGAAAAGAAATTGATTTGAAAATACATTTGAAGAGATAGAATTTGAAATTGGAAAGTTCAAAAATTTGGAAATAGGGATTTGAAAATAAAAAAAAAGTTGAAATTGGAATTTTAGATTTGAAAAGATTTTGAAAAACACACCCATGAGGGTGGAATTGAAAGTTTGAAAAGTGTTGTGACCGCACCTATGAAGGTTGCTTACGTATCCCTTTGGGGGAATCAGATCAGTCGTAGTTCGGACAAGAGTCTGATTGAAAATAGAAGAGTGGATTGAAGAAGGAACTTGAATTGGACATTGAATGTGATTTGAAATTAGAAAAGGAGATTTGAAATTGGAATTGAGAGGATTGGACTTGCTTTGGAAAGATTGATTTTGGAAAGGCTTGGTTTTGGGAAGAAGGAGGTTTAGGAAACCTAGACTTAGGAAAGGTAGGAGACCTAGGAAAGATTTGAGATTAAGAAAGATTAGATTGGGATGTTAGATTTGGAAGATTTTGAAAGATTTGGAAACTTGAAATTTAGGAAAAATTCAGATTAGGAAAATTTCGAATTGGGAAAGTGTCATTTTTGAAAAGTTTTGGAATTAGAAAAATTTTAGGTTTAGGAAAGCTTTGAAATTAGGAAAGTTTCATTTTTAGAAAGTTTTTGAAAAAGGAAAGGTTTTCAGATTAGGAAAGTTCCCAAATTAGGAAGGTTTTGAAAATCGGAAAGTTTTGAATTTAGAAATGTTTTGAAAAAAAAGGAAGTTTTGAATTTGGAAAGCTTTGAAAAAGGAAAGTTTTCAATTTAGGAAATGTTTGAATTAAGAAAGTTTCAACTTAAGAAAGTCTTAAATTAAGAAAGTTTTGAATTTAGAAAAGTCTTAGATTTGGAAAGATTTGAAGTTTAAGAGAATTTAGAATTTAGAAAGTTTTTAGGTTTAGAAAGATTTAACTTAAGAAAGTTTCAAATTTAGAAAGTTTTGAATTTGGAAAGATTTGAAATTTAGAAAGTTTAAGATTTAGAAAGATTTAAGATTTTAGAAAATTTTAGAGTTTTAGAAAATCTTGAAATTAAGAAAGGTTTGAATTTAGGAAAGGTTTAAAAAGCTTGAATTTAGAAAGTTAAGATTTGGAAAGGGGGTTGAATTAGGAAAGGGGGTTGAATTAGGAAAGATTTGAAAGTTGAGTTTTAAAATTTAGGAATGATTTTTATGTTGAAGTTTTGGGAACTTAAGGTTTAGGAAAGTAGAGGTTTAGGAAAGATTTGGATTTTGAAATTTAAGGAAAGATTTAAAGTTTAAGTTTAGGAAATTTATGGTTTAGGAAGGAATTGAATTAAGAAAGGTTTGGATTAGGAAAGGATTGGATTTGGTTTCTAAAAGAGAAAGGTTGGATTTTGTTTCCAAAAACGGAGGATGGAATCTAGTTTCCTAAACGGGGAAATTTGATTCGGTTTCCTAAAGGAAAGGTAGGATTTGGCTAGGATTTGGAAAAGAAATTCTAGAAACCCTAGTTTTGGAAAATTGTTGTTTTGACGTAGAAAAGAAGTTTTGGAAACATGAATAATTTGGATGTGAAAACTAGAGGTTTTGGAAACCTAGGTTTGGGGCAAAGTTTGAAAATCATGTTTTTGGAAAGAAAATTAGGGTTTCCTAATGGTTAGCTCTAAGGCTTGACTTGGACTCTAAGGAAAGAGTTTTTAGAAAGTGTGTTTTTAGAAACGGAGGTTTTTTAGAAGGGAATCCTAGGAAGGAGTTTTTGAAAAGTGAATTTGGAAAGAGAGTTTTTGGAAAAAGAGATTTTAAAGAGAAGGAGTTTTGGAAAGTGTGTGTTTTGGAAACGTAGATTTTGGAAGGAAAATCCTAGAGGGGAATTTCTAGAAGGAAAATTTTGGAAAGAGAGTTTTTGGAAAGATTTTTGGGGAACGTTTTTAGAGAATGGATTTTGGGGAAAGGAGTTTGGAAAGGAGTTGAAAAACAGAGTTTTGAAAAATAGATTTTTGGAAAGGACTTTTTGAAAACAATTTTGAAGAGGAAAGTTTTAGGAAAGTATGTTGAAAAAGAGATTTTTTAGGAAGAGATTTTTAAAGAGAGTTTTTAGAAGGTGTAAAAACATCTCACTTTCCTAAAGCAATTCTAACCATAGGAAGGCTAGAACCACTTTAGAAAAGCGGTTTTGAAAACAATAAGATTTGAAAATATAGACCAAAAGGTCACTTTTAATGGAACACTTTCTTAAAGCAACCCTAGCCATGGAAAGGCTAGAATCACCCTAGGATTGTGATTTTGAAAACATGTTTTTGAAAAAGAGCTTTTGATGCAATTTTGAAAACAAAGTTGAAAACAATTTTTGAAAACAACTTTTTGAAAATGAATTTTGGAAGATGCAAGACTATGATATGCACAATGCAATTTGGGGTCGTGAACATATAAGGTTAAGGCTTCACCACATAATCAAGGGGGCCGGACCCACGTGGTCTTTGGTTAGGCTAGAAGAAAGCCCCCGACACGGTGACTCTCCAATAGCCCAATTCTACACATGGACCGGGAATCCCCTTGTTTCAAGCATACAAAGAAAGGGCGGGAAAGAGATGGGGGATTAAAATAGAGAAAACCCAAGTAGGTTGGAGAGAGAAGAGAGAGGGGGAAGTGCAGAAAATTAAATAGGGAGCCTACCTTGTATCTTGTTTATTTTGCGCGCCGTGCAGTCTTCGATCTTCGGTCTTCGGTCTTGATCTTCACCTTCAGTCTTCAAGGATTGTCTTCAAGCTTTGGATGGCTGCTCTTCAAGTCTTCAGAGAGTGGTTGAAGGCTAGTGTATGAGTGTATGGGGGAGTGTATGAGTGTATAGGAGGCTAGGGTTTGTGTATAGTGGCTAGGGTTTGGGAAAACCTAGGGAGGCTAGGGTTTTGGAGATGCTCGAGCTCTGTATATCGAAATATAGAATTTTCAGGTTAAGTTTGCAGACCCTTTCCACGTTGAACGAAGCTCTGTATTTATAGAGGGAAGACGAACCTGGCGCTTGTTGTAGTGGAGCCAGGCCAAATTATACACTGGCGCCACTAGTAGTGGCGCCAGCCATTTAGGAAAGAATTATGGTCGGCAAGCAACGTATCTTTGACTAGATTTGGGCGCCTGTACTAGTGACTACCATGTAAACTTTAGCCTAACTTCACTAGGAGTGACTTCGGAAAGTCCGGGAATGATTTGAAGGAGTCGGGAATGACTCAGAAGGCCAGAAAGGAGCTGGAACACTCAAAATAGTGTCTTGGAGGTATTTGACTTGAAAAATGAAGATAAGGTGAGTCGGAAAGGTTGATCGGGCCTTTAGGGGCAAAACGGTCAATCGGACTAAGAAACTGCCGGGGCGAACCCGGATTGTCCCGGAAAAATACTTGGGATTTGGAAACATTATTTAGAATGTTCCCAGAGGTTGCCGGTTTGATTCCCAGGGCCAGCGTGGTCGAAAATTGAGACCGGCTCACCAAGGGCAAAACGGTCATTTTGTACCGGGTTTGCCGGAACTAACTCGGAATGGTTCGGAAAGGTAAAAGAAGGTCGAGAACACTATAAAAAGTATTCTCGGGACATTACCGGTTAAGAAGGAGACCGGCCCTCTAGGGGCAAAACGGTCATTTTGTATCGGGTTTGCCGGAATTGACTCGGAATGGTCCGGAAAGGTAAAAGAAGGTCGAGAACACTATCAAAAGTATTCTCGGGACATTACCGGTTTGATACCCAGAGTCGGTGTGGTCGAAGAAGGAGACCGGCCCTCCAGGGGCAAAATGGTCATTTTGCACCGGGTTGGCCAGAACTAACTCGGAATGGTCCGGAAAGGTAAAGTGAGGTCGAGAACACTAAAAAGTATTCTCGGGACATTACCGGTTTGATACCCAGAGCCGGTGTGATTCCCGGGGCGTTCGGATGCCTAGGGGCAAAATGGTCATCTTGACCGAAAAGTCTCGAAAAAGGTCCTAAGGGTAGTCTGGTCATTTTTCACCGAAGTGAGCTAACAAACATGGGTATTGACCTAGGTTTTGAGTGTTTCCGCCACTCGGACGGGGTTGAGTATTTCCGCTACTCGGACGGGGTTGAGTATTTTCGCTACTCGGACGGGGTTGACGATTTGAGAGTATTTCCGCTACTCTAACAGTTCTGTGAGTATTTTCGCTACTCTAACGGTTCTGTGACTACTTTCGCTACTCTAACGGTTCTGTGACTACTTCCGCTACTCTAACGGTTCTGTGAGTAGTTTTGCTACTCGGACCGTCTCGAGGAATAAACTGTCTTGAGAGAGGGATTGGAAAAGGGGTCTTACCGTCTCCGAAGAGACGTGCTTGGATTTTGAGTTGTTTCCGCCACTCTAACGGAGGAATAAACTGTCTCGAGAGAGGGATTGGAAAGGGGTCTTACCGAGTGCCTTTCCGCCACTCTAACGGCTTTGACGGTGTGAGTGTTTCCGCCACTCTGACGGTTTTGTGAGTGTTTCCGCCACTCTGACGATTTTGTGAGTAGTTTTGCTACTCGGACCGTCTCGAGGAATAAACTGTCTCGAGAGAGGGATTGGAATTGGAATAAGAAAGGACAATGCCCCTAAGGGCATTTTGGTCATTTTGCCTCTATTTGGGCCTAACAGGCCCGCGAAGCGATGGAAAGACGGAATTTGGACTAGAGGATTGGTTTCGATTGGAATATGTCCATAATTACTTGAAAATAAGTCTGGACGGAGTGTAGACTGCCGAGCGGTCAAAAATGGGGTGCTTACAACCTGCTAAGAGCCGCTGCCATCCTAGTCAATTTCTGGACTTCCTTGATGTTTTTCGAGGCCTGAATGTTTTGATTGCACTTATTTATTGTGGGTCTGCTTCAACTCCTCGGTGCGTAACCAAGAATCCCAGGAATTTCTCTAAACTTACGCTGAATGCACATTTCGAGACATTTAGCTTCGTCTTGTACTTCTTTAGGATGTTAAACACTCATTTTAAGTTGCCAAAGTGGAACCTAACGACCTTGTTTTTGACTACCATGTCATCAATATGCCATTGTGCTCTTTAAACATCTTTGTGACCAATCTTTGGTAAGTAGCACCGGCATCCTTTAGTCCAAAAGGCAAAACTTTGTAGCAGAAAATACCCATCGGGGTGATGAATGTGGTCTTTTCTTGATCATCCTCGTGAAGTGGTATCTAGTAATACCCATGATAGGCATCCAAGAAGCTCATTCTCTCATATCTAGCTATTGCATCTATGAGCTGGTCAATCTTCAAAAGAGGGAAGGGTTCCTTGGGGCATGCTCTGTTTAGGTCGGTGAAGTCCACACACACCTTCCATTTGCCGTTCTTATTTTTTACCATCACTGTGTTGGACAACCACCATAGGTAGAAGACTTCCTAATTGCCCCCGCTTCAAGGAGCCTTTCCACCTCCTCGATTACTGCATCCACGTGCTGTATAGCTGCCCTCCTTCCTTTCTGGACCACAGGTCGGCATTGTGGGTCAACATTGAGTCCATGGCAGGCTACCTGTGGATTAATTCCCAGCATGTGATAAGGGGTCCAAGCAAAGATTTTGATATATCGTGTCACCAGTTCAATCAATAATTTATCTTCAATCTTGGACAGGGAAGCGTTGATCACAAAGTATTCTTCTTGTTATGCCAATCTATCTCCACTCTCTTAAGGTCTTCCACGGCCTTCTTTTCGGGTGTCTATCCGATATTATCGATAGTGGGCGTGTCCTCATGGAGCTCCATCGTTTGGACCTTGCTTGTTTTTACTTTGGTGGCGTAAGCTGTTAAAAAACATTACTTGGTTGTCACCTGATCTCCTCGGATCTCCCTAACTCCTTTAGGGGTTGGGAAGTGAATCAGTTGGTGGTAGGTGGATGGTATGGCCTTCATAAGGTGCAACCACATCTGGCCTATGATTACATTGTAGGGGGAAAGCACGTTGGTTATTAGGAACTCTGTCTAAAGTGCAATTCCTCCCGCAGCTATTGGGATTGTCACCTTTCCCAGTGGTCATACTGGGTCTGAACTGAAGCCAATCAAAGGGTTGAGGGATGGCTGCAGGTCGAAATCTTTTAACTCTAACTTTTTGAAGAGGTTGTAATACATGATTTTAGACGAGCTCCCTTGATCGATCAAAACTCTCATGACGTCACAATCCCTCAGTCGTAGTGTCATTACCAGTACATCATTATGGGGCGTATGAACTCCCATTAAATCATCGTAAGTAAAGGTTATAGCCTTAGCTCTGTTGCCGACTTTGACCTTCTTAGCTAGAGGCTTGATTTGTATCACTTGCCTCAGGTGTGCTACTTTCTAGATCTCTACTCGATACTTGTAAGGATCTACCTCTGCCGACCTTATTGATCCATCCAACACTGTAATTACCCGGGGTGGCTCTGTTTGGGCTTTTTTTTTGTGGGGCACCATCTTGTTTGCTCTACTCTGCTTCCCATTTAGTTTTCTCTCGGTCGATATACTAATCAAGGTGGCTAGCTTTTGCCAGTTCTTTCAAGTGATTTTTGAGGTGTCTGTAGTGCTCTGTCTGGTGCCTCTTTTCCTTGTGTAGGAGTAAAACTTTCTTTGATCCTGTGCAGCGGGTCTCCCGCCAACTTTGGTGGCCACTTGAAGAAGGATTTGTCTTGAATCTAGGGTAGAATTTTATAGATCGAGTCCTTAAAGACCATGTTAACCCCTTCAATAGTTTTTCTGCCCCAATTATTATTTTCTTCTCGTCAGGGCTTCTTGTTTTCCCTTATGTCTTTTTTATCTGGCTTCTCACCAACCTTCTTCTAGATTGCTTGTGCAATATCTTCTTCGACTCTGTTGTACTGCTCAATTCTGAACATCAGGTCTTGTACCCCAGTTGCTGGTTTCTTCATTAGGGATTGCCTCAACTGGTGCTCCCTGGCCAGGCCAATCTTAAATTGTGTGACGGCTAGTTGCTCACTACACTCTTCAATTTCGTTAAAGGGCTCCTAGTAGCGTTTTGCGTATGCTCGTAACCCTTTTCCATCTTTCTTCTGTAAGGTTAGCAAGTAGTCTATCTTCTTAGGCTGCTTGCTATTTGCAATGAAGTGAATGGTGAAAAGCTCGACAAGTTGTCTCTAACTTGCTATTGATCTGGACGACAACTTATCGAACCATCGTAAAGTTATTTCTCCAAGACTCAATGGAAAAACTCGGCACATTAAGGACTCGTCTCCATTCCACAGCGCCATCATCTATTTGTAGTGCCGAACATGACTAACGGGATCTAACTTCCCATCATAGGGTGTAAACTTTGGCTGTGTAAATTTTCTTGGAGGTCGACGGGCCTTAATTTCCTCTGTAAAGGGTGTGGACGTGATTTGATCAAGGGCTCTTCTAGTTATGTCATCGGCCTTCTGTCCCGCACGACGCTTGTCCCTATTGTCTAGCCGCTTGTTTAGCCATCGACCCCAGTCCTGCTATTCTAGATTAGCTCTTGTCGGATCTCTTATAAGTGGAGTCTGATTCCTCCCATGCTGCCGATCTTCCTGTTTGTCCTTGTAGTGTCCAGTGCTGGAGACATGGCTTGCCATCAAAGGTATGGCAGGGGGGCTCGTGCTTCTGGAACTCGTCCTCCTTTTTCTACGCCGATCTGGAGACCTTCCGTAGTCTCGTTTATCTCTTCTAGAAATCGTCTCCCTCATAGCTTCGACCTGAGACCTGAGGTGGGCTATTTCTTCGTCCCGTTGCTGGAGGTCTTGCTCGGGGTGATATATTATTAGGCAAACGCCCACTGGAGGGCGAGGGGTTTAAGTTCCTGCGATAGCTTCTTCAGCGGTTTAATTTTTTGGCATATTATGGAGCCCGCCATAGTTCCTCTCGTCTTCTCTGATGGTTATCATTAGGGAATCGTATCTCCAATCTTATCGGACGACCTTTCGGACTTCGTGTTGAACCATCTCAACGAACTGACAGGTGAGCGTCCTCATGACCGGGAACATCTCAGTTGTCTTCAATCTCCCTACTGGTGGGCTCGACTCCTGCTCTAAGAATGCTGGTACTCATCGTTACTAAACTTTCTCATAGACAGTGCCAATTGTAAGTAGGATTTTTAGAAAAACCTGATTCGATGCAGGAACCAAATTGACAAGCACAAACAATCTTTAAAATAATGAGACAATAAGAATGCGTCGACCCTATTTAGGTTGATGGCACTCTGATGATTAAGTTAGTAAACTTAATCACAATGGATTAAATAAAATACTCTCAATTAGAACTCAAGTGAACGTACCTTATCTCTTTAGTGCACGGGTGTTTATAATTTTCAAAATGCCATATTCTCTCTGGGAATTGTACTCAATCTCCTTCTAGGACTCATCCCTTTTGGGTCGATTTATGATACATTGGACTTATCGTTCATTGTCCTAGTTCATTGAGAAATGAGACTTGTGTCTGTTGGACCCATTAGTACTTATAGTTTTTGGATTACAATCCTTGGGCCAGTCCTCTTGGGAATTAGCCCGGGGTTGGCATTGGCCTGACCTACTAGGTCGACAACATTGGCCCACCTTCCTGGGCTAGACATCTTCTGTTTTAAGCTTGGCTCTTATTGGGCCCACACCAAGTAAGTCTAGGTTTTTTTTTTTTCAGAATTTTTTTTAAAACTTTCTACTATCCAAATTTGAGCTAAACTCTTATTTATCTTTTTTGATAATTTTTGTATTCTCTTAATTCTAGCCTTAATTAGAGTTAATTAGGATTTGAAGTATTTTTCTTAGATATTCATATGTAAGGGCTTTGCTCCACATCAATTTTGAGCTTTGGATTAATAGAATTGATATATTTTTCATATTTTCCAACTTTGGATATTCTTTGTGAATCAACCAGTAGTTAATGTTTTTTTTTTTTTTTTTTTTGTATTCTACACAATCAACATATTGAAGAAGAGCTTAATTTTTAATATTCGTGCGTGAATCAATAGACCCTAGCTTGTTTATCACTGTCTCTACACTTTTTTCTACATCAGTTAGTATCCAAGCTTGCAATCTTTCCTGCATCATACTACTTGGAAGATGTGTGACGCACCTCTTACACAAATGCTTGAACATCAGTTGGCACAATTGATTGAAGCATTGAGCTTGTGATCTTTCCTGCATCACACCGCTTGGAAGACGTGTAACGCACCTTTTAAACAAATGCTTGAACGTCAGTTGGCACAACTGAATGAAGCATTGATTCAACTAATCTTTAATTTAAAGGCAAGTTATCTACGTAGTAATCATTCTCCATCTTTGCATTTTATGGAGGAGTAAATTGTGGGCAAAAACAAAAATGATAATAAAATTATTCTTGAATTGTCAGAAAGTAGCTTTATAGATTGAAAATTTTCACTAACATTTGATGAATACCCTATTGATGTTGATATGTATGAGGATGATTCTTTATTCACAATAACAACTATTCTGTATTCAATTGTTAATTGGAAGAAACCACCTCTATTTGATGAAGAATCAACTACTGATGAAGAAATTAAAGAAAAAGATTGCAAGAGATCATCACAGCAAAAAGATGTGCTTGTAATTGATTTTTTTGAATACTTTCCAGACAAGCACTACTATAAAGATCCATTCTATGTTAGGAGATTCAACTTTGTTTTTTCATTGTTGATTAATAAACTAAAGGGTAATTACAACAACACTCTTTAAACTATGACTTAGTATCACTAAACTCCCTAAACAATCCATTTGCGTAATCAATACCTTCTATTAGCAATCCATTAGGAGCATTAGGAGCATGGACAAAGCTATAGGAGGGCCAAGGGGGCCATGGCCCCCCCTAAGGTTCAAAAAATCTCATTAGATGTAGTATAAATTAAGGCCCAAAATTTTAAATTAGCAAAATGGCCCCTCCTAATTTTAAAAATATTATATTTAATATCTTATGAAATTCATATTGTGGCCTATTTTTGTTGTTATTTGGGTTTATTTTTATTTGTTTGTGATTTGTTTTGTTTGTGGCCTAAGTCTTATGCTTACCCATATCTAATTAATTAAGATTTAGGATAAAATTTAGTAGAAAAAACATAAGTTTTTATTTTCTTTATAGATTGGTTATACTTGTTTTTACTCTTCTGGTTTCTACTGTGGCTACCAAATATCAATGTTGTTAAAATAAAATTTCAAAACAAGATAGCAGATGATTTAAGATTGTATTGATGTTATTTTTTATTGTGGTAAATTAAATATAACTTCGATTATTAGTTGTAATTTTTTGTTGAGCTATTCTTGGCCCCCTTTAAGATGATTTTCTAGCTCTATCTCTAATTAGGAGAACAGTTAGAAAATTGTCATGTGACTTGTATATGTTTACAAAAGTATAATTTTATACCTATATTGACCTTCTCTTTTTATAATAATTGCTTAATTACTTAAATGTCCATGGATTGCCCATATGCTTACACGTCATTCTAAAGGGGCATTTTAGACATTATACAATTACTATAATAAGATAAGGTAAATTTAGATATAAAATTATATGTTTGTGAATATGTGCAAGTCACATAATAAATTTTCATCAATTTTCTTAATGGATTGCTAATAAAAGGTGTTGATGATACTAATTAGTAGTTCAGGAGGTGAATTTATTGCATTTTAGACTTTAGAAGGGTTTAGTAATGCTGAGTATAGTCTAGGGGGTGTCATTGTAATTCCTCATAAATTAATTATAAATTATTTTATTTAACTTAATAGTCTGACTAGATGGACATGGTGACACAAGTTGAAAAATTCAAAGTGCTATATCGAAATCCAAACTCGCAGATGAGTTTTTCAAATGGAGGAAAGAATGGTGTAAATCGAGCTCAGAATTTCATGAAACTTGGTGGTCTCATTAAAAAGGAGTTATATCAAGATCTAGAGTATATTATGGATCATGTTAGGAATTTTTCAAATTCAATTGTTTGGGCTTTGAAATTCTCAATTTTACTATTGTAGGAAAGATTTCATTAGTTGGTACCATAGTCAATATAATTCCAAATTAGTCTATGTTTTTTTAGAATATATTTTTTTTAAATTTCTACTATCGAAATTTGGGCTTAACTCGAATTTGTCATTTTTAGTAATTTTTTGTATTCTCTTAATTTTAGCCTCAATTAGAGTCTCCGATTTTGGGTATCCTGTGTGAATCAATGAATAGTTAATGTATTTTTCTTGGTATTCTCCGAAATCAACAGATTAAAAAATAGTCTAGTTTTTTATATTCATGCATGTATCAATGAATCCTAGCCTGTTTATCACCGTTTCTACACTCTCCCCTACATCACCTCCCTACATCACCTTCGTTTTTAAGAGCTTATTTTAGCTCATTTAGTGCTCGTGGAACTAGCTCACATCTATGGCCGATTATTTGGACCAGGCTTGGGATAAGCACTTGAAATCCAGACCAGCCCGACCTACCCCATGTATATATAACATATATTTTATATTAATAACTATGAATACTGAAAATATATCACCTTTTAAAAAGTAAAGAACTATAGCGGGAATTAAAGCTTTGATCTCTTATTAAAGTTGAAAATAAATGCTATCAAGCTATAATAATTGTGTAAATATTTTATTATGTAAATTATTTATTTCAAACTATAAGTAGTTAAAAAAAATTTCTATTGCAAGTTGTACGTGCCGGGCTTGGGCTTTAATATATTTGTTAAGGTTGAGCTTCGACAGAAGAGTTATGTCTACTTGCAGGTCGAGGTTGGCTCAAGCCAGCATAAAATCTTTGATTTAATAATATGAGCCTGAGTCAGCCATGGCCACCCCTAAGATGGAGTGATGTTTGGATTTTAAGATTATGATTCCTTTTTCTATCCAAAGGAAAAAAAAATTAATTTATTTTTATATATAATTGACTACACAAATGTGAGGGAGCCATCCACTTCAACCCTAAAAAGGGAAAAAAATTATTCATGTAACGGTACACTCATGTGACTTTTATATGATTTGACTCAAGGTCAGCCCAAGACAATTTGACCTAGGTGACAACCTTAAATAAGGCCTTCTACATATTTTAAATTATTGTAAAATTTTAAGTTAAATCGGTTATTATTGAAATTAACTAGTTTTTTTTAACTTTGAACTTCTTTTTTTCAAGAATATGTAGCAACTATATAAGATTTAATTATATATATATGTTAGTAAAAAATTGACGAGTTATAAAAAAATTTTGTACGATTTATTTTATTGGGTTAAATGAGTTTTGTTTTTTTTTTAAGTTAACTAATGTAGTTGATTTTCGATCTTCTTTTTTATAGGGAATTTTTTTTCTCATCTGAATTAGGATTTTTGTTACAAAAATTTTTTGTAGAACCTATATAGGGCCTTAATTATTGCATGTGATGATGCAGTAAACTTGAAGGTCTCTACGGAATCAATGCCAAAACCTACAGTGATTAATGAGCAATAAATAGTACTAAGCATCGGTGGAGTGCCGACCCACTACTATCCGATGTATTAGTTAGCACAATTGGGAGATTGAAATTTTGTTGGGTGAAGTCCTTTATTTATAATAGATTGGTGGAATAATCTTGGCATGATTACTTGCCTCGAATCTCGGTTGATTGCTACCCATGATTCCACGCCATGAATCCCGGTTGACCATTTGGCAATATGGATATGATGAGAGTATCTTGGTTAGGATTTTGGGCTTCTAGCTGGTGATAGGCTCCTTGAAATTAGGACCGGTTAGGTTGGAGGCCAAACCAAGAGGCCTGGAGAGCTTCCTCCTCTGCCTAGGTATGCTGGATGATAGTGTCTTGGTCTAAAGGGTCAGACCTGTACTCATCAGCATGTAAAAGTCTTAAAAAATTTGAAGCATTCAAATTTTTAATTATTTGTACAATTTTTTTATTAGTTAAATTGATATTTTCTTTTTGAAGTTCACAAGTGTAAGTGATTTTAGGCTTCTTTTTCTTACGAACATTTTTTTCCTTCATCTAGATTGGAGTCTCTTCAAAAAAATGCTGAGAATATATAAGATCTTTATTATAATTTTTTTTTTAAAGTTGGGCCTTAAAAATTAAGGTTTAAGGCAGCCGCCTCACTAAGCCTAGGGGGTGGGTCAGCCTTGAATTTTGACTGTTTCTGTACTCAGGTGAGACCTACCATGAGTGTTGTAAAAAAACTAGCAACAAAGGTTATTCAGGCCTTGCGGGGTTGACACCAACTAGCTTTGGGATTTATGATATTTGTTATCGTTATACATAAGAACAGTCATTCTTTGAAGGATAAGAAAAATTATAACATTTTACTCAACCAATGCCAAACATGATCTATTTCCATCTGATGCTACCTTTATATATTTGGACTCCATCACATGATTACATGTGCCTTCTAAATGAAAACTAAATTGAGTACATCTTTGTAGTTTGGGTCAGTCCTGACTTAAATGGTGCAACACTCTAGGCTTACCAAGCTGGGGTCTTCAGTGGACATTGGTCTCCTTCCATGCGTGTTGTTTCCTATCATGGATGGGTTGTGAATTGGGACTCTTTTTTTAAGTATAAGATGTTCATTCCTTCGACCGACTACTCTCTTAAACTTATGCAATGTGCCCTACAAATTATATAAACTTTATGCATTAAATGAATGATGGCTAGCCATAAAAAGAAGTAAGAAGAGATCGAACTTCAGACCTCATACTTAGTATGAAGACCAGTGAACCATTGAGGCACTCTTGTGATTGGTTATGCCGGACTTATTGTTATCGGTTGCAGGCCATAATCAAGGGCGAACACAGGTAATGGCAGGCAGGGGCCACGACCCCCTTGAACTTTCAAAATTCTCATTACCCCCCATAATTTTTTAGGTATTTACTATAAAATTTAGTGTATTGGCCCCCCAAAAAATCAAGAATATAATTGTAACGTCTACAAAATTTAAAAAGTTTTACCTTCGCTCCCTCTTACCAAAAATTCTGCATTCGCCACTAGCCATGGTAGAATTTTGTTAATAATATTATGGTATTGTTGTAACACATCTTTTTATTGTGTGACTGAAAAATACTTTCTACAAACTTACAAAAGTAGTTTAGAGAAGTGGCCAGCCACACCATATAAAGATTTTTAGTTGTTCGTGAGACTCTTCCAAACTAAACACATTGCGGCACAAAGTATATTCTTCATCATCCAATCCGTATGGCTCAAGAAAAACAGGGAGGAATGCATGAAACCATAAGGAACATGATTTTGAGTTGGGCACTTGGGCCCACATCAAAAGGGGTCTTACCTAAGTAACCAATTTGTGAATTAAGGGTAGAAACAAAAGCGGGAGAAAGAGCGCAAGAATATTCTTTACACGAATGACAATACTTATGGAGTGTGTGTATATATATCTTTTTCACAAAATTATTATGCTGATTGTTGTGAGGTCATGGCTCACGTGGATGAGCCGCCTCCACGCATAGCTACCTCCACTGCGTATATATAGCAGTGGCTAATATATTGTAAGAACAACCAAGAAAGAAAGAGAGAGAAAGAAAAGAAAGGGGAGAGAGAGAGAGAGAGAGAGAGAGAGAGAGAGAGAGAGAGAGAGAGAGAGAGAGAGAGAGAAAGAATAGAAGAAAGAAAAATATAGATAAGTTTTCAAAACTCATGTTGTGTTTCTTTTGGTTTTATAGTATCAATAAATTTTTGGATGACCTAGAAAATCTAGCCCTACTTATTCCAGAAGAACTCATATGATAAATATTTAACAGTTCTTGAAGAACTATTCACTATATTTTGTGTTGAGTTATTTTATCTGCTTTATATGTTTTTAGTTTTATAATACGTTATCAGCACGAGACTCTAAGTGCTTTGTGTTCTTCTTTTATTTGATGTGTAATTTATCTTCATTTTGAATTCTTTACTATTCACTCAATTCGCATGAATAGTATGAACAGTATTTTAACTATTGAGATGAATAGTATTTATTTCGAAACTTTATTGTTTCATTTCTTCCATATCTTGCATTTTTTGCCTATGATATTTATAGATCTGAAATCCATATTTTGATACATTTTCATAGACATGTGACTTGACTATATTTTGATGTCTAGATTGAAAGTTATAATGAAAACAAAAATAGTAATATAATATATATATCGATATACGCATAGTAATTATTACTATGCATGAATAGTATTTTTACTATGCATAAGTTATTATTGATAACTACTGTTGATAAACAGTTGTTTTACTATTTATAAAAAGTAATTGCATAGTAATTATATTATAACTAATCTTTAATCAATAGTATGATAATACTTTTCACCGTTTTGCTAGTTGCCATTTATCATAATACCCACCTAACATTATTGTTTTTGGTAGAAGTTTTTACATGATCATTAACTAATGATTGTCAGATTTTGTTGTGTGTGTTGCTTTAAATATTTTATATTTAGTTCATTCCATAAGTAATGATTTTAGAAATACAATGAAAGAAATGAAGCACTCCTACGGAATATTCATTAAGGCTTGCACGCAGTTTATTTTATTATTGTTACTTTATAAGGTCGGCTTGCCACTTACTACTGTTTTCATTTATGTTACTGCTATTATTTAATTATTCTTACTATGGCCGCTGCCTATATTAGTTTACCATTGTGTCATCATTGAAAAGTTTATTATGATTTAATGCACATAGAGTTGCAAGATAATCAATAAATACACTTGGAATTGCAAGATTATGGTTGAATGCACTTAAAGTTGCAAGACAATGATTTAGTACACTTGAAATTGTAACAGTGTTGCCAAATAAAAGAATGAGTACAATTTTTATTATTCAAATACATCCACAATGAAGATGATGTGGAAGAAATCTTCCTAATGAAGATATGATAGACAAATATATTTATATTTTATGTCTCGAACGTGCTCCAGAAGTAGCAATATCAAGAGGGTTAATTCAGAAATTGTATTTCAATAGCACATCGTGTAAATATAATAGAAGATAAGTGTAAATAGTTACGTTACTATTTACATTACTATTTACGGTATTATTTATGAGTTCCACATTATTTTGATTTTGTTCCCCATTTTCTTTTTATGTTTTCATTAGATCTTTCTGAAAATACAAATTTATAATATGTATTAATCCCTAAAGTGATAAGTGAATGGTATGGATCCCTCATAGTGTAGCTCATTCAATTAAGTGCTATAATTAGCTGATACATGTGGCTAATTTTATATCATTCCCTGAAGTGAATGTACTTTTATTTAATGGCTATGGATATTATCACAGATGTGATGGAGATACCCTGAAAGTTTTAAATGCCACTAGAAGTGGAATAATGTGAGCTCAACCTCTCAAGAAGTACAAAGATATTTCATTGGTTACGTACTTGCAGTATGATGACTATATAGAATAATTTTGACAATGAAACGTTATATCAATGTTACATTTGAAGGCATGGATCATACCTATTGAATGGGAAAGATATATATCTAGCAGACATTATTAGAATGCACACAATTCTTTGATATGGTGTAAACTTAACATTAGCTGAAATTAATGTTAAAACAATATCAAGCATTACAAATTGATTGAAGGTCTCAGACGAGCTAAACTCTAGCAAAGTTATGCTTTATAAGAGCTACCATAATGTGATCAAGAGGAATAAAATTCTATATTGATGATGCATTCTATTCTACTAGCAGTACAAGAAAGTTGCTCAACTTTTATATATGTTTTTACTTTATTTCTGTTATACTAGGAGCATATGATGAAAAATAATATAGTAATGAAGATAATGAAAAATATCTTTCTTTACACTTCTCTTTTCATGCTAGAAGCATATACTAGAGAAATTTGTTGCTTTTCTTCTGGGTTATATTATATTGGGATTACCTGCAGTGATAAACTAGAAATTTTTTGACCCAAAAAATTTTTGTACTGTGAAATCACCTAAAGTGATACAACAAAAACATTTATGGAGTATCTGCAGTAACAGCATCTGAAGTAATGCACCAGAAGTGATTTAATCCCAAATGAATTTTATATTTTGGTCACCCGGGATCAACAATAATATATCCAATAATTAACAATTTTTATGGACATCTGCTAAAGAACCAGAAGATTCTTTTTGCCAAACAATTATTTGGTTATTCTGTAATATTGATATGTCTCTCATTTATGCATCTTATACAATGGTTACATCTTTATTTAATATTACCTCTCATATTTTGCGGATAGTCCTTATGTGGAGTCAGTTTTCCCAACATTAGGGGGAGATAAGACGTAATCGTGATGTTGTGAGATTAATGCTGTGAGAGCATGAAAATTTGAAGAGATAGAAAATTATTTTTATAATTCTTGAAGAAGAAAATAAGCCTCCAGAAGAGGAATCTTCATCATCTAAACTTTATAAAAAAAACTCCTGTAAAAGAATTCCGAGAAGAGAAAACTCCTGAAGAGATATCGCTTGTAGAAGAATGATACCTAAAAATAATGAGATCTCAATAAATAATAATGTGAATACAGGAGAATGATGGAATAGAAATGATATTGTTGTCAACAATACATTTCTATTTAAATGCAATTACCAGAAGTAATACAGAGACTAAACCACAGATAGTCGACAAATGTCAATAATATGATCGATCAAAATAAAAATAAATTACTGAATTAGAATTAAACTCATTAACATAATGTAAAGTATGTGAACTTGTAGTTCAAACACCAAAAGATGAAAATATTGGACCTGTAGTCCAAACACCAGCAGATTTTGGACCTGTAGTCTAAACACCAGAAGCTGTAAAGTATTCAGACCAGTAGTGCACTCATCTGAAGATGAAAAATCGGTTTGATACAAATGGGTATTTGCGCAATAAGAAAATAGAATAGTGCGATATAAAGCATGACTGGTACTAGAAGGTTTCTCGTAGGGCCTTAGTATTGACTATAATGAGAAATTCTATCATATAAGGATACAAGTACATTCATATTATTGATTAGTGTGCCAGTCTTAGAAGGACTGGATATGCATCCAATGAATGTATAACAGCCTATTCCGATGGTGGATTAGGTAATGATATACATATGAAAATTCTTGAAAAATTTAAAACTGATTAAAACAGATACCTCGAAGGTTATATTCTATCCAACTTCAAAAATATATGTATGGGTTAAACCAATCTGAGCGCAGATGGTACAATTATCCCAATAAATATCTATTAAAAGAATGATATGTGAATAGTACAATTATCCATGCATTTTTATTGGAATCTAGATTTATTATGATTGTAATATATATTGTTATTATTGGTACTCTTGAAGAGATTACAAAAGCTACTAAAGAATAACTTTAAAAGTAAATATCTTGGGAGAACAAATTATTGTCTTTTCTTGCAGATTGAGTATTTTTATTCATCAATCGACATATATAGAAAAATGTTATATTGAACAAGCTCATCCATGAAATTCTCCAATGGATGTTTTGCTCACTTGATGTACAATAAGACAGCTCATTTTCGTTCTCGAGAAGATGGTGATGAACTTCTTGGTCTTGAAGTACCATATCTTAGTGCAATAGGTACTCTGATGTATCTTGCAAAAGGTATAAGACCTGATATAACATTTTGTGTTGACTTATTAGCAAGATATAGTTTTGCACCAATTCAACGACATTAGAAAGAAATTGAGCATATACTGCATTACCTACAATGGACAATTGATACAAGCTTACTCTATCCAAATGAGCTACAACATGAATTACAGATGTTGGCTATCTTTCTGATCCACATAAAGCTCGATCTGAAATTGGATATATGTTTACTTATGATGACATTGATCTATCTTGGCGATCGGTGAACAAGACATTAACTGCAACTTCTTCACATTCTTCTGAGAGAATTGCAATTCATGACGTAAGCCGATAGTGCATTTGGCTACGATCCATGATTCAACATATTCAAGAAAGCTGCAGATTATCCTCGATGATATTATAAGAAGATAATGATTGTAAAGATTACAGGAGGCTACATCAAAACGTGACGGAACGAAGCATATTCGATCAAAATTCTTTTATATGCATAAAGCTCTAGAAGAGCAGCAATATCAATGTCCAGTAGACATGTTCAAGTAACAATTTGATGAACGTATTTACTAAAACACTATCAACGGAGTTTGAAAAACTATCAAATTCATACCAGAAGTATGAATGAGGGGAAGTAGCGTACTGTACTCTTTTCCCTTCGCCAATGGTTTTTCCTACTGGGTTTTTCTTGGCAAGGTTTTAACGAGGCAATGTTAACGCACCCATACTAAGTTGTATTACATAATATCAATGTACTCTTTTTCCTTCGCTAAGGTTTTTTTCCAGTGGGTTTTCTTAACAAGGTTTTAATGAGGTAGTTTTAACATATCCTAATATGTATTGCGGTCATCCAAGGGGGAGTGTTGTGAGGTCATGGTTCACGTGGATGAGCCGCCTCCACGCATAGCCGCCTCCACTGCGTATATATAGCAGTGGCCAATATATTGTAAGAATAACCAAGAGAGAGAGAGAGAGAGAGAGAATAGAGAGAAAATAGAAGAAAGAAAAATATAGATAAGTTTTCAAAACTCATGTTGTATTTCTTTTGGTTCTATAGTATCAATAAAGTTTTAGGTGATCCAGAAGATCTAGCCCTATTTGTTCCAGAAGAACTCGTATGATAAATATTTAACAGTTCCTAAAGAACTATTTACTATATTTTGTGTTGAGTTATTTTATCTACTTTATATGTTTTTAGTTTTACAACACTGATTTAATAGTAAGAAAATTTTGAATGAGTACTTTTAAGTATTGGTAAATTACACTGATTATCCCGAAAGTTTGCTAATAGTACATATGCTACTTGTCGTATGGGAGTGATACTAAGCAGATTTCCTCGCTCGTTAAAGAGCCATTAGTCAACTAACCAAATTTAAATTGCATCATGTGACATATATTCTTGATTTCCTATTTTATCCTTAGTTAATAAATTAGCAAAAACATATACATTGAGCCATTTTACACTTCAATCCAAATTGCGAGGCCATTAATAAGAATGACAATTTGTCCTACAATGTTGGGGACATGTCCCGAACCCACCCCTAATAGGATAAGATGAGATGATTTAAATGGGGTTAGGGGCGAGATGAAATCTGTAAAATTAACTAGCAATGGCTTTAGCATAAACCTATGTGGAGGAGATTTGCTCAACCCGTCTTGATTAGGCTTTCTTTTAAAAATTATGTATTTAAAATTTAACGCCCTAACAACCATTAATCAACTAATGAATCATATTTGTAATATAAATAATAAGGCATGGAGCATTCTATCATTTTATAAGATTAAGTCACTGATACTGTGTGTCACATGACTTTATATGATTTGTTTTAATATTAAAAATTACTGAACTTTCAGAATTTTAAAAACACGATATTAACCGGACTTGCTTAGTGTAATTTTATTCTCGAAATAATTCAGAATTGGCACAAGATTAGATTGTGGTAAGACTTCTCTTCTATAAGTGAAAAATGGAGAGGGTTACGTCATATTAAATCGGTCATTGCTATTTCTAAATAGTATTTATTTATTTTTAAATTATGTGAGGGTTATGTAATTTTTATTTAAATTAAAAAAATTAAAATATAATCATGTCTCATAAATCTCTTAATTTTAACATAAATGACTTATGATTAAATCAAAAAACGTATTAGCCAAGCTGTGTGAAAACTAACCGGAAGACCTTGACCGCATAATAAAAAGAAAAAAGAAAAGTCTAATAACTATATCCTCTTCGAAGCAGCAGATCAGATCCAAGTACCAAACAACTACTCGGAGTCAAAAAGAGTTTGATACATTTGACTTCTCTCTTCGTCGTATAAGCTAGCTTTTCGAATACCTAAAATTCTTTGGTAGCTCAGGCGGATGTGAGATGTCACTTGCAATTCAATGTACCTGGACACCCCGTGAAATGCATACCCTTCGATTCGGACCATTGAGAGCCGGTTCCTCTCTACAACTGCGTACCCTCCCCGAAAGGTTGTACCGAAGAGTTGGTGATATTGATAAAAGGAGCCGAACCGTCGCTTACCCATCTTTCATAGCGACCATGTCGACCGTTTCCACCGCTGTTTCGACCCTTAAAGAGTCGACCCAGAAGACCCATCAGCCCATACAGGTAACAATTGTTGATATTTCTTATATTTATGCTTGATTAGTGGCATTTGATTGACGGATTTGCTTCGAATTTGGAAATGGGTTTTAGCCCTTCTTTCGATTTGATTTTTATCTTCATGGGTATTTGTACTTGTAATGTAGATTTGATTTTCTCTTGGGTTTTAGATCGCTGCTTGCTTTATGGGCTATACAAAGTTCTAGTAATTAGTGGTTGGATAGATTTTCGGTATAACCCTTGAAATTTGGTTGAGGGAAGGGTTTTAATTTGCGCTTTCTGGACTTGATCTGTATTACTGATGCCCCTGAAATTCAAGCATGGTGGAATTCATAGGAAGGATAATAAGGGTGAAAAGTGCAGTTTTTGGCTTCTTAATTGAATTTGAAGGCACCCAGTTTACAATGCTACTACTTCTTGGCTCAAAGCTTATGAAAAGGAGGAGGTAAGAAAGAGAAGAGGGGACTCGTGATCTCTGTACCTTTTTTTGACATCTTTACCATCTTAGTACCTCTGAATGGCATTGTCGCTCATGCTTCATGTTTATGTGAGCATGCCCAATTGCCACAACTGCCATCTATTTTACCCATTCCTTATCTTGCACTTGGTGCTCTCAAAGTGACTGAAAGAACCCTTTAGATTTTTGGGATTAAGATATTTCAAATTCCATACATAGGTTTGGGTATATATGCCCTATTTCATCTCTAGCACTCCCCCTTAAGATCGGTACGGATGCCAAGGAAATGCTCATTTTGCATACATTTTGATATTTTTGGCTTTCTTCCTTTTTCTTATTCTAATATGAGGACCAAAAAATATAATCAAGGTATCATTTTTAACCCTTGTGTGTACATAGGTCACACCCACTTTGGTGTTTTCTAATCACTTGTCAAAAAGAGAAAAGAGAAAGAGAAAAAGTAAGATAGACCCAAACAATAAATTTTTTTTTTTTATCTTGGACTTCCCAACAAATTTGCGAAGTAGTTGTCGGATTTTCTTCAAAACATATATGAAGTTATTTAGAAACTTGATATTGTTGCTATAGCTAAGTGCATTGCTTCCATTGTTTGGAATTGAACAAGTCCACATGGGTGGAGAACATCACTTAGTACACCTAATTGGAAAATGTGGTATTCAACATCCTAAGAAGCATGCATATAGACATGCGACACGGATACAACACGACATGGACACGCCGACACGATGAATTTTAGAAAGTGTAAGACATAGACCCAGCGGGAACACAACAAAAATATGTAGTTTATATATTTTTTATGTCATATATATGAAAATTTTACTCAAAGATAATGAAAAATATTGCAACATAATGCTAATTAAAACTAAAAATCATGTATTCCATAACTTAAATATCAAAGTAGGTATAAATCTATATAATTTTTTGTATTAGAATTGGATCCGAAGTTATTTTCTTCAAACTTTCAACATTTTGATGTTTGTTTAAGCGATGGATATGTGCGTCTCTCAAGTCCGTTTTTAGAATAATTAACAAATAGTAGGACACGTTTGGACGCGTGTCTGATGAGTGTCGTGTTCGACAAAGACACAATAACTTGTTAGTAGTTTCCGTGCTTCTTAGTCAAAAGCTATAAATGTGCCTTTATGAAAAAGGAAAAAACAAAGGAAAAAAGAAGAAGAGAACACTATAACAAGAAACAACAGCAATAAAAACTTAGTAGTGAAGATTCTGCTAAATGACAGAAGTTGATAAAATTTCTTAGATAGCTATCTTTCTTTAAAGTTTTGTTATTCATTTATTTATTATCAACTAATATTATTTATTTATATTTATTATTTTACTTATACAAAAATTAATTTATGTTTATTATGTTATCAAAAAAACGAAAGGATGGAGAAATGATTGATAAGAGAAAACTTGTGGCGGAGTAATTCAAATGAAGATTTGATCAACCTACTTTAATGCCTTTGTTATTTTCACAAGAATATGAAAGTAATAGAGAAGACACAAAATATTTATGTGTTTTAACCATGGGGGCCTATGTTCACTGGCAGATATCAAATGTTCTTAGTTTTTCTAAACTGCACGTGATTGTTGGCAAATTTATTGGCACATATATATATTCTAGAGATAAGTTTGATTGTGTCCTTATTTCTTATACATTTCTTTCGTATGACAAAACTCTAGAGGTGGGATCAAATATTTTAGATCCTTATTGTTATTGCATGCATTTAATGAAATATTACCTAGCTATTGCCCTTTCAGCGTCTTATACAAGCTTTATGTGTGTATTTGATGGCACTAAATGTCTTTTGAATATCAATGACCTACTTGTGTTACCATGGTTGAATCATCAACAAACAGAAAAAAAAATAATGAGGTAGGTCGTTACAAGTATTGCTCTCAAGTTTTCTCACGATAAATGAACCACTTATTCCCTTGTTCCATCCATGTTGTTTATCATGTTAAAGATTTAAATCCTGTCACTGCTAGTTCTATTGGACTGATTTTGTTTAAATATGTCGTAATTATAAGCTTAAAGTCAGTGATACATGTACTCAAGAAGTCAAAGCTTTTCCAAGGGAATGACATCAAAGGTTTGAAAACCCAGTGAACTTTGCAAATTGGGGACTCGTTGCATTGCTTTTTGACAAACTTGAGAATTTTTTTTACAATTAGTGACTTTGAGTAATGCTATATACAATCCCGTTTCTCAATTCTAGACACAAGAGTGTAGGACCCACATTAATAAATTCATGTGGGACCCATTCACTTGTGTCTTGGAGTGAGAAAAGGGATTACGTATAGCATTTTCCTTTTTTTTAAGAACTTTGGGTAATGCCATCATTTGTGGCAAGTTGACATGAGATATGACAAATGGGAAGGGAGAAGATTAATGCTTCTTTGTTGATGGAAGCCTTTAGTAGGAGATAGGTAAGGCAATTCAGGGTAACTTCAGACGGGGCTTTGACTTGGGGCAGGGGGGACATGTGGTGGTTTCCCATATAATGTGGTTTCTCACTTATTGTATGTAGATGACCCCATAATCTTCTATGGGGCAGATCCAGATCAGACTGGGCATCTCCATTGTGTGTTAAAGCTGTGTCTGACGACTCGGACCTTAAGGTTAACTTGAACATGAGAATCATATGATTTTGACACTTAGACCCATACCCACACCCGACATCCGCACCTGAGTCCATGTAATGTAGGTTTAACTAGTTATTTGCCTTCTTGACTTTGTTAACTCCTCTTCCTGTTTTAGCACATAATCATGAAGTATATCCGCTTATTTTTCTCCTTGAGATCCCTCAATCAAAGTGATTCTACATCACATAGACATTGATACTAGATATAAGCATGATACAACACAAACACACGGTCATGGCAAATCCCAAAATGTTAGGACATGGAAATCATGAGAACTGCTTACAAATGTATAACTCTTATGCATACATGAATTATATAATGCTGATTAATGCTATGAACTTCTATTTTAAGAATTTGTGCAAGATAAAACTCGACAAGTTCATTTTGATTATTTCATGTTGTGTATTGATACTATTCTTATTATATCTTTGACTTGGTGTTCCTATCTAGGTAGAAAAGTGCCCATTGCATCCTTGACTTTTGATTGCCAGGTCTATAGTGTTAGAAAAGAAAGGGAACTTCTGAGATGTGTCAGCAAAGTGTTCCAAATTATTGCATTAATCTTCAAATTATGGACACCTCTACGAGGAATCGGACGCATCTTGAAGTGTCCAAAAGGTGTTGGTGTCCGATCCAATATGGGAGTCATTGCACCACTGTAGAAGTGTCCATGCTTCTTAATCTATAAGTTGTCAATACTTTTGTACTTCTTAATTAATTGGATTTGATTTTGAGATTGTGGTTGCAATTGTTGAATGCCACGTCCCAAAAAGTTTATCAGCCAATTTCTGTTTTATTTTTCTTAATCTTTTGAAGATAATAGAGCAACTGAATGGCATGTTAGCATTTGTATTGTCTCTTTATTAATCTTTTAGTTTGTAACGTTGTGGACTTCTTTTTTTAGGTTGCAAAGCGCTTGGAGAAGTTTAAGACTACAATCTTCACACAAATGAGTATGCTTGCCATCAAACATGGAGCAATAAACCTGGGACAGGGCTTCCCCAACTTTGATGGCCCAGAATTTGTCAAAGAAGCAGCCATTGAAGGCATTAGAAATGGGAAAAACCAATATGCCCGTGGATATGGAATTCCTGACCTCAACTCTGCTGTGGCTGCAAGGTTCCAAAAAGACACTGGACTTGTGGTGGACCCTGAAAAGGAAGTTACTGTCACCTCAGGATGCACTGAAGCAATTGCTGCGACCATGTTGGGCTTGATAAATCCTGGTGATGAAGTGATCCTATTTGCTCCATTTTATGATTCTTATGAAGCTACTCTGTCAATGGCTGGTGCCAATGTCAAATGCATCACCTTACGACCTCCAGATTTTTCAGTTCCCCTTGATGAGCTCAAGGCCACTATCTCAAAAAATACTCGAGCAATTCTCATAAACACCCCACATAATCCGACAGGAAAAATGTTCACTAGGGAAGAACTCAATGCGATTGCATCTCTCTGCATTGAGAATGATGTATTGGTTTTCACTGATGAAGTTTATGACAAGTTGTCTTTTGAAATGGATCACATTTCTATGGCTTCTCTTCCTGGTATGTATGAGCGGACCGTCACTATGAATTCATTGGGAAAGACATTCTCCTTAACAGGCTGGAAAATCGGGTGGGCAATAGCTCCCCCACACCTGACTTGGGGGATGCGGCAAGCACATTCATTCCTCACTTTTGCTACCTGCACTCCCATGCAGTATGCGGCTGCAGCAGCTCTTAGAGCCCCCGAGTCTTACTACGAGGAGCTAAAGGGGGATTACCTGGCAAAAAAGACAATTTTGGTCGAGGGATTAAAGGCTGTTGGTTTCAAGGTATACCCATCAAGTGGAACATACTTTGTGGTGGTAGATCATACCCCGTTCGGTCTGGAAAATGATATTGAGTTTTGTGAGTATCTGATCAAGGAAGTTGGGGTGGTAGCAATTCCAACAAGCGTGTTTTACTTAAACCCAGAAGATGGAAAGAATCTTGTAAGGTTTACCTTCTGCAAAGACGAGGGGACTCTGAGGAGTGCAGTTGAAAGGATGAAAGAGAAGCTATTGAGGAAGTGATGATCTGAGTGCATAAGCTTCGATTATTGGACCCCAGATGTATCGTCCAATGAAAAGTTTTATGTTGTAATGTTAAGCATTCAGGATTAGAGGTAATTATTATTCTTCCCACAAGATCCAGTTCTATGAATTGATTAGTTGCAGTATCAAATATTGCTCCTTGAAATCATGAGATTCTTTAGTTTGGACAATATTAGCAGGGATTGAATTGGCAGACTGCTATATGCATTCTTTGCAGCACTTTGTGTGTAATCCCAGGTATCTAAAATGGTTGAGACCTAATGACGATTAAGGTCTTCTTGTCGGAAAATGCCACTTCTGTGAAAATTGAGTTAAGAATAATTTGATTTTGATTTTATTGCTTGGCTTTGCCTGGCCTAGTTAAGTCTTCAGATTTTATCGGGCGGTAGTCTGCGTTGCATCTTTTTGATCTGTTTTTTGAAATTGAATTAGTCAGTATGACAGGTAGCTTTATGGAGATTCAGTATAGTTGGAAGTCATATATGAGATGACGTATATATGAGTTTATTAAGAGAGCATGGTGGTTTTAAAACTTATTTCTTAAATTCATGTGATCTTTGTCGGCCCAATAAGAACCAAGTTCAAGACTGACAGAAGACCAGCCCAATAAGGTCGGTCCAATGTTGCCAACCTCGTAGGCAAGTCCATGCCAATATGGGGCTAAGACCTAAAGAAGCTGGCCTAGGATATGGGGCTAAGACCTAAAGAAGCTGGCCTAGGGTTTCTAATTCAAAAGACTTGAAGGACTAGTATGTTCAAAATACAAATTCTATTTCTAAGTGAATTAGGACAAATAAGAGATAAGTGTAATACATTAAATCGACTAAGAAAGAGAGATTCTTAAGAGGAAAGTGACTTCAATTCTCAAAGAAAATGTGACAATCGGAAACTTATAACTACCCTATGCACTAAAAGGGAAAGATACGTTTACTTGAATTTTAGATCTCAATACTTTATTCGATTTACTGAGATTAAACTTACTAACTTAATCATCGGAGTGTCTGCTGTCTAAAAGGGGTCGAAACATTTTTATTGTTTTTTTCTCTTACAGATAGTTTGTGCTCATTAATTTGGTTTGCGCATTAAATCAGACATTTCTTAAAATCTTACTTATAATTGGCGCCGTCTGCGGGAAAGTTTACACAATAATGAGTACTAGCTTTTTTAAAAGAGGAGTTGAGCCCACCGATAAGGAGCTTGAAGACAGCCATGATATTCATAACCATGACAATACTTACTTGTCAAGTCATCACAATGATTCAGCCTGAATTTCAGGTGGTCGTTTGATTAGATCAGAGATACAAGTCTCTGAAGGTAATCAACAGAGAAGATAGGAGGGATTACGACAAACTCCACAATATGTCAGCAATCAGAATTGCCAAAGTAGCTATCGCAGGAACTTAAATCTTTCATTCTCCAGTGGACATGTGCTAAGTAGTTTATCGTCTAGAGCAGTTGAGCAGAAACTTTGGCAACGGGACGAAACGATCGCTGACCTTAGGTTAACGGTTGAATTTGAGGGAGGCGATTGCTAGAAGAAATGAATGAGTCCCTAAAAAATCTCCAGATTAACACAGAAGGAGGACGACAAATTCTAGAAACACATGCCCTCCTGCTGCACGTTTGATTGTGAGCCATGCTTCCAGTATTGGACACTACACAGACCGACGGGAAGATCGGCAACATAGGAGAAATCGGACACCAGTAAGAGATCCGGCAAGAGCCGATCCAGAGCAACAAGATTAGGACTGATAGTTGAATGAGCGGCTAGACAACAGGGATAAGCATCGTGAAGGACAAACAACCTATAATATAGCCAGAAGAGCACTTGATCAAATCGTGTCTACACCCTTTATAGATGAGATTGAGGCTCGACGACCTCCAAGAAAGTTCACACTACCAAAGTTTACACCTTATGATAGGAAGTCGAATTCAGTTAGTCATGTTCGACACTACATACAGATGATGACACTATAAGTAGTGATGAGTCCTTAATGTGCCGAGTTTTTTCGTTAAGCCTTGGTGAAGTAGCTTTACGATGGTGTGACAAGTTATCGTTCAAATCAGTAGCAGGTTGGAAATAGCTTGCCGAATTATTCAACACTGGTTTTGTCACAAATAGCAAGTAGTCTAAGGAGACAAACTACTTGCTAACTTTACAGAAGGATGAGGAAGGGTTCCGAGCCTATGTAATTGCTAGGAGGCCTATAACGAAATTGAGGAGTGTAGTAAGTAATTAGCCGTTGTACAATTCAAGATTGGCCTTCCTAGGGAGTACCAGCTAAGGCAATCCTTGATGAAAAAACTAGCTACTGGGGTATAGGACCTAATGTTAAAGATTAAACAGTACACTCGAGTAGAAGAAGATGTCATACAATCGGTCCAAGAGAAGGTCAGCGAGAAGTCAGAAAAAAAGGACATGAGGGAAAACAAAAAGCCTCGATGAGAAAAAAACAATAACCGGGATAGAAAGATAATTGAAGGAATTAACACAGTTTTTAAAGATCTAATTTATAAAATTCTGCCTCAGATTAGGGATAAGTCTTTTTTCAAATGGCCACTGAAGTTGGCAGGAGACCATACATAAGTAAAAAGTACATTGACCGAGAAAAGACTAAATAGAAGGTGAAGCAAAGCAAGCAGGATAGTGCCCCACGGAAGGAAGCACGGGCAGAGCCAACCCTCGTATTGCAATATTATATGGATTAGCGGGTCAATAAAGATGGATCCTCACAAATACAGTGCTGAAATTCATAAAGCAGCACACCTGAGGCAAGTAATGCAAGTAGAGCTTCCAACCAAGAAAATTAAAGTCGACAACAATGCTGAGGCCATAATATTTACTAACGATGATCTAGTAGGAGTTCAGATACCCCATAATGACGCACTGGTGGTGACATTGTGATTGGGGGATTGTGACGTCAAGAGAATCTTGATCGATCAAGGGAGCTCATCTGAAATTATGTACTACGATATTTTTAAGAAATTGGAACTAAGAGATTTCGACTTATAGCCTTCCTTCAACCCCCTGATCGGCTTCAATTCAAACCCGGTCTGGCCACTAGGAAAGGTGACGATACCTGTAGCTGCAGGAGGAATTATGCTTCAGACAGAGTTGCCGGTTGTTGACGTGCCGTTCCCTTATAATACAATCATGGTTCGGACATGGTTGTACCTTATGAATGCCATACTATTCACCTAACACTAGCTAATTTGCTTCCCAACCTCAGAAAGGATAAAGGAAATTTTAGGAGACCAAGTGGCGGTCAACCAGTGTTTTCTGACGGCTTGTGCCACTAAAGAAAAAGTGAGCAAGGTCTAGATGATAAAGCTCCACGAAAGAATCGTTCTCAAAGATAGTGTAAATTTAAGTTTTCTTACAAGAGAATGGGTGTCGCAATTGAAATATAAAATCCAAAAAATTTGAGTATCATATCCTCAAGGACTTATCTCAATATAGGTTTTAGCACGCAACTCACACTAACCTAATTTAAAATTGAATTGCAATTCTGTGGATCAAACCTAAAATAAAATAGAAAATAAAGGAGACCGAAAATCTTTTGATTTTTGATGAGGGTTTTGAATTACTAAATTATTACAATAAAAATAAAAGTAATTAACAACTAGGCATTTAAATTGAAGTAAATTGAAATTAAAGTTTCGGGATCAATCAATTCAACCAATTTCGACTCTTAGAATTCCAAAAGATGTAATTTTATAACTCAAATCTTTCGATTACGTCGTGAGTCTCGGATTCGGAAGATTTAACAATAAAAACTAAGTGTACTTTCAAAACCCCAATTTCTAGAATAAATCATGTTATTAGATTCAAGAATGAGTATCATCGATTTGTGCAACGCATATACTAAATAAACACTCATGCATAAACGTTACCGAACATAATCAAACATTCAAGTGTTTAATGATTTTTAGAATAGAGAAGTAAAGGAAAGCTAAAAATAGAAATTTAATCTTTGAAACCCAATATCTCACCTTTTTTGTTCATCTAAGACCTTTAATCGGTCTTTATAATCGATCTCGAGATGGAAGAAGTTAGCTACTCATCTCTATTTATGGAAAACTCAAAAATACTTACAATAAAGCTGAAAATATTGAATTAATGCAAAGGAACAAGAAAACTCTCTGATTGAATGCAAGAAAATGTAAAAACTAGTATTTAAATGTGAGTTTTAATGATCACAATTACAATAGAGCAACAAGGAATTGAATCAAATCTATTCTAAGCTAAGAAATGTAAAAACCCTAAGTATTTGCCGCCCCTAACTCTACTCTTTCAAACAAAAATGAAAGTTGGTATTTATAGGCACAAGGTTCGAATCTTAAAATTTGTAAAATTTTTGCCTTGCCGTTCGAATGGCTTTACGGGCGTTCGAATGCCTGACCAATTTTGGGATGCAAGTTCTCTGGCCGTTCGAACGGTTACTTGGGCATTCGAACTCTGAACTAGTTTTTACTCGCCTGTTTCAGTTTGATTTTAACTACCTTAAAAATCGATTCAACCAATTCACATTAAAGGAAAAATTGTA